>UFQX01001115.1:8440-136353 GCA_900497675.1 Arapaima gigas
GACCCCCCCCCCCCCCGCCGGCGAGGCACCAAATGTGCGGAAAACAATGAATAATGTATGTGAGGAGGAAAAGGCCAGGAGATCCAGATGATGGCAAGATTTGTGGCGTATTTTCCTGCACGCAGTAAAATAAGGGTCCCTCGCTCTCCCCCGCTTGCCCGCTCACTTGTCGTCGGCCCCCGCTGAGCGTCTTTACCGGGTTAATGAGGCGGACACGCCCCCGCCGCGCTTCCCAGAGATGGATGTCCGGCCCCCGTGGATGGTTGGGCGTACACCGGAGCACCGTGCTGTCAGTGCTCGTGCAGCAGTGCATTATGGGACGACTAAAACAGGTGCTGTAAAAAAGAATCCCGTGCGGCCGACTCCACGTTTTCCGCACAGCTGCGTCGCGGATTTTGGAGGTTAAACTTTCATCTGTCCAATTTTCCCCACATCACACCGTCCAAAATGAGGTGTTTTCCTCGCGTCTTTATGTCCTAAAACTCCGGTTTCCGAGAGCAACCTGCATTCAGCCAGCGAGCTGATAGGTGGCGGTAAAGAGCAAATGCAGAGTGGAGATGGGGGGACCGCCTTCATTCCACTCACTTCCACGGTGTTTACAGCCGCTGCCCGCTGGTCCTGAGTGTCGCTGTTGCCACGAAACGTCTCTTCATTATTTCTCATTCGTTCCGGCTGTTTCTTCCAGCTGCGTGTGCTGGTCGGTCAGGGCAGCGGCATCTGGATGATTAAGCTTCTACTGGCTGCAGTAAAAGTGAGTTTGGAGCCTCAGCTCAAATGGGTTATGAACACATAAGGTACTGAATGATGAGTGAAGGTTTTCTGCACTGTTCCTGTGGGGTGTTGAGAAGATGTGACATCAATAGCAGGTTTCCACTGATGAGAACACAGACCCCCCGCCGGACTTCCTGTCCCCCCGTGTCTGCGCAGGCGTCTGGCTCAGCTCCTCCCGCGGCTCAAACCCAACACACACTGGTGACTGAAGGGCCTGCGGAAACGCGTCAGGTGTGAGTCAAAGCCCCTCCCCCACCGTCCTGCGGCCCCATCAGCGCAAGCTGCCCTCCGTCCGCTTGTGTACGCTTTGGGGTTTCCATGGTGACAGCCACCGAATGGTCCATCTCCGAGCAGAAATAGTTTAGTGATTCATAGGCCCCCCGGGGTGGGGGGGAGTGGAGCATCACCTCTGAGTCCAAAGGGCCACTGGGTCACGTTTGGGAACAGGTGGACACCTGGTGGGAGAGAGCGTGTGTGCGTGTGTGGGGGGGGGGGGCAGAGAGCACTGTTCTGACTGCGAATGATTGTAAGGTTGTTGGTTTGAGAGCCGAATGAGGGAGGGGAGCTGTGAAATGACGGCGCAGTGCAGCTCTTCTCCTCTTTCGCTCAGGGGGAGGAGGTGGGATTCAAGTTGAGAACCTTCTGGATTTAGTTCTGGGCAGCTGTACAGAAGCCCCATGTTGGGCTAAACGTCAGGCTTGAACCTACCACATCCTAAGGGTGGAGTGCTCTTCGCTGCGGGGGGGGGTCTTCAGACCCCACAGCGGGGGTCTCTGCTTAGTGAAGTGTGTTTATTGTGAAGGAGGAGATCAATCCTAGTTGATTTAGTGCTTTAATAACCCGTCTCACCGCCTCGAATGAGGTTGCGGTCCCACTGTTGGCCTCCAGCGGAGATTTATCGGGGCCGACCGACTTGCCGCCGCTCTGCGCAGCCACTCGACACTGCGGTGGATGGTGGTCACGGGTTCGCGACAGGCAGCGACCATCGGGTAGGCGGTCCTTGTTTCTGAGGCCACTCCCACTCTCCTGGTTAGTCTGTATTGGTGTGCACTGTCCTTGGCCCCACCCCCGACCCACCCTGGCTGAAGGCTGCAGACTGGAACCCTACAGCAGCCGTGCTGACAAGCTTGTGACCCGACACCCACACGGTCCAAGCAGGCGTCTGCCCAGGAAGACACGACTGGATGCCACAGGTTCATTAGCTCAACAAGGGACGCTTTGATTTACGTGCTGATGGGCGCCGTCCTTTTCTTCCCAGCAATGAAATGCCTTTTCCATTATGGGATTTGACTCATTCCATTACGGCGCTCGCGGCAGCACCCTGTCGCACACCGTTTACCCACATTATTAAATTGTCGGCGTCCCGCTGTCTGTCGTGTGGCTTCGCTTCGCGGGGGGGGGGGGGGGGTGNGGGGGGGGGGGGGGGGGGGGGGGGGGGGGGGGGGGGGGGGGGGGGGGGGGGGGGGGGGTGTAACTCGTGTGAGCTTTCACCCCCGAGGATCTGGCAGTTGAGAGCGCCCTCAGTCAGACAGCTGTGGGTTCGGGTCCCAGAAGGCGGCGAGCGGTTTTCCGCTCGGCCGGGCGGAACCCGGGTCTCCGGAGCTCCTGGCCCCTCGCTGTCCAATCAGGCGTTTCCAAAAGTTCACATTAAATAAGCCTGAACTGTGTTTTTTAGCGTTTCTCTGTCGCTCGGAGGGGCGTCGGTTCACTGCGGCTGTTAGAGCCTCCGTAAGAGACATCCCCCTCGCCAACAAGAGGGGCGGCAGCTTAACCTCAGTAAGTGACAAGAGGCCAGCAGGGGGCGTGGCGGTTAGCACCTCCTGCCGCAGCCCCCTGAATTACCGCAGTGGGAATGACCCCGCCGCGTAAATCCGGGCTTAACGCCGTAAGTGGGTTTGGAGGGAAGTGTGAAATGAACAAATAATTGATAATAAAAGCACAGAATTTCTGGAAAGATCAGAGTCACTCTGTGTTCTCTGGATGCTCCTCATGCGAATCGCAGATGAGCCCCTGCGAGGAAACTGCCCGACTCGGGACGTCGCGAATGCGGCGCCAAGCGTTCGTGGGGATGTTCAACTGGGTGATTTGTTGTGGTCTGTGACGCCGAAGGACGGGAAAAAAGGGGAAAAAGTCCATTTTGTTGATGCAGGAACTCCCATCTTTCATTTCCATTACCAAGGAAACAGGGGGTGGGGGGCTGTCCAAGCCCTGGGAGCCCCGCCCACCTGTCGTACTCACTCTGGTGTGTGTGTGTGTGTGTGTGTGTCTGTGTGTGTGTGTGTTGATGTTGTCCAGGGCAACTGGCAGGATTTTATTTCTACAGTAAACAGCCTTCAAAGTTCACAGCCTGTTATGAATCATCAGAAAATAATGAAACCCCCCCCTCCACCCCCCACTGTGCATTTAAATGTTTATAAAAGCGAAGGCAACAGACACGCCGGCTGCTGTGTAAAGGTGTGAATGTCTGTCATGAGTCTCCATCGAGGCTGTGACCCCTGCAGTTAAACCCTCCGAGCTGCGATCTTCTTCTGCTTCTCCTTTTTCTCCAGACGCGTCGCCCAGGAAAAGCAGCGGCTTTTACTCGGTCGTTAACTTAAATTTCATTATTTTCTGATGCTGCACAAAAGTTTATGAATTTTACCAGTAAGGAACTGTCAGCTTCCCCTGGGCGGCAGTGTGAGGCGGATGGATCGATTGAAAACTTTATTAATCCTGAGGGAACCTGCAGAAGCTTCCAGGTCCTCGGGCCTCTGAGTGCAGAACTGTGTTTAGGCTGGATTTGGGGTGAGAAACCGCAGTACAAAGCACTCGCCGTGTGTCTGGTTATCACGACAGGGACCCACTGCACTAAGGTGGGGGGGGGGCGTCACGACTTACGGCGCGATGGAGACAGAGCGAAGGTGACCCCCGGCGGGGCAGCGTCGTGTCTCTGTGCCGTTAAAACCGCGGACATGGTGTTATTATAGCTGGAACCCGAGCGGCGAACGTGCAGGGTGACACCCCCCCCCACGAATGGACGCGGTAAAAAGAGTGTAAATCAGCGCGAGCAGCTCGACGCGCAGAGCCGACACTGTGAGTCGCCTTGAAGAAAAGCATCAAGCGAATAAGTAACAACAGTCTAAAGCGACACACAGGGGGAACGTCCCCCCCGGAGGTGTTCGCGTTTTGCACACTTTGTCCAACAAAAACAGTAATTTATTCCCATTTGCCCGCTTAGTCGAACATGCAATCAAACAGATGAGCTCAGAAACAAACTGAGCGGAAAAAAGCGGCAAATCGCCCAAATGAAAACGTGGGGTTTTTTTTTTTTGAGAAAAACAAGCGGCGGGACGGAGAGCCGCTTCCCCGGGGCGGTGGGTTGTTCCGAAACGGGGGGGTGGCTGTGCGACGCGGCGAAACGCCACGAGGGGATGCGGCGTCTTCTGAGGGGGCCGAAACAAATCGGAGCGGAAACGATGTAGGAGCCGAGCCGGAGGGGAGGCGGCCGGGGGTCTCAGGCTCGAGCGGCGGGTGCGGGTCAGCGCGTCGAGGCTGAAGGGCCGCCGTGATCTCAGCGGGGGTCCGGGCGTCCCTCACCTGGGGTCACCAACACAGGCGACCTGCACGTACTTCTGCATATAAGACCGGGACCAAAGGCGGTCAGAGCAGAAGACGAGCAGAGGGTCCCGTCTGGAGCAGCGCCGTTCTGGTACGGTTGTGTTTGCTCGGGTTTCGGACATTTCGACAACCTGTTAGCGGGAACTGAGCGCGAAACTGTAATATTGCTAATTATGCAAATGAGGAATATTAAAATGAGCTCCAGCTCGCGCGGGAGAATTATCGTTTGCAAACGAACGGCGGGGACGAGCCGGGTGGGTCACCCGTGCGGGACCGTGGGCGTCAGAGCCGAGCGCCGCGTGAGCAGACCTGCGGCGTGTACCTCGGTAAACACACGGGGCGGAGGGGGACAATACAGACGCCGACCGTCCCTTGATGTATGATAATGTGTTTGTGCAGCACAGGGGTGCGCAGTCCGCACGGCGCTCGGTGGTTCCTCTCCGGAATCTGCGCGTCTCTAATTTATATATGATGCTAAAAGCTACAGCTGCCAGTGAAACGATGCATAAAAAAGAGAGAAGCAGCAGATTAAATATTTCATCACTGTTTTGTGATGCAATGGCTGCTGCTGAATGTCTCACGGAGGCTGCAGGATCGGCCAGCGAGACCCGGGTGGTGCTGGGAGGGGGGAGGAAGATGGAGGGAGGAGGTGAGGAGGAAGGAAGAAGAAGGGAGGAAGGAGGAGGAAGAAGGGAGGAGGTGAGAAAGAAGGAAGAAGAACAGGAGGTGAGAAGGAAGGAAGAAAGGAGGCGGTGAGGAGGAAGAAGGAAGAAAGGAGGCGGTGAGAAGGAAGGAGGGAGGAGGTGAGGAGGAAGGAAGGAGGGAGGAGGTGAGAAAGGAGGAAGAAGGTGTAACTAATAAAGGAAAGAAGAGAATTTACTCTTTTATTCAACCAACACAGCAGGAGGGGGATTTGAACCTGGGAAATTCAAATGAAAGGTGGTGGTTAAAACCATGGCGCCCCCTAGAGGAGGGTGCTGAGCAAAGTGATTAAAAGCTGGGGGATGGAGTCCTGCCTCTTCGCCTCCATGTTCTCCTCCTCAGCCGTTGGCCCAAAGGCTCGTTTTAAAGCCCCCCTCCGGCAGCTCTGATCCCCCCCCCCCCCCCCCCCCCCCCCCCTNAGCTTGGTATTTTGGACGCGCTCACCCCGCCTCCTGCTTCCCCCCCCCCCCCCCCCCCCACACCCCTTTCCCCTCTGGCTGGATCCCTCCAACCCATCACTCATACAAACAGGTGTGTTGTGGTGACAGCGGTGGGGGGGGGCTCCCTGTGGCAGGTGGCTACACTGGCCCCATTGAGGGTCCGAAAAGCTGCGCCAGGCGTCCCGACGACAGGCGCCCGTTCCAGCGGCCGCGATGAAAAGGACATCTGAGAGAGAACAGGCGCCAAGCCTGGGGGGAGGGGCGGGTCGCGGACGGCCCTCGGGGGTGTTGGACCGCAGCGGCGCAAGTGCGGCCAGCTGAGCAGCGACCCGGGACCCTTTACGGCAGCGCCCCCCCCGCGGGTCCCAGCAGGCAGCGCGAGATCATTCCAACACGGAAAGTGCAACGCAGGAGAAAGGAGCTGCAGTGCTGGTCGGCCAGGGGTTCGAGTTCTGGGGGGGGCCGCTCTTCAGAACAGGCGTACGGCACAAACCTCGGAGGGAAAACGTCAGAAAAAAATTTGGCAGAAGGTGGCACGGTGCTTAAAGGCACCTTCTCTTCACGTGGCCCAGGTTCAAGTCCCACCTCCCGATCAAGGCCCTAACCCTGAACTCATCACCAGTATGAGCTGCTGCACACTTTTTAAAGAGAAAAGCGTTGGAACATATAAACATATGCAAATGAGACACCGGGGGGGTCATTCGTGAGGCATCAGGCCTCCTTCCTAACCGGGGAATAACTCATTGCTCCTCGTGCCGCCGTTAATCCGCCGCGTTGTTACGTCACGTCTGTTTTTCATGCCCGCTTTAATATTTCATGGTGTTTGAGTGCAGTTTTTATTACGTCTTCCTATTAAATTTTCCTTCTGTGGCCCTAAAAAGTGGAATTAAATCATCTCAGATGTAATGTTTGATATTCGCCGATCCGCCTGTCAGGGCCACGCAAACACGCCGCGCGCCTCTTCATTCTCCCCTTCTTTTCCCTCCGCTTTCCTTTCTTCTTCTGGCCTCAGTTAGATGGTCGGTGCCAGGTTGAAATGTGGAAACCACGTGACCCGGATGGTTCCGGAAGTGCCGGGAGTCCGCTTTAAAACACCTTGCGGACGGCGAGACCGGTGTTAACAGGTGTTGCCCCTGACAGAGTCGTCCCTCCTGGCCTGAGCATCCAGAGGGGCTCCCAGCTCTGGTCTCAATCTCGTGTCAAGGCGGGAGGGGGGGGGCTCACGTGTTCTCATCCCATTAACAACCAAAGCTGGAGCCCCATCTGAAAGAAAAGTGTCCTCTGTCCTTTTTCCCGTTTCTGCAAAACAACTTACAGTGTGAGGTTTGGGCACTAAGTCAGAGGTGGGATTTGCACCCACGACCTGCCGGATGCTGGTAAACGTACCCCGGCCTGGATGCTACCAACAGCCAAAATGCAAACAGCGATGATACGGTGGTAAACACAGGGTATTGCGAAGAGCCGGAAGGCGAGAGAGGAGAGCATGCGGACAGAGCCACGCCCCCTCCAGGTGGTCATCTGCTGACCCCTGACCCCTGACCTGGGCTTTTCCTCAGTCCTCCGCTTTGACAGCGACGCCCGCAGGGGGTCAGGGCTGTAGGAGCCGATGTGGAAGCCAGGGAGGGAGGGAGCAGATGCAGGAGGAGCTGTGGCCTCAGGGGACGGGACAGATGGCTGAATGAGCCTTAACTGCCCCCTCCACCCCCACCGCCGCTCTCCTCCGAGGAGGTAGAACCACGCCGCCGCTCTCCTGCAGGTCATTTTTACCACCGTCATCTCGGACCAAGAGAAGTGAAACCCGGGCGTGTCCTCCAGACACCGTTCACATGAGGCCCCCCCAAGTTCTGTGCTCCAGGCTCATTAGATGCCCTGAATGGGGGGGGGGTTCGAGTAAAGGCGGGTGACCCCCCCCCCATTACACCACATGGTGTTTTCTCCCCAAAGGAAAGAATCGCCGCTTGGGATGAAAAGTCGCCAGAGATAATGAGCGCGTTCGATACCTGGGCCTGCGGCGTGTGGCCGTAATGAGGTGACAGGACACGCCGGGAATTGTGGGCAACGGCACCAGAAGGGTGTAGGGTTTAGTGGAAAACTGGCCACAGCGCCAATCAAACTGGTTCCTTGGTGTCGAACTGTAGCACAGGGGGCACTGAGGGGCGGAGTCACAGCATGATGCTGCTCTGTCACGTCCCATGTCCCAGTGATGCCTGCGGGATGTCCACAGCAGCGACACCCAGTGGCTAATCTTAGAAATTGTTGACCACATACAACATAAAGTGTTTTAGAGTCAGTGGCATGGGGGGAGTCAGTGGAGCAGATCTCCGCCAGGCCTTGGTGATCCAAGTAGGCTGAACATTTATACAGCACAAAGTGGCGGGCTGACCTAGGGGGCGCTGTGGAGCAGGTGGCTGCGTGGGCGCTGGGACAGACGGGTCTGGCGAGTCATTAAGCTGTTTGCCTGGATCGTGTTCGTTTGTGGTGTTTGGTCTTCGCGTTGGGGTTGGCCGTGTCGCTCCGGCATCTAGCATCTGAGTCCCGGTGGGAGGGAGACAAAGTCCAGCCCAGGATTCGTTGGCCCCGTCTGCTCCTGCCATGTTTACCGCGTTTGTTCGCCCCCTTCCCGTCTCCATGCGCCCCTCTCACGGCTCTCTCTGTCTCCCCCTGCAGTTTGCTCGCAGTACTCCCGCGGGGTCTTCGCCATCTTCGGCCTGTACGACAAGCGCTCGGTGCACACGCTCACGTCCTTCTGCAGCGCGCTGCACATCTCGCTCATCACGCCCAGCTTCCCCACGGAGGGCGAGAGCCAGTTCGTCCTGCAGCTGCGGCCGTCCATACGGGGGGCGTTGCTCAGCCTGCTCGACCACTATGACTGGAACCGCTTCGTCTTCCTCTACGACACGGACCGAGGTGAGGGGCTCCCGTGGGGGTGGGGGTGGGATGTCTGCCTGCTGCGATTGTGTCTTACAGCTCGACGGGTGGAGGAGCGCTTGGTGACAACAAGAGAATAGATGAAAAAGTAGCAAAACACAAGGCAGAATAATCACTCTGGTGGCAAATATATACATGCAAAAATAGTGCTGGTGTCTTAATTAACATGTAGCTCACGTCTCATCTGGAAGCCGGGAGTCACCCCTCTGTGAGGGGGGAATTTACCCAGCGGGGTGATTTAACCGCGGGAATTCGGTGGGAATGTTTGTAAGGTGCAGAGAAGGCGAGTCGTTCCTGTGTGGTTCCGGCTGCTCGGGGTGGCGGTGGTGGCATCATGACGTGGGGCTGGTGAGCTTTATTTGCTGCGCTGTCAGGGTTACAGCCTGCTGGGCTTCAGCACGATAAAGTCCAGAAGCAAATGTGAAAGTGGGGTAAAAACTATCTGGAGAAGGATGGTGAAGGAGAATCAAGCCAATAATGTGGCCCTTTATAATGTCGCCAGTAATGAAGAAAATTCGCCATTTAAATGGCGACGGTCGACAGTCGCTCTTCATAGCCCTGCTCGGGTCATTCAGCAGCTGTTGTTTACGTCTGCGGCGCGCAGATACGCTCTTCAAAGAGCGCAGCGACGTAACCGCCCCCCCCGGGTTGACCAAACCGACCAGAGAATTTGTCATCTGCCAAAGTTTTCACTTTTTTTCACATCCCTCAGCTTAAATATGTCAAATATTATTCAGCAGACAGAGCGAACGAGAGCCGCTTGGCGTCATCGATCCGAGGCTCTCATCCAGTCGGAGGGAATTCTGGGAAAGACGACGTGTGACGTCGCAGGGGACATCCTGGATTGATACAGTAAAAACTACCCTGCTGTGTAACTGAATAAATCACTGCGAGCAGCTTAACATACAACCCCAACACTGTATAAACAATAGTGAAGGCTGCAGGAGAAAGCCGTCCGCGTTTATCTCCGCTCTCCCACGATGCACTGCGGCTTGGGGAGCGAGTCGGCCCCGCCGAACTGCCTGCCCGCACTGTAGTGGAAAACGCCTCGTGAATATTTAACCTCTTCATTTGCTCAGCAGCGAGCGGCGGTGCGGCTTCCCTTTTGATTCCCGCCGGCCGGGGGGTTCGAAGGGACTCAAACTGCTAACCGCCTGGGATCAGAGGTCAAACCCCGCACATCTCGGGAACCGTGTCCTCTCACGGCGTTGAGTTGCATACGCTGATCTAACCCTGTACACAGGTGGGTGATTCTTACTGTGTTAAACCTGGGCAGGTATGCAGATGAAAGACATTGCAGTGAATGGGGGGGGGGGGCTCTAACCGCTGCGCCCCCTGCTGCACCACAGTCGTTACCGCGGTAACTTACTCCGCTCCCATTCATTAAACCCAGAATCAATCTTGTCTGTTTTCTTCTTGATAACAGCAGCACAATTAATTTCCCCTGTCGTCCGGAGATGAGCTTTGCAGCGTACGACGGTCCGGAAAATAATACTTTATAATTTCTTTCGTGATAAATGTGCGTTCTTGTGTAGAAGCCGTGTCTCTGAGGTTGCGTTAAGCAGTATGATAAACAAGGGCTGTTTGTCATCCTGTCGCTGGAGCGGCCTGCTCCTTCGCCGATTCCCTTTTGGGGGAAATGTAATTGAATGTCTCCAAATGACATTGACTCGGCTTAGTCATCCCGTGAGGTGCGGCGTAAACTTCAATAAACCTTTTATTCTGAGAAAAAGGGTCCCGTCACAGCTCCGGGGGGGGTGGGTCAGAGTTCAGACTTTGGAAAATTCCTGCTCCTCGCGTTCAGTTTCAGGGAATGTGGCGGAACGCTTCTGCCACCTATTGGCCACTTGTTTGTGACCGACGGCGTGTGGGGAAGAAATGGGGGAGGGGGCCGCCTCAGGCTGCCCGTGAGCGTGAGAGAAATACAACGGGAACCGGGGGTTGACGTGATGTTATTTTCGCAACAGGAGAGTGTCCGCGTGGTCGCGGGTTCGTATCCTGGTGTCGCATTACTGTCCTTTCCTCGGTCTCCCACCGGCGCCCTAGGACAGACACGTGGGTGACGGTGACGTCGCCGTGCCAGTGAGAGGCCGTGTTTGGACTCGGCCCCGGAACGGGTCTCACCAGGGAGGAGATGTCTCTGTGTGCGCTTCAGTAATTTTGTTAATTGTCTCCAGTCGTCCTTTGAGTGGTGTCAGTCTTTCATGTGGTGATGTCACTTTTTTCCAGGCTCTCATGCTGCCGTTTCCTTTGGGGAAGATTTTAATAATTTTCCCAAGACCTTCTAATAAGGGCAGGGCCAGATCGCGAGCGCTAGTTAGCTAAGCTGAGTTATTCCCTTGCGCCGGATGCGCGAGACGGTTGCCGACGACGACGAGGAGCCGCGAGCCCCGTTTTGCTCTCTGTGATCCTGGATGGAGCTTGTAAATGGGAAGAAGAAACACGTGCTGCCAGGTGCTCGCGGCCAACAGGAGAAGCCGCCCTGGCCACATCTGTTCGGAAGGGGAGACGAGAGAAGAGCAGAAGAGCGAACGGAGGGCGAGGGAAGCAAGGAATGCTGGGAGAAGGGAAGTGGAGGAATGGGAGGAATCTTCTGGTGCTTGAGAAGTTCCGCTCTGACCCCCGTGTGAGAAGGAATCCAAGGACTTCCTTCTGTGCAGCAGGTGCCGTGGTGTTTAGAGCCGCCATGCTGCATTGAGAAGGTGTGAATTCCACCTCCTGCTGTTGTACCCTGAAGCGAGGTACTTTACCTTGAATCAACAGAGTCAAAATTACCCGACTGTACAAATTGGGTAAAGCTTTGGAGAAAAGCATGTGGATGGTCCAAACCTGCTGACAGCGAGTGAGTGTGACTCTCTGAGGGTGTTGCTGGGTCCCGGCTCCCGTCACGGTTGTGCTCGCGGAGCGATGCCCCCCCCCCGATCCAAAAGCAGATGCAAACCCCTGTTGGATGCAGCCGTGCTGAACCGCAGTGAGACTCGACGAGGGGAAAAACTGGTCAGAAGTAACAACGCAGAGGCCACCCCAGGGATCTGGCCAGTCAGGCCCGGGGTGCGTGAGAGGGCTCCACCAAGGAGAGCTGCGTTAGTCCAAGATGCCCGATGAAGCCCACGGCCTGTCGAGTGAACCGCAGCGAGTGGCCGTTTCACTTAGACATCCGTTTTCACACCTTCTAATGTGTCGCGTCAGTTTTATTCTCAGATCCAGCCTTAGGAGACAAAAAAGTGATTATTTTAATTCACGCGTCCAAGTTCAAACTCACCGTCCTTCACAAACCCGCCCGGCATGGGGGGAATCTCAGTATTACCTCCTTCACGCCGCTTTCCTCCAAACGCCACTGATTTTATCACTTAATGAAAGAATGTGAGCGCCAGGGCCTCGGAGGGAAATCCGCCGCACGTTCGGTTTCTCAAAGACATTCCGGAGCGGCAGCCCTTTAGGACGAGGGAGGGGATTTATTTATTTCAGCCTAAATGCCGCAGAAGCCGTCATCTCCAGTGCCGTCTG
This sequence comes from Arapaima gigas, assembly GCA_900497675.1. Classification (NCBI taxonomy): domain Eukaryota; kingdom Metazoa; phylum Chordata; class Actinopteri; order Osteoglossiformes; family Osteoglossidae; genus Arapaima; species Arapaima gigas. The sequence continues at coordinate 20,386 of UFQX01001115.1, forward strand.
GTGCTGCATCCCCGTCCCTCATCTTTGCGACGTTTTGCGAACAAAGGGTTCATAATACTTTCCCGCAGCGCGGAAAAGGTCAGGCGTGGCAGCAAACGCGTGTTGTGGTTGTCGCTTTTGTGTTTGTGGAGGCTGTTTCCAGTTAAGGAGAAGGTACTGAGATACTGGTTTTGTGACCTGTTCCATCCAGCTTTCAGAACTGTCCCACGGACAGGTGTGTGTTTGCGCCAAGTGGCTTCGGCCGCGGAAGATGAGCAGCGTGTGTGTCTGTGTGCCGCTCAGGCTACGCCATCCTCCAGGCCGTCATGGAGAAAGCGGGCCAGAATGGCTGGCAGGTGAGCGCCATCTGCGTGGAGAGTTTCAACGACGCCAGTTACCGCCGACTGCTGGAGGACCTCGACCGCCGTCAGGAGAGGAAGTTTGTCATTGACCTCGAGCCCGAGAGGCTCTACAACATCCTGGAACAGGTGAGTCTGACCGATCCTCCTGTGTTCCGCAGCAGGTGAGTGCGATGTGCTCTTGCTAGGTCCGAATGGTCAGCGAGTCCAACCACTTCTCCTCCATCCTGTAGCAGGTAAGTCTCACTCGTTCCCCTTGGTCCCAGAGCTGGTAAGTCCGACTGGTTGATCCACCCGGGGTGGTGGGCCCAAATGGTCCGACTAGTTCCCCTCCAGCAGCCTCAGAGAGAGGGCATCTTCCTCACACACCAGTGAGGACCATCAGTAAGAGTGTCCTTCCCCTTACTGCCTCACTCCGGCCACAAACCACTGTTCCATCTCAAGTCCGTCTTAGGAGCCCTTGCTCCCGGCGGGACTCCTAAAGGCGGATCGCTCTTCCGCCTTGTCGTTCGCGGTCAAACCGCCCGTGGGCGATGCCCGAGGAAGCAGGGATTAGGGTTGCGAGTTTGTTTCGGCTACGGAGGCCGGTGAGGCACCGGGAGCCTCCGCCTTATCCCGCTTGACCCCCAGCAAGGAGCTTCCTTCCCTCACACCCCGCTAAGTGAGCACAGCCGGGTCTGGAGCTAAGGAGCAAACATGTGGCGGGAGCATATAAAACAGAGGTTCCAGGCAGGGTCCATAAACAAGGTGACGTATGGAATAGTGTGTGGGGAGAAGGGGGGGGGGGTCGAAACCCACTGTGAAGAACCACCCAGATGTTGTTATTTACTTCTAATGACCACATTGTTACTGCGGTTTCATCATTGATTATTAATTACTGTGGAAAGCAGATCATAAAATAGTCTCCATTCACTGGTTTACAGCGGTATTTTCTCTTTACTTATTTTTTATGGGCCTCTCAGAGGAGCGCGTCCGTTAATTTATCGCGAGTCGCTGCTGCCTAATTAATCGCAACTAAAGATATTGTCATCCCAGCTGTAATTCAGTTGTTGACAACTATGGAGGGCGATAAAGTGCGTTAATCCGGCTTCACTGTGTCCCCCCCCATTCCCCCGTGCCCACCCCCCTTCTAGGTCGTCAGCGTTGGGAAACACGTGAAAGGCTACCATTACATCATGGCCAACCTGGTAAGATGCTGTTCGAACACCTGTCCCATCGCCACGATGGCGACGATGTGTTTGCGACGGACGGACGGACGGACGGACGGACGGACGGACGGATGGACGGCTGTTCTGCTGCTCAGTGCTTGGAGACAGAACTGGGGCGTCGAGTAGATAAACTCGATGATACATATGAGAAGAGCAGGCGTCCAGGCATCTGTGTCAGGGCCGCGGTGAACGCAGGACTTCTGCTGTCGGGCTTTGTTCTGTCCAGCAGGAGAGAGTGTCGCTTCTCTGATCGCTCTCAGATTATCAGCAAGGAGACAGAGGAGGAAATCACCGCTTATCCACTGGCCAGCAGCCGGGACAGGCGGACACCTCCCGCCGCCGCGCCGTGGTTTGTTAATTGGCTTTACACGGCTGAGGGCCGCACTTCTCCAACAAAGGACTTTTAGCCGTGTTAGTTTAGCAGATTAGAGTAGCGCTGACACGCTGGCCTGTAGGGAGCTGTTTTTGGGAGTGGGTGTTGTGATGTTGTGAGCAGGGACTTTCCCAGGGTGCTGCCACACAGTGTGGCTTTAGAACCAAGCTGCCCTCCTGTCAACGCTCTCCCTCTTCTTGCTGCTCAGGGGTTCAAGGACATCTCGCTGGAGCGGTTCATGCACGGGGGGGCCAATGTTACTGGCTTCCAGTTGGTGAACTTCAGCAACCCCATGGTTATTAAGCTCATGCAGCGCTGGAACAAGTTGGACCAGCGGGAGTACCCCGGCTCTGAGAGCCCACCCAGGGTAAGGAGGCTATCTACCCTATCTAAGGGGAGTTTGGGGGGCCGATACAGTCAACAGCAACACAGCTCTCACGCAACAACAGATACTACTTCCAAGGTCCAGCCAAGGTGAGGAGGAGCCTCACAAAAGGCCTGGAGGGAGGTACCCCTGACTTCAACTGGTGCCACACCCGTGTCAGCAAATCCTCCTCACGTGTGACCCATCTCCACATGCGTTCCATGAATGATAATCTCACCGTCCGAAAAGAGCTGTCAGACTCCCACCCCAGGCGTCAATACTGCTTAGGCCCCTCACAGCTGCTATCGATCCCCGTATGTGTGTGTGTGTGTGTGTGTGTGTGTGTGTAACAGCAGTTAGCCCACGCGCCACAGTCACTGAGCAGTGTGTAACTCAGGGTTCTGTTATGCAGCTGCTAATGGCTCTTAAAGCGGTTTTGTTGTTTTCTCATGGAACCAATAAAATAATCTAGTGTGGCGACTAGCAAGTTGTACTGCGGTAAAACTGCGGTGCCTTCGTTTTTTACTGTGCTATTGTACAGGTGGCGCAGTGGTTACAGCCGTCGCCTTGCAGGTCCAAACCCCCACTCCTGCCGTGGCACCCGTGAGCGAGGTGCTTACCCTGAATTTACGCTGTAAAAATGACAAAAATAACAATATTTGGGTAAAACAGAGTAAATAGCCTAACGTTGTGCCACTTTGGAAAGATAATTGAATAAAATATATTTAACATCTGAGTTGACTGCTTTGTCTAGGAGAATCAGTTTTACAGTGATTTACCCATTATATACTGCAGGGTGTTCTTACTGAATCAGTGGTAAAAGGTACATCGGCAGGAGTGGGATTCACACCTTCCAGCTGCGACACAACACTCGGTCAATTTGAACCAATCCCTTGTGTACATGACTGGACGTGTGCTAGTTGAATTCTGGGAAATGAGCTCCTGGAGGGATGGTGTGACTCTCCTTCAGAACCTTTTCCTCCTCTCCTTAACCAGTACACGTCGGCACTGACCTACGACGGTGTGCTTGTGATGGCCGAGGCCTTTCGCAACCTGCGACGCCAGAAGATCGACATCTCGCGCCGGGGGAACGCCGGGGACTGCTTGGCCAACCCAGCGGCGCCGTGGAACCAGGGCATCGACATGGAGCGCACACTGAAACAGGTCCGGGATCGGGAAGGGAGGCCAGGCATCTCAGCATGTGTGGGAGCTGTGATGAGAACCTCAGGACTACACTACCCAAAGCTCAGTGTTATTAGAACCAAGATCTGTCTGCACTGACCAGGGTTCTATTAAATTACATTTACATTGTGCTGATGAAGAGCTTTAGACACAGATTCAGGGTGATCAAAGCCCAGTTTTTTGGTCTGATACCACCATGTTGCTGGTTCACATCCCTAAAGCAGCTTCCCAATAGGAGTAACAGCAGATGATGTTGGACTCATTTATATGGCTGTCAGGAGATCAGGAGAGAAATGGCTCTGGGAGAGATGGGTTTGAGGCCTTTCTTGAATGGTAGGCAGGTTTCAGCAGCGCTGAGGGACACGGGGAGTTCAGTCCACAGTTAAAGAGCCAGGTGGCTAAGAAAAGTGCTTTTGACCAGGTGCGCATCCAGGGCCTGACGGGAAACGTGCAGTTTGACCACTATGGCCGCCGGGTGAACTACACCATGGACGTGTTTGAGCTGAAAAGCAACGGACCCAGGAGGGTAAGTAAACGTGCTGTTAATTGAGTTCAAACTGGGGCGTGGTTTTCCGCTGGCCGCTGTCCCGAGACCCGGCTTGCTGCAACCCCCCCCCGCTTCCTCTGCTAACTGCATTGCGGCGTCTGTCTCCAGATAGGCTACTGGAATGACATCGACAAGCTGGTCCTGATCCAGAACGACCTGCTGCATCCCAACGACAGCTCGGCCCTGGAGAACAGGACAGTCATCGTGACGACCATCATGGTAAGGTTCCGGTTCTAGCGGACTGGCCCCCTCTGTCCCCGCCCCCCAGACGGCATCTGTCTGCCTGAGTGACCAGTGCTGCACATGCCAAGGGGGGGGGGGGTCGTGAGGGTGTAAATCCGAGTGGTTGCGCTCACTTTACCAGGGTTTTACCGCGTTGCTTTGATGCGAGTGTCTCAGGCTCCTCCCCACAGCACTGTGTGGTGCATCTTTATCCATCCACCCATCCATTTATTATCACAAACCGAGTTCGGAGTCTACCCAGAATTCACTGGGTTATGAAACCACACCAGTCCGTCGCAGGGCTGTTTGTTCGGGCTTTTTAATTCATTCATTCGTTTGTCGGTGTTGCATGTCGCTCATCTTCTGGATGAACAAAGCGAGTGGGGAACCTGGGCTCAGCAGCGTCCTCCTCTTTTCAGCCCTTCGGGAGGAACCCCTTATTAAGAAATTGAACGTAGAAGGTGAGAGTCGCGGCTGCAGCGGAGGGTCTGGAGCCGAGCTGGACTGCGCCGGAAAAGGATGGTCGACCCTCTACGCGCGTGTGCGCGTGTGTCACACTCCCCGTACGCTGGGACTGCGGGGTTGCTGTTCAGAATCTCATCCTGGGTGCTTTTTTCCTTCAACTTCTGCCATCATCTTCTTTCTTTCCGGAACCTTACGCCGCCGCTCTTTCTCAGACGGTGGCACTGACCCGGCTCTCTGGAAGCGGACTGTCCGCATCTACCACCCGCACGTTTTCCCGGCGTTAAAACAGCATCCCAGAGACAACCGGTGTGCCGCTGTTAGACAAATTAGCAGAGATACGAAGAAGATGTCGTGTCACTGCTGAAATATTCTCATTAATGCAATATGCATAGAAAAGTGTTATATGGATCTATATTTCTGGGGCTTGGCTTTCATTTTATACATCCTTTAGTAATGAATATTTATATATGATATGTAGCCTCGCATTTGTGGAGAAAACTGCTGCTGTGTTTTATGGTTTTGTTTTTCCTTCATGAGCCTGGAGGTGTTTCAGCGCATTATTACTGGTCATGTGATGGTTTTAACCAGGAGATAAAACCGCTAACTGTGCGGTCGGCCATGAATCAGAGGCGGCAGATAGAGAAATATCGGGCAGTTTATAATAATGCATCGCAGAAACACCAGTGCGGCCTCTGTTTTCCATTACTGCAGTATTAAAGTACCCGGAATATTGTGACTTGTTGTGAAAGATGAGCGTGGAGGTTTGTGGGCTTTTTTTAATTCTGCCCCCCCCCAAGAAGAAAAAAATGTAAATTTATTTGAAAATACTGTACTGGGCAGAAGAAATGCTGTAGCAGCTGTACTGCAGTTTCGCATCTTCTCATTGTGAACAACACAGGTTGTGGTGCCGGTAGCTGCAGTGTGACTCTCATCTGAATACAGTAATACCTCGATTTCCCTACCTCCCATAATGCCGTTTTACTTCAGTGCTCCTTTATTTGGCCCCTTTCACTAACATTAACATTTTTAAGAAATATTTTAAATCTTGTGCCCAATTTTGTATGTGTCACCTATAAAATAGACTGTTTTCTGTTTTTATTACCTATAAGGTATAACTAATCGATTTTATTTTATGTTGCACATTTTTCCATTAGCATTTATGCAATATATGACATTAAAGAGCTCTCATAGCGCTGTTTTGTTTAGCTCATTTTCTCAGTAATGCAACTATAGTGTTGATCCAGGTATGACTGTACCGGCAGAGAGGTATGACTGAGGGGTTCTGGGTTGGGATCTACTGCCCTCCCGTCCATGTTATGGGATGTATGAAGAAATAAAGCCAGTTTTGTGCTCTGCCACCTCTGTGCTCTTTTCTTTTGTGTGTTTCCCCACTTTGTTTTCTTGAATCCCGCCCCGCTAGACGCCCACCGTAACCACAGCGGCCGTTTATCCTCTGACCTTTTCAGAAACAGGACCCCGGTCGTGTCGCATTTGCGTAACATTTGGCCGACATCCTCCCCCGTCAGCACGGCCGCTGAACATCGTGATTCACCTCTGCACGAAAGAGGCGCCGCGAGGACCCTGCAGCGTCGGGCACCTGGGATCGTGGAAGAGGCCGCCGTTCTGCTGCCGCCAGCGGACCGTAACCCCCCCTCCCCCGCCCCAGCCCCAGCCCACACCCCTCCCTGGCGATTTCGAATCAGCGGCTGCGTTACTGGAAACCCAAACATCTTGTTACCCAATTTATTCCTACAAAATGTCATTATGTCCTGTTTGGCCGCCTAGCAGCTCCTGCTGGGAAAGACCAGGAAAAAGCGGCTGGCCTTCTGCTGCCTCCATGTTCAGACTTCCCGAATTCGTATCCCCCCCCCCACACAAAGGCTGGAATTGTACATATTTCTTTTAATGGAAAGTTCAAAGTGTGATGTAAAAAAGTGACAGTATGAATAGAATATATCACTTTATAATTTGGACTTCTTTTCCATGAGTTGTACATGTGGAGACCAGCGAAAGCTCTAGTTGGTGCTAAAGTGGATCCACAGGCCTTTTATTTACTAACAAAGTGCCCCCCCCACGGATCTTCCCCGATCTATTCACCTCAGCATGTGAGCTGCTCCTCCAAAGATGCGTTCGCAGCCACGTCCCGCCACGCGAGGCCTCTGCGTTGCCGCCTCTCTCCCACTGTGTGCGAGGAGGCGTCGCCGTAGCGATGGAGACGTGTGCCGCCGTCTTCGTGTCGCTGGGATGTCTGGGATGTGACACGCCCGTTCGTCCGATTTCTCTACCTGGGATGTTGACACGCGGAACAAGCGACTGACTGTCTTTGCCAGAGTCGTCGAATCCCCCCACCCACAACATCTTTGTTGACACGAGTGGTTTTGCTCTTATTTTTGCCAGTCAAATTGGTTTTTTATATGCAGTATATTTGCATTTCTCACAGTGACAAGACCATCATTCATCTTCTTGTCGTTTAATGTGCACAGACATCGCAGTGATATTCGATGATCCAATGTGTCTCTAAAAAATGGAACGAGTCGCCAGAGTTACAGGAAATCTTTGCCTTTACGATATTGACCGTTTCGCAGGCCAAGTATCTGGATTGTGCTGACGCTCTCTTTGCAGAAAGACTAATTTTTATTTTATGGTGTAAAAGCATTAATTTGTGTCTGCGTATGAATGGAGTCAGGTTATGGCTGCTGCGTTTTTATCTGCTAATGGATTATTTCACAGCTTCATTAGAAAGTGTTTTAAAACTCTTCCACCGATAACTTGTGGGTCTTTTCAAAAGGCCGCTATTTGTGGTTTAAATCAGACAATGAATAATTACCTCTTTTCCAAATATAGTAATAAGTCCAAAAGTTTATACACGTAACGCAAAGGGACGAACCTCGGCGGGGTCTTTCAAAGCCGAGGACCCGAAAACGTCCCGAGCCGGCGTGGCACTCGCGCTCATCTTGTGGCCTGGCTCTTTGCAGGAGGGCCCCTACGTGATGCTGAAGAAGAACTGGGAGATGTACGAGGGCAACGACCAGTATGAAGGCTACTGCATTGACCTGGCCTCTGAGATCGCCAAGCACATCGGCATCAAGTACAAGATCTCCATTGTGCCGGACGGCAAGTACGGCGCCAGGGACCCCGAGACCAAGATCTGGAACGGCATGGTCGGGGAGCTGGTGTACGGGGTAAGCCTGAGCCAGAAGGGGCCCAAGGGCCCGTGGATTATGAGAATGGAATCGGTGAAGTTCACAGATTGGAAAGGGATGGAGCTGAGAGAAAAAAACTCATGGATTGATGGAATTGAATTGGTGAGGCTGAGGAAAGGACCTGGCTGAGTTGGGGTAAGGAGTTGGGTTGGGCTGACAAGTGGAACTGGTGGATTTAGAGGGACTGGGATTGAGGAGCAGAATTTAGCAGTTGGAGGTGGAGTTATTGGGATTGGATTTGTAATCTGCATGGAAGTGGTGGGATTGAAGGATTGACTTGGGGGTGTTGGAGATGGAACTGTTTGGATAGAGTAGTGGAAACTATTAGACTGAGAAGTGGAACTATGGGACTGAGGAATGTAATTGGTGGATTTGAGGGCTGGAATGGTGGGTGGGAGAATAGAAATTGGAGGAACATAAGAAGGAAACTGATGTGATGCTTGGCTATTTGTACAGTGAGACTTTAGCCCTGTTCTCATTCTTCCTTGTCCCTTAGAAAGCGGAGATTGCTGTGGCCCCGCTGACTATCACCCTGGTCAGAGAGGAGGTCATTGACTTCTCCAAGCCCTTCATGAGTCTGGGTATCTCCATTATGATCAAGAAGCCGCAGAAGTCCAAGCCGGGTGTGTTCTCCTTCCTGGACCCGCTGGCCTATGAGATCTGGATGTGCATCGTGTTCGCCTACATCGGCGTGAGCGTGGTGCTCTTTCTGGTGAGCCGCTTCAGCCCCTACGAGTGGCACGCCGAGGAGCCGGAGGAGGGATCGGAGGCACCGCCAGCCGACCAGCCACCCAATGAGTTCGGCATCTTTAACAGCCTCTGGTTCTCCCTGGGGGCCTTCATGCAGCAGGGGTGCGACATCTCCCCCAGGTGGGTCTCTTCCTGGTTCCCACCTCCCACTGGTCCTGCACCAGTCAGCAGAGCCATTGTTATACAACCATCTGTCATATTATTCTACTGTCTCTTCTATAATTGTTCACCACCAGTTGGATTTTATTCTTCTCCCACTGCTGTGTCCACTGTCCTGACAGATTTGGTGATTTGGGGCTTTAACAAGGACCTGTTAAAAAAGCAGAAATTAAATTGACCTGTTTCCATGTGAGAAGGGCTTCAGAGGCGTCTGAGAGGAGGCAGCATTGCTGCAGGGGTCTGATAGGTAACCGCGCTTGTGCTGCGCGCTGTGTTTGCGGTCAGGGGTTCCAGGAGGTCACATGAATGTTTGACGCACAAAGCAGAAAACCCTTGTTATTTTTAGAATATGTATAAAAATATAGCCTTTTCATTATTGATGACCTCAGAATGCAGTTTAGTGAAAAATTAATGCCCGGGGCATCGAGCAAAGAAATGAGCAGAAGTTCGTGAAACGGAACGGTGCCGAGGGGAACTCTGTGGACGCTTTGCAATGGATTGTGGGTTGTTGTATGTAAATGAGGTCAAGAGCCCCGCGTGACCTCTGTGTATCACTGTGGCACCGAGAGTCGAGTCGACTTTGATCCTTTCTGACGTCCACTCTGTTTGCGTCTGCTTCTCCCACTGCGATGACGCGCCGTGACGCCACACCGCCCCGGTTTGCCCTGCGGCGTCCTGGCCCTGTGACCGCTGTCTTTGCCGTTTGCCTCGCAACACAAGTCTAGAAAACATCTCTATCTCCTGCTAGACTGCGTTGCCTTGCTTTCTAGCCACCGAAGGCCAACCTCGTCCCACTGATTCCGTGTCTGTCTGATGACAGCGTGTCACGCGTCTCGCTGGACAACTTCGTGTCTGGGGCTCCCGCAGCGACTGTGAGGGAGACTGTATTTTTTCCGATTTTTTCGCGGAGCAGGAACCCGGAGAGACGGCGGGATCAAGAGCACAGGCAGCATAAAGGGGCCAGTAATGTCTTTGTGCAGACTGCGGACCTGTGACTTTTATTAAATAGCAGTGCATCCGTTTTGAGTTCCATGTCCAGCAAATTCTTACACTTTCAGGCACAATGTGTGGGTATTATAAAGAACGTTTTAGACATGTTACATGAACGTTACAGGAGATACACCTGACCCTCACGCCATGGTTTCTGCGAGGAGAGGTGCCATTTCTTTGTGGAATATGAACCATAACAAGTGGTCAGTGGATGTGACTGTACAACTGGGTCCTCGTGCCATTACAGGGTCCCTGCGGTTTTCTGTTTATGTGCCACGTGTGTTTAAAACATCCCCCGAGAGGCAGAGGCCAAATCCCCCATCATGCGGGTAGCAATTGTGGACTTCAGACATGACCTCAGGGCACATTGGAAGCGCGCAGGACCCTCCCACAGGAATATCACTTCTAATAATAAATTGTTGCTTAGTTACCGTGAGAGGAGAGGAACGTAGCGGCGGCCGTCACTGAACCTCTGTTCACGCCGGAAAAAGGCGAACGGAGGAGAAAAAAAACCTCTTTGCAAGTATGTGATAAAATGAGGGAAGAAAAGAACATTTGAACAGCTTGTGATCCTCTTTGTGTGCTTTCTGTAAGAGGAGCTCCTTCAAGCACCAGTGCAGAGCAGGAGAATTGCAACAGAGGGGGCTCCGCTTTGGGCGTCTGAAGGACGAGGTGACTGAATACAAATGGACCTTCTGTTGGCTTCAACTGCTGGTCGCGGTGAAACCCAGTCAACTGGAGGAACAGTGACAAGTGTGGAGGCTGGGATTCGAAAGATGTCTATTTACTCATCTGAGATGTCACGCTTCTAGTCTGAATCAACAAGTCCCAAAAGCATCTGAGCCGCATCAGTGCTTTATACCCTTTTGTTGCTGTCTTCTGGTGCCACTTGGAGTTCCTTCTGAAGGTTCATGTGACATTGACTCGTATGGTTTCTGGTGATGGATGCATTCGCTGTTCAAGTAGGTCTTCCAGTCTACCAGCTTGCATCCACCTGGGAGTCCCTGGCGGGTTACGGGTTGGATGGTGCTTAAGCCTCATTGGCATCTTTTTGTCTTCCCTTGGACTAGTTGTTCAAACCAAACCTGTTGTTAGGAACTGCTAGGCAGGTGTGTAGAGCTGTTTCATCAACCATACTGGTATGGATCATGTCAGGTCCTGCTGCTGCCCTGTTCTCCATGTTGTTGCAACCCATCATTTGGACATCTGCACTTGCCAAGGTGACTCTTTCCCTTGCAGGTATCTGTTTTCAGGCCTCTTCCGATCGCATCTCTCATTGGGTTTGCTCTTATATTCAAGTCCAACACCTCCTCCAACTCCAGCTGGTTCCAGTAACACCATTTGTTCCCCAACATCCATCTTAGAGCTTGCAGATCTAAAGCAACTCTAGGACTCGTTGGGTGTTGTCACACTCAGCCAAATGCAGCATTCAGAGTCTTGCTGTGTGACTTTCAATGAACAGCTTCCTATTAGGTCTGACCTAGGAATCGAACTCCAGTTTTTTACATGCTGGCTGTGGTGTTACTCACCGTGCCACCCAACTGCATCTGTGCCAAAACTGACAACCTGAACCTCCATGGAATAAAAAGAAATTAAAGAATTAAAGAGAAACTATGTTTTCAGCTGTTAGTGATGTTTATACTAATTCATTTAGCTGTTTTTCTCCACTGTTTTCCACAGCTGCATAATTTTTACTATATATTTACTTTTAGGGTAAGCACCTTGATGGAGGGTACTACAGTAGGAAATGGATTTAAACCTGCGACCTTTAACATAAGCCACAGCAGATGAGAGGACTGGTTTTGGGGAGAGTGGCAGTGAGCTGTGGCCGTTACCACGGAGATCGAGATACACAGGCTGCACTGCATCTCCTTACAGTGAGAGGTTTGTCCAAATTAAGGATAACCAGCCAGAATCTCCCAGTTTCTGTACTGCAAGGTGGCGGTAGCTTGTCTGCTGGAGCAGGGGCAGCGAAGGGAGGAATCCAGGTCCAGAAATCTCCATCATCATCACTATCATCATCACTATCATCATCACTGCCTTACCCTTGAGGACCTGCTGCTGCTGTACTCAGCAACATGGCAAAGGTCAAACTTGGTTATTCATACAGTCTGTATGTACAGTGTTCTGCATGAATCTGTATGTATTCTGCCAATATGGACACTTCTGGTCTCTGTCTGGGACGCTCAAGAAATCCTCAGGGTAAGTGGGGAGGGCAGGGAACTGGATGGAGGTGCGAATGGACAAGGAGAGCGATGCTAAGGAGGGCAGGAAGAGTCTATAGTGGTATAAAGATGCAGGCGATCTCAAAGTAACAAATTCTGCCTCATCAAAGGTGCTTACTCTGAACTGCTCTGGTAAGTTACCCGGCTGTAGAAATGGGTGAATCGGTGTAAAGCTGATTAATGCAGCAAATTGCTTTGTAGGAAAGTATCGGCAGAGTAAATGAATGCAGATGTAATGTAAACAGGCCCCCAAGATGAGCGGTAGATACTGCACAGCGTCATGCTTTAAACCCATCACCTGAGCAGTTAAGGGTTCAAATGCCACAGCCTTTGAGTTACATACCCTGAATTGCCCACCTATATGAACTGCCCACCTGTTTATAAGTGACACTTTAATAAAATAACAAAGTGCAGGGCAAGGTTTCAGGGGAAGACAGGAGTCGAACTGCAACCTGTTCAGTTCATATCTAACTGCTTTCTCATTACTATGTTAATTAACTACTTTAGGAGGGTATTATCTCATTAATATGCAAACAGAGGAAAGACTCTATTGTCTGTTGCCTAGGAGATGATGTTGGGGCAGTAAACTTGCCATTTGATGCCAGCAACTTTGGGTGAGAGCTGAACCACTGCGTAACAGATCGATTTCCAGCAAAACGGTTGACTCTCCTCTGCGTCTCCATTCCAACCCTCTTCTCTTACATTTATTTATTCGTTTAGCAGACGTGTTTCTCCAAAGCATCAATATACGGTGATTATTACCTAGGATTCAGTCGCCATGGCTGCCTTTACCGCGTGTTGCAGAAATCAGCTGGAATCATGCAGGGCGACTGTGCATCTCCAGCAGCAAAGCGGTTGAACATGGAGCGTAAAGCACAGGTGTCAGCGGCCAGCAGCTCAGCACCTCAGCTGGACACATGTTGATGTCACCACGCTGTCCAATGCATGGATTTCCCTGCATTTTCAAAGAAAAGATTTAAAAATGGCAGAGTGGAATACAAACCTATAAAAAATCACTTTGTTTCAATATTTGAGCTGGTCTTCTTGCGGAAAAGTTCTAATGATGACATTAAAAAAATGTTATCATGAATCAATATTGGATAAGAAAGTCGGGCACATTTGGCAGTGTCTTCCAACTTGAGTGATTTTTCTTTACCGTTTACAACGCAGGACCCATCAATTTTTTTATCCAATTACTATGCAAATGTCTGTGTTGTTGTCTTACTGTCATATTTTGCTGTTTTCTTGAAATGCTACATTTTATTTTTATGTAAGAATATTAGCATGTCAAAAGGTTTTGAAAATGATGTCAATGATGCATTGGAATGGACTGGTCAGCAGTGTGGCTATATGGGGGGTATTGGGGGTCTCCAGGAGGGGTGGCACTCCACCGCCAATGCTTATTACCCCATATTACCCCATTAGCATGATGTCTTTGTCTGACATATGGACTAGGCTGGCGGAGGGGGGGGGGGGTCCACTGAGGACTGGGAGGAATTCGGGACACATCCTCTCCTGCACTGTGTTGTATCACCCAGAATAATCGCTTATTCATTCATATCTTGACTGGCAGCTTTCATTTGCTTGCAGCTTTTGTCGAGGTGGCACAGTGGCTCAGTCCCTCACACCCCAGTCCCAAAGGAACCTGGTTTAAATCCCACCTCCATCCCCAGTTTCCCTTCATCACAGTTCTTACCCAGAACTGATGTGGTAAGAATTATTGAGGTGTGTAAATGGATAAATCACGGAAAAGCTGCTTATGTAAAACCACACGCTGCCTTGGAAAATAGTTAATGATAAATAACTGATTGCAGTATGACATGGACTAGTTAACTTAACCTGACCAGTTAACTTGCAGTGGTGCCGCTTCTAGTCCAACAGCTGTAGCATTTCTGAGATGCACTCAGGGACGAAGGGAAAAACTGAGCTGTGGCACCTGGTTCAGGTAGAAGGACAGGAGGTGGTGCAGCATTTGGGGTTGTAGCCCTGCAAACAGAAAAACCTGAGGTTTGAATCCCACCTCCTGCTGTAGTGGCCTTGATCAAGGTTCTTCCCCTGAATTGATAGAGCAGAAATGCCCCACTGTGTAAATGGGTAAATCAGTGTAAAGCTGATGGTTTTCACACTGTAAGTCACCTTGGAAAAAGGTGCAAACTAAATCACAGGTGTTAACAGTGACTGACTGTGTCCTCTGAGTAAGGAGACAGTAGCTGGGGGGGGGGTGAGTGGGAGGCACTGGAATATGTGACAACCTGGATGTGAGGGGTTGGCCATGATCTTCCCAGCATGCCTTTTGGTCCTGTTATTGTAGAGGTGCTGGAGTTTTGCCAGGTCACAACCCAAGATTCCCTCTGCTGACCAGGTGAAACACTGTGGCCTAGTGGTGGGCAGAGACTTCTAGTCACGTCGGTCATTATGAAGTTTGTGACGCTGAGGGCAATGAGTTAAATGACAGGTGACATAGTGGTTAGCGCTGCTACCTGTGGATCCGAAGGATGCAGGTTTATATCCCGTCTCCAAGATCGTCGGCCACAACTGATACAGTGAGCGTTACCCTGTTGTATAAATACAGAGTAAATCACTGTAAGTTGCTGAAGAAAAGCACCGGATAAATGAAAAATAAATGTATGTGCTGTCTTCCAGAGTGCATAAAACACCGGGATGGAAACACACAACCCCCCACGCCAGTTTGTGTTAGTCAATCACGCCCTGTGTGACAGAGCAGCCGTGACTCTGTTAGATCTGCGTGCCATCAGAACGAATCGCTTCAGTCTGCGCTTTGCCAAAAATAGAAAAGTTACACTCATATGCAAGATACACAGTCCTGATGGTCCAGTGTGTCACAATATTATATTTGTATATTTTAAATAATTTAAAAAGAGTGGAACACAAATTGTTTAAAAAAAACTCTATTTTAAAAATTTAAGCAGTTTTCAAGTGCACGGCGTTCATAAAATATTGTTTGCAAACTGGGAATTGGGATGAGTCGTCGCCCCAGGCTCCTCATTTTTCTCTCCGCTGGTGGGATACGGGGCGAAGTGAAGCGCGGTTAAAAATAATGCTGTTTCGTCGATCCACACGTGAAACTCTGAAAACAAAAAAATTTTATTATAATTTGTTAAAAATGTTTTGTTCATGTAAAACAAGAGTCAAAATGATTTTTGTAAAATCACGTGCGTGACACAACGAGATGACAGGTCAATGAAACGGGTGGACACCCCCCTCCCGACTATCACGGTCACGGCGGTTACATGAGGATGAACTGTTTGTCACCTTAGCGAATGTCAGAAATTGACGGTAATTCCACACACTGCTGATGACCGTGCTCTTGCCAATTTCTTCAGCATCACTGGTGTTGCCATGGTGACTGCAGTATCTGCAATGACGGATTAACCCACCCCGCAGGTCCCTCTCCGGGCGCATTGTCGGAGGGGTCTGGTGGTTCTTCACGCTCATCATCATCTCCTCCTACACGGCCAACCTGGCTGCCTTCCTCACGGTGGAGAGGATGGTGTCTCCCATCGAGAGCGCCGAGGACCTGGCCAAGCAGACGGAGATCGCCTACGGGACGCTCGACTCGGGCTCCACTAAGGAGTTCTTCAGGGTAACGTACCATGTTTTGGCATTAGGCGGGACCCTCACTCTCAACCCGAATCACACACATCAAAAGGAAAAAGACACGGATGCAGACATACCCTGCGCTGAGTAAATAGATACATCATCACCCAGAATTGAGAAAGTAGTTCAGATTATGGCGGCTGGTAAGAAAACAGTCTGCAGGAGAAAAAAGCATCAAGTGGACTAAACATCTCCAGTATTTACTTTACAGTTATTTATTACCTCACAGTTTTCTCCAAAGCAGCTTACAGTGTTTAGCTACTGACAGAACAATACCGCTGTGTAAGTGAGTAAATCAGAGGAAAGCTGATTAACTAACACTGTAATGTCACCTTGGATAATTTAAAATAAATAAAAGACAACAACGAACAGATTTCATTTATTTAGCCAATTTCTTTGTCCAAGGTGACTTTACAGTGATAATAAATCAAGGATAACAATAAACAGGTTTTATTTACTTAGCTGGTGCTTTCCTCCAAAGTGAATTATGGTGTTGAGTTACAACTATTTACCCATTTAGAGAGCAGGGTACATTTTACTGTGTCAGGTCAGGGTAAAAACCTTGATCCAGGGCAGGGTAGCAGGAGGTGGGATTTGAATGCAGTCGTTTTCAGTGGAAGACAGGAGGTCTAAGTGCTGCGCCACCTGCTGCCTCACCAGAGAAACACAGCTTCCAGAGAGGTGCGTAGCGTAGTTTGGCAACGCAGCTTTGTCGTCTGCTGGAAGCCGAACACACAAACATGAAATTCCAGCTGATCTACGAGCCGCGACGGTGCGTGGGGGTGCGGTGGTGTCAGGGTGTATGAGCTGCGTGTTCCTTTACGTTTCAAAGTGACTTTTAAGTTACAGACAAAACGAGTTAGACATACCTCCGGGCCGCTTCCGCCGGGGGGGTAAGCGAAGCTGGGCGTCGATGGTGAGGTGGGTTCCGAGGGACGGCGTCCGGGGGCCACGTGAAAGCCCGCGTGCCTTATCAACATAACAAGCTGACTGGAATCTGTGGAGGGTGAAAAAGCAATTTATTTTCAGAAAGTGCTGAAAGGGGTTTTACTTTAATTAATTACTTTGGCTTCTCGGCATGCCGCATGCGCTCGGCTCTCGTGTCCCGAGCGCGGTCATCTGGCGCAGCCACATCCCCCCCCCCTCCTCCGGCTGTGAGGCCGTTTCAGGTGGGGGTCACCGTGCTCATGGCTCTGATGCCATTAGTCAAGCACGTTCTTAAATACAGGGGAAAATTTTAATGACAAAGAGGAGCAGAGAGCTGGCGTGTCTCCCCAGAGGCCTCACGCCCCACACACACACACAGTTAAAATAAGACGATCCATTTTAAACTGAGCTGCACGTGACGGACATCATCATCAGCACCGTTGTCTCTCCGTAGTGCTGCAGGGGGCCCTCAAGGGGCAGAAAAGGATACAAATGCCAAACCTGTCTTTAGTCAATAAATCCCTTTACTTTGTTTTTACACTGGCTGCTCATCTTGCAAACACGATCAAGGCTGGAGGAATGTTCCTGGATTTGTTCGTAACCCCCAAATCCCGCTTACCCCTAAGTCACAATCAGTAAAAGGTGAACATGGAATTCCCTCAATTTATTCCCTTGTTAGGTTCTGTGAAAATCCAGGCCGTAGCAATAATAAATAAATGTTAAATAAATAAACAAATAAACAATGCTTTTATGAACTTTGATCTGCATGAAGCTTAATAGGAAGGTTAAAATTACTGTAAGTGAACCTGCCTTCTCTGCACAAACCGCTACACGGTGTGATAAATGATCTAATAATAATATTCAGTAATGAATATTCAACACTAATATTCATCGTATAGATGCGCATCACGTTCCACTTGCTACTGATCCACACTCACCAGAGATGAGCTGTAAACACAGTGAAAGCGAGTTGAAATAAGGTGGCGTTTCCGTTCTCTTTACTGCTACATATAGGATGGTCCGGTAAACACAGGGAGTTTTAGAACATACGAATGAATAATGAAAGAAATCCACGCAGAAATAAACAGGACAACATCTCCATCTTCATGGCTGCGTGAAGCCCAAACACTGCAGGTGTCCAGAAGCGCATTTCTGTCCCACCTGACGGGCCTGACTGCCCCCATCCCCTTCCCGGCCCCCTGCAGAGATCCAAAATAGCCGTGTACGAGAAGATGTGGACGTACATGAAGTCGGCCGAGCCCAGCGTGTTCACCAAGACGACGGCGGAGGGCGTGGCGCGAGTGCGGAAGTCCAAGGGGAAGTACGCCTTCCTGCTGGAGTCGACCATGAACGAGTACACTGAGCAGCGCAAGCCCTGCGACACCATGAAGGTCGGGGGCAACCTGGACTCCAAGGGCTACGGCGTGGCCACGCCCAAGGGCTCACAGTTAAGGTGGGTGGAATAGTGTAACAATATGTCACGTGTTGTTATGGTATTCCACCTTCCCTGATGTGCCTCTCTCCTCTCGCTGCTTGCCCCACCTGCCCAGGGGCGTTTTACCGTGGTATTGCTCTTGTCTGTCTCTCTTTTTCCTTTGCAGAGCGTCACCTCAGGTAACACCTCCTCATCCGCAATGTTTGCCTCACATCATTTCCTACACTTAGATGACTTTTGCTTAAGCTTGTGCTTTATTGCTCGGATTTCTTTGCCCATCCTGAGCCGCGCGGACGCCAGCGCAGCGCAGCCCGACCCCGCCGGACGCCCTCCGGGGTTCGCACCCGTCCTCCAAAATGTACCCTCGTCCCCTATTTCATATTATTTTATTAACCATCAATAGTCTGACACTTCTGCCCAACTCAACCATGATTTACTAGTTACCAGCAATGCAGCAGGGTAACTTTCACTGCTTTTACAGCAGGATTATTATTATTATTATTATTATTAGTAGTAGCTTTTTGTTTTTCAGACACTGTCCACCAAAATGGACTTACAGTAGTTTGTACATTTGTACAGTTTTGCTGTATTAGTAAAGTATAAGCACAGGGACTTTACTGTGTTATTACTAGTTTGTGTGAGACTAGTTGAGTTAGCAGCCGCCCGGGTCAAAAAGGTGAAGCGGCACAAAGTTAAACAGTAATAACACATATAGTCACCAGTGTTGTACCATTAAAGCGGTGGTATTTAGTATTGGTACTTGGATGTATTTAGTACATCGGTGTGGTTAGTTAGACACAGCGGTCATAGTGAAAAAAATATAACTTTACCTCAGATTATATATGACCAAACTTTATTACCTTCCAGTGTGTTTCAGGGTTAAGTGTCTTGACCAAGAGGAGCAGCAGGAGTGAGATTCGAACCGCTACACTTCACAGCAGAGCCTCACACGTCGGGGCTCCCCAGATTCTCTCTGTATATATTTTGTTTTGTTTTGTTTTTTTTAAATAATCACAGCACAGACTGTGATAAACAAACTGCAAGCGGTGCGAATTCTACCCAGATCTGAACAAGTTCAGCAAAAACGCGGGCCGTGACGTCACCGGTGCGGCCGCCTCGAGGCGGCCTGCGGAAGCACGTGCGAGCGCCCGGCTTCTGTCGCACCGACTGCGCGTATAAGTTTAAAAAAAAAAAACCGGGTTTTCCAACTTCTTCCTGCAACGGTGGCTGACGGAGGGCGATAGTTCACGGCGCCGTCATTTTTTGGAATTGTTGTCCTTCGTCGCTCGCGTCTCCGCGGCGGCGGTTCGGGGTTCGAGGTCGGGCGGGGCTGCAGCTCGAGCTCCGCGCGGCATCTCAACACACACGAGCCGAACCTGTTTACTCTCCATTTTCTGTTCCTCGCCTTTCCGTAAGCTTGACAGATTTCCCGACTGTACTGTATTTTTTATGCTTATTCCTTTGTTTTGTATGGTTGTTTTGAATATTGCAGATTGAGTTTGACACGGCTTGCGGTTTGCTCTGGATAAGCCTCTCGCGGCCCGTTCTGCCCACACGCTCGGCGCCGCCGGGGGGCCATCGGGGCTGTGATTTACGGGGTCGTTTGCAGCGAATTTCCTTCTGGTTTTTAATGGCGAACAGAATCACGTGACGTCGTTTGAAAAACAGCAGACAGTACGGTGTGTGTTCTGGGGACCGCGCCGAGCTGTGGGTCCGGCTGGGACACGGAGGGAGGTGGCGCCATTTAAAATAAACCCATCGGTGCCACCGAGCACGTTTAGGGTTCACACCTGGAGTCCTGCGTCACACAGAGACACTCAAACACGCACAGCCCCCCCAGGGAGACATTCACATCTATTCGGGTATCTGTGGCCTTGCTCCAAAATCACTTACTCTGATTTACCACATTTACCCAGCAGGGTACGTTTTACCAGGGTACGTACCTTTATCAGGTGCACGAGAGCGGATGGTTGCGTTTGAAAGTGGGCCCTTTGGGAGGAAAGACAGCAGCTGTAACCGTTTCGCCCCCCTGCAGGTCATAGGTTAAGACACAGCCGGAGAAACGCAGCTGCACACACAAGAAAGCAAACATTCGTGCGCCGTATGCGTCTAATTTAATATCTGCTTGGCGCCTGGTATATTTAGCACGCGCGGAGCGGCCGGCGGGGCGTTCGCACCTCGGTCCTGGCGGTAACGCAGCCGGGAACAGGGCCCTGCGCCCCGGACCTTGTTTACGGGGCTATTTTTGCCTTTAATTCTCGGCGCCGACACCTGAAGGTCACTGCGGCGCGTCTGCCAGATAAGGCCGGTGACGGACGGGCGGCGGGCTGAGCTCCTACAGCTGCCCGGTTCCGCAGCGCTCCCGTGTCACACGCGATTTAAAAAACCAGACCTTTTTTTCCACTCTCTCTTTGGCGACCCGAGCGACGTCGACGCGCCGGCAGGTTGCGTGGTTTGAACTCCGCCGTCTCCGGGGAGGCTGCTGCTTCGGATGAGTTATTTCACACGTCCACTGTTATTATACTTACCGTTATTCGTTCAGTAAAGCAGCGTACAGCGTTATTACCTCACACGGTCGTGCAAGGTGACTTACAGGGTGAGAAACATACACGGCCAACTCTCCACGCACGCACGCACACACACACACACACACACACACACACACAGTGGGCAGTTTGGAGTGATCAGTGCATGTGAGGCACACGTCCTTGGACTGCGGGAGGAAACCAGAGCAGCTGCAGATTCAAACCCACATCTGACCTCACCGCCCCGGCGTTGTGAGGCACCAGTGCTGCCCGCTGTGCCGCCCTTTAACACATTTATATTCAGTCATTTAGGTGACACTTTTGTCCACAGCACCTTACAGCATGAGCGCAGCGGGGTAAATCAGGGTGACGATCTCGAACCGGGGTTCGAACCTCGGTCCTTCCGCAGCTCGTGTCTAAATTGTGAGGGCAGTTTGCGATGGATGCGGAGAGCGCCCCCTCCCGCCGCCGGCCCCCCCGGAGCTCCAGCAGAGAGGCTTATCCAGCGTGGGGTTACGTTTAACCGAGCTCCCCACTTCTGTCCTTTTTTATGTCCCCGATGGCTGTTCATCTTCTGACAAAATATGTTTTATCGTTTTCAAGAAATGCTGTTAACCTCGCAGTTTTAAAACTGAATGAGCAAGGCCTGTTGGACAAATTGAAAAACAAATGGTGGTACGACAAGGGCGAGTGTGGCAGCGGAGGAGGTGACTCCAAGGTTAGCCTCTATGTCACCACATGCGGGTAAACAGTATGTCGGGTAACCGGCGCATCTGCCGCGGCCATGCCCCCCCCCAACACACATACGCACGCACGCACCCCGGCCACGCTGCCGTGGAAACGTCACACGGAGAGCAATTACTGTCAAAGCAAAAATATTCGCCGT
Organism: Arapaima gigas; assembly: GCA_900497675.1. Lineage (NCBI taxonomy): Eukaryota > Metazoa > Chordata > Actinopteri > Osteoglossiformes > Osteoglossidae > Arapaima > Arapaima gigas. The sequence continues at coordinate 41,803 of UFQX01001115.1, forward strand.
TGAGTGTTGATATGGTGGCTGAGCCATTATTATTATTATTTTTATTATTATTCCGATTATTAGTGCAGTGATGGCGGCACTAGCATCACTCCCTGTATGTTTTACGTGGATACAGGGCGAGTTTAATGGCTCGGAGCTGCGCCAATAGTTTTGGGTTCACAGTAATTGCCCCCCATTTGTTGGCCCCGCCCCCCGCCGCAGTATGCGCCCGTTACCTAAAGCGACGGAGCGGGGCCCCGCCCACATGCGTGTGTCCGCAGGGGGCCGCGGCCGAGGCGTTCGCACACGTGTACCCGGCGGGGCTTCCGCTCCCTCGCTTTGCACTGCAATTTTCTGTGTCCTGTTAACGCAATAACATAAGATAACATGTCGTATGATGTTATTTATGTTATTTTCCACGTGAAGAACTCCGGTAAACCTTGCCGTTTTGAAACTCAGTGAATCAGGCGTCTTAGACAAGCTGAAAAACAAATGGTGGTACGATAAAGGAGAATGTGGACCCAAGGACTCTGGAAGTAAGGTCAGTCGCCACAGTTGGGGAGCCACTGCCGTACAGCACAGACGCGCACAGGAAGGGAGGCGTCAGGCACACGTCACACGACACGAAGCGCGCAGCACACGCTCAGGGTCACGTTAGCGGTCGCTGTCAGCGCAGGTGTGCACCACACAAGCATGGTTCATGTGTACTTACTGTGTATTGTACATCACACGCGTGGCTGGTTGGCGATTAGCATTAGCGTGGCGAGATCGCCGCGGTTCAAAGGTGTCACCCGTCACCTGGGCTCACCTGGGGTCACTAGATGACACACAGCTCACCATTAGCGCTGAGTTAGCAGCTGCTTTGTGTGCCGAGATGAATGAATGTGCGGAAGCCCCCTCAGACACACGTCAGTCAGATGAGTTACGAACCCGCTGACTCGGGCAGCGGCGGGAGGTTTGAGCTCCCGCACGGAAACGCGAGTCCCTGCGCTGGCCGGCAGCCCAGCAGAGCCCCGCTAAATATAAACGGGCCGTAATGAGCGGGCAAATTGCTCTCGCTGTGACTGTAACGTCTGCGACGGCCTCTCTGTGTTGCCACAGCAACGCGCAGATCCCACGCAGGTGGGGTGCGTAGCACTAGCGAGACAGCCAGCAGTTAGCGTTAGCAACGCAGGGGCAGCTAACAGCTAGCGCGTGTCATAATTCTGACATGTTTGTGTTGCCATGACAATGTGCTGTTGTGTTTCTGTGTGTGAGCGTGCGTGTTTGCGTGCGTGCGTGCGTGCGTGTGTGTGCGTGCGTGCGTGTGTGTGCGCGCGTGTGTGTGCGTGCGTGCGTGTGTGTGTCTGTCTCCGCTCCACGGGCGGCATCTCCTCATGCCTTCTCTCCCTGTCTCTCGCCAGGACAAGAGCTCTCAAGCGCTGAGCCTGAGCAATGTTGCCGGGGTGTTCTACATCCTGGTGGGGGGGCTGGGCCTCGCCATGCTCGTGGCTCTCATTGAGTTCTGTTACAAGTCCAGAGCTGAAGCCAAGAAAATGAAGGTGGAATCGACCGAACAGAATTTTAGCCCAGCTCCCAGTCCTTCCCAGAGCACCCAGAATTTAGCCACTTATAGAGAAGGTTACAACGTATACGGCACCGAGAGTGTTAAAATATAGGGGTAGGACTTAGGGTCTCCTATAGTAAGTGGGGTGGTGCATTGTTTGTAGAGTGCCGTGTTGTGGCCGTGTGACCAGTCGCCAGCTGCTTGCCCCCCCACCCTTTTCCTTCCTCTATGTTTTCTGTTTCCCCTCCTTGGTTGACACCTCCCCTCCCCGTTAGCCGCTTCGCCCCCTGTCTGCTGGGGGTGGACCTGCAGTAGCAGATGTGGTTTCGTTCTTTGGCTGCGGATGATGTGTGCGCTCTGGACTGCCGTACGTAGGCACCTGCATTGCGAACCCCCCCCTCCAGACACACACAGCAGCACGCTCGTGTGCGCAAACCGTTCAGCCAACGCGGGCCCGACGCTGCCGGACTAGTACGGCCTAGAAAATATCCCAGAACGTAGAGTTAAATTTTAATATTCGTAACAAATTTTACGAGATGAGAGAAATTGAGCCCCCCCCCAACCGCCACAAATAAAAACAATCGCAGGTCAGTGTTGCCTGGAAACACTTTACATGAAGGTGCTGCTAACTTGCTGACAGGGCGTTATCTTCTGTGGTTTGTAGAGCTGCTCAGTGATTATGTGACTTAATTGAAATCACATCACAGATGCTTTATACCTGTTTGTGTTGCCGGGTTGTAGCAAGACTGAGGTTTTTTTAAAGGTATCTCGCGGCTTAAGCACAAAAGAAGAGCTCTTCAAACCAAAGATTTATACAGCTGCCCCTCATTATCCGAATCTAATCCATTATAACCCTGAAAACGGCTCTGCGCTGTCGGGTCGCGGGAGTCTGTATTCCACTCTTTCCAACGGGAAAAATAATCGTACGTTCTCAGTTTCCCCTCCCAGACATCTCCACCAAGGCTCCTTCACCAGCTTTTCCACTTTTTCACACAACGTGGGGAGGTGTGATTGTGTAGGGAGAACAGCTGAGATAGGACTGCAGTGCGGTTACTGTCCCGGGGTAAATTCCCACTTTTACCCTGATCAGTAATGAGCTGACGCTGGGATCCTCTGTGAACATCTTTATATCTGAGTCCTTTCTGTCCAGTGCAGACGTATATCACTAAAACCAGCCGCCTCACTTTTTCCGGCTAATCGCTCCACCGCCTCCCATTTTTTTCAATTAAGCAACACACCCAAAATGGCCGACAGACACTTCTCCGCAATTATACTCACTTCCCATAATGCCCCACTCTCTTAAAGCAATACAGCACCGCATTTTGTCGCCCAGCCTCAACCTAAAGGCTTTTGTTCACGTGCTTTTCCGTATTTTTCCAGATGTAGATTTGGATAAGTGGGATTTCGGTCAGACAGTGGATTCTGGAGACACCAGAGACATAGAGAGACAAGAGAATTTTCAAACGGAGACATTAGGGATCGACAGGGGTGGCTGTATGTCTGTACTTACATCCGTCTACTGGCCAGAAACCCTAAACTACCTGGAATCCTTTATAGCGGTTCACGGTGCTGCTTTTTGGAGGGTGTTTGGCAGCATGTTCATCTGAAGTGTTTCTGATATAGAGTAAAAACTGCAGGTTCAGAGAAACGGCAATAATGCGGCCCGGACCCTAAAACACACCTGTGACGAGTAATGTGAGAAATGCAGATGTCTAATATATATTTCATATGTTTTGGTGTTTGCCATTGCCTGCTTTGTAATAGTTATTCATTTCTAGGTGTGTGTGTGTGTGTGTGTGTGTGTGTGAGAGAGCTCATGTGCTGCTTTTTGCTATTTAGGCTGTTTATGTGTGTTTCTGGCTACACACTTTTTGCTGACTTGACTCTGTGTGTGTGTGTGTGTGTGTGTGTGTGTGTGCGCGCGCGCGCATTAGTGTGCATGTGTGTGTAAGTGTGTGCATGTGCATGTTTTTATTTTGACTTGTTTTCAGGAAGGGGGGGGGGATACGAGGCCCTCATTCGCCTTCTCTGTGCCCTGCCCCCGTCCAGCTGACCTTCACAGAAGCCATGCGGAACAAGGCGCGACTCTCCATCACCGGCAGCGTGGGTGAGAACGGCCGCGTCCTGACCCCCGACTGCCCCAAGGCCGTGCACGCGGGCCCCCCCCTGCGCCACAGCGCCGGCTTGGCGGTCGTGTCCGCCGACCTGCCGTAGGAACCAAAAACACCCCAGTGCCTTAACGCGCGAGAAGCAGCCGCGTGCCGGCGAGGAACACGGAGCGACACGTGCGGAGGGGCGGAGCGTCGTCGGCGCAGCGACAACCCGACAACAACAAAGACGACGCAAAAGTCACGGTTGACGGAACGACGGCCGAGAGGCGCCGCTCCCGGCACAACACTTTCGCCGCCAAAGTCACTGCATGAGCTGCGCTGCAGGCCTCTGGCAGAGACCTCCTGTTACCTCCTGCTATCAGGACAGCGCCACCCCCTGGTGGCCTGGCAAGGACACACCTACAAGACCAGAAAACTGTACTTGAAATACAAACTGCGCTGTTCAGCGTTCGCCATTAACTGTCGAACTCGCTCAAACACTCGGCTGTAGTCTTGCCAAAATGGCGCAGAGGTCAAAGGTCAAAGGACATATTATCCGCCGACCGGCAGCGGCGAAGGTTGCACCGGGTTCACTGCATAGTATTCGTAAAATTATTATAACAATAACTTCATCGACACCCGACACCACACGGCGGGGAGACAACCGACGTATGTAAATTGTGTGAAAAAAAAGATACTAATGAAATTATTTACAGTTCATTGTGTTTTAAAAAAAGGGGCAGTAATCGAACAAAATGCTTGCTTTTTAAACTGATGTAAATAATTGTAGCAAAAAGGAAACGTTTCTCTTTTATAACCATATAGAAGTAATTCATTGCAATAATGAATATACAACATGACGTGCATTGACATCACGCGTAAAGAAGTACATTGTGTGTGTGTGTGTGTGTGTGTGTGTGTGTGTGTCTATATATACACAGATCCTGGCTCCTTGTGAGACATACAGTCCAGAATTCTTGCAAAAACAAGTGTTTATATTTAACCGCGTTTTCTGCTGAGATCTATTTTCTCACACTTTTGAGGGAACACGAAACGTTTACCGAGCGGCCTGGTAGACGGCAGCAAAGCGGAGGGGAACAGCAGCGAGCGCGCGACCCCCTGCGCTCGGCCCACCCCCTCGTTTTCGCTTCACGGTAGCCGAAGGAGGTCTTTTACATCACCTGTCCTGTAAGTAAAGGAGTGGCTGTGAGGTGAAGGTGACCTTGTCGAACAGCAGAGTGACGAACACGGCTGAGGTGTGTAAACCGAGGAGCCAGTGTGACTGTATTAATATGTGCCATATATGTACACACACACACACACACACACAGGTGTGTATATATACAGCAGGTGACACAGAAGCTCCTGAATTCCGGCATCCTGCGCACGTGTGTCAGTCCAGGCTGAATGTTGTCCACAACCACACGTAGCCCCACCGTACAGTCGACGCGCCACGGGTCAAACCCCCCGACACGCCACGCCCCCCACGCGTTTTCCACACCCACCCGCGTGGGAGGACCGGGCCGACGTGTCTGTGCCGGGCCGAGCGAAGCCGACCGCGCTCTGGCTCTGCTTCCCCGTTAGACGTCTGTCGACGTTTCGGCTGTCGGGGGTCCCCCCGAAAGAAAGAAAAATGCTGAACAAATTATAGAAAGTTTTATTTTTTCATTAAAGCGACTGTATTAGAGTTTCAGACTGAGATGATTTTTAATAAAAAGTGAAACAGACGCTGTTGTGGTGTTCGTGGCCGTGATCGGGACCGTCGCCGCCGTCTGTAAACCAAACCCAGCAGCTTCTTCTCCAGCCTTCAGCTCCGTTTTATTTCAACCCCTTTTTAGCAACACTTCAACTCGGCTTTGCTCTCCTTTCTGCCTTTTTCACCGGAGCTCGAAAAACCGACAACCATCTTTCTGCAGGTTTACGTGTATTCGTATGGCAGCGAGTTGCTGGTTCGCATCCCGCAGGCAGCTGCCTATAGGTGTGAGGTTCAAACAGCCAATATATAGATAATCACAGCAGCGTTGGACTCATTGGTGCAGCTGTCAGGGTTCGAGGCCCTTCTTGACGGCCGGGAGGGATCGAGCAGCTCTGAGGGACACTGGAGACAAAAGAAACCTCCAGGCTGCAATTTCGCAGCCTTGCTGGCGTGAGAGAGAAGATGTCTGTTCCTTTATGGTTCATCTTCTGATGCCTCTTGCTGCTCTCCTCTCACCTTAGCGAGATGCTGGCCGAACACCTCAAATCCACCTCCCGTGACGCCCTGCAGATCTGTCCAAAGGGGGGGGGGCGTCCCAGTGATTCCGGCCCTCAACCGGTTCACTCTGGTTCAGTGTGTCGGGGCGCCGAGGCCCGCAGTCCCTCCTCTCCGTTGGTCTCAGAGCGCCACCTTGTGGCAGAGCGGCAACCTCTGCAACCCCTCTGGTCAGGGCGGCTCTGGTGCCGCATCCATCCCAGAATCACCGGCGCCAGGCTGTCGACCTTAAAGTACCTTCTGCTAAATCAGTCGCTCCACTTAGTGGAATATAAACCGCCGGTGCATCTAGAAGCTCAAACTTTGTGAAGTTTCTTTTTTTCGGTTCTCGGCTGCAGAAACCGGAGCAAAGTTCTGATGCGGCTGCAGTCACAGGAGCTCAAACTCAGCCCTCAGTGATGAGGTTTTGGATGCGGGATCATCTGCACGGCCTCTGAAACCCTCACATCGCGCAAACCGGCCTAAATCTGTACACAAACGGGGGGGGGGACACAGCTTGTACCGTCTGCTGGACCGTTCAGCACTGCCGCAGATGGTTTTTGGACGATTTTCCATTTCTCTTCCTTGCGAGTAACACAGCACTTTGACGCTCTTGTTTTACCTCGAAAAAAATCTTTATTTACCAAATAAATTCTCCTAAATCCCTTCGCTTCCTGCGAACCGGTCGTACCGAACGGCAGAAAGTGCACAAGGAAAAAGGAATAAAGAGTAAACAAAGTCATTAAAAACAAATGTATATCGTGCTGGTAATATTGACCCCGCAGGTGGTGGCAGCAGGTTTCGTTCGTCTGGTAAAACAACAAACTGCAGCAGGTAAGAGAAATTCCGTAAATACAATAAAGAGGACAAAATTGAGTCAAGCGGGAAAGAGGCACCTCTTTGGTTTTAAGCAAGAGCTCAGTTGTATGTTATAAGAACACACACACACACACACACACACACACTCAGTTCACTTCCTCACTTTCTTGGCCCTCGTGAGCATCCGCAGCGACAGCGAACCCTCCACCCACTCGCTAGGAGAAGCCATCATCTTTTCCCACAATGCCGTTTCTTCTCTGTTGGAGTCCATCCAGTCCACAGCTTCCCCATAACTTGTTCCTGCACCGTGAAGGAAAAATAAAAGACGTCAAACTTGGCTCCCCTCCCCTCCGGGTTTCTGAGCCGCTGCCTTTTCCGAACAACCGAAAAGTGTGCGTTCGACAGCAGGAAGAGGCTTGATTTTCCCAAGTCACTTACAGCGCGAAGCTGCTCACGGTGACTTACACAGCAGGGTCATTTTTACCTCGGTCCAGCTCACTACGGTGGGAGCGGAACAGGCGCGGCGGTTACCGCTGGTGCAGGGCTAGCGGCGCTGTCTTACCGGTGCCCAGGCTCAGCCTCAGGCCCCCCAGGAAGTGGGTGGCGAGCCGGTCGCGGTCCCACACGGTGAGCTCGACGCAGGCCTCGCGCAGGTCCTCCGCCTGGAAGCCGTCGTACACCATCGTGTGGTTGAACACGGGGCTGCTGGTCCTCTTCAGCACCCTGGTCTTCTGGCAGCTCTTCCTGCTCGTGTCTGGCAGCACGAAACTACAGCGCCGCCCGCGTTAGACTCACGACAAACCGCTTCTTTCCAAAGGAGTCGCGTGACCGGAGCTCCCGCCAGCTTTTACCGCACAGAATAAATCTCAGCTAGACGGTATATTTGCTGCACGACAGCTAATAAATACAGTCGCTGCGCGGGTGACACCGGACGTGTTAAACTCACGTCTTTGACCCTGACCCTGGTAAGTCCCTGGTAACTCGGAAGGCAGGTTCCAGAATTTTCCACAGACTGATCACTAAAAGGCAGAAGACTGAAAAAATGTAGTATATTTACCATTTCACGTACGGGTCGACCGCCACGCCCCTGATGACAGGCAGGTTCTTGCAGTCTTTCACCCAGACGTGCACTTCGCCCGTGGTGGCCGTTCGCACAGCTGGACAGCAGAGACACGGGTTCCGTAAACACCCGACTGCATCGCGTTCTCCCTCCACTCTGATTTCACAACCCGCCTAACAAATCGAGCGATTTCAAGCGCGGTTCTGCACACTGGCTCCTCGTCCTACCGCGGAACCGGGACCAGAAGCATGTTCCCAACTCGGGCTGTTTGTAAATCCAAACTCAGTTTTAGGCCCCGGTCACGATCAATACGGGGCAAACAAAAGACTGTCCCGGCGAAACACTCCCATCCCTCGGTCCAGTACTGACAACAGCGGCTCCACGTTCCTGTCCAGCTTCCGCTCTACCTGACCGCAGAAACTGTACGACAGAAGAGACAGTGAAGGAACAAACAAACAAGCTGCTGGGTCTTTGTAGCCTGAGGAGCCAGTGTGAAGATCCCGTTACCAGGTTTATAATAAAAAGTCTCCTCACTGTCGGAAAGCTGAGGCAGGAAGCGAACCGCCAGTCTCATCTCTCCTCTGTAGTCTGAGGGCAGCAGCCTGGACGTGACCTGAGAAGGAGAACATCGAGCGGTTACGGCCTCACGCGAGCGCAAACAGCCAGCCTCCCGGCAGGGGGTCTCCCCGCTCCTCACCCTCGATTTCAGGGGGAAGTCGGTGATCTGCGTGTTTCGGAAATCCCAGGAGGACAAGTCGACGTCCACCTCGCCCAGAAAGCTGTTCCGCCCGAAAGTGTCGTTGTGCCACACGGAGAGGTTGAGCGTCTGGGCCCGGAGCGTCGCCGCGGTGACCCGGTACTGCGGGGGGGGTCCGCAACAAGCCTCGTCACACGTACAACCCTGGCAGCTGCCAGCTTTACTGCGGTCAACACTAAGGTCACACAGCGATCAAGGTCGACACGTTCATCTTTCCGCTTTATTTGTGTCCTCGTGCGACCCCGCCATCCATCTCTCACCCGGAGGATCTCGTTGAAAATCGGGTCCTGTGTTTTCTTCTTCACGGAGGTTTTCCTCTTTCCCATCTTCGCTTTGTCAGGTAGCAGGTAGCTCTTCACATACCTGCAGAAGGACACACCGCAGCGGTTAAAACATGACCAGCGGCTCTCGCTTCACTCCAGAAGTTTCCGTGATTTATGCAGCTGGGGCGATGTTTACTGCACCGAGTCCGGGTTAATCCCTGAGTTAAGGGTGCGGCTTTATCCTCTAAACCAGCCTAAAGCTTTGGCCGCGCAAAGCGGCTCGTAAACCGGAGCCGGAACGTGAACGTGTCGCTTTAAGAGGGTGGTGCATTGTGGGAAGTGAGTGCCGGCCGTTTTGGGTGTGTTACTTAAGTGACTTAATGGGAAAATTTCAACCCCACGATCAGCTCTCGTTCCTCATGTTTTGGTCATAATTCAGGGCTTAAAATAACTCCAGGTGTGTGAGCTCAGGACTCGTATCTCAGCCTGTTTTCTGTTCTTTTCTTGCTTCTTAGCAAATGTCCAAAGTTAAAATTTCTCCATCTCCATTCAGGTGGACTTTTATCGCCCAAAAAGCGACGGACCGCAGACTGGAGCTTTAATTCACCTCAACTGACTGATCAGTTTTAATTCCCACACTTAGGCTGTGATCCAGCTGAAAGGAACTGAGAAAACAAAAACACGTCCCTTCAGGGTAGGTGTTGCAGAGATGATGGATATTTGGATTTTAGCGACAGTTATCTGTTCCTCTAGCGGAAACGTACTTCTGGATACCGGAGTGGAACTAGGAGCCGCCGGTGGGTTTTACTACAAAAGACGCTTTTCTCAGGAAAACCGACTGCCCTGGACATCCCTCACAGGCCCGGTTATTTCGCTCGGCACTTTACATTTCTACATCGCTTTTCTTCCTTACAAATATCACGCTGGTTTGTCGAGTGAGATCCTCCCTTCCACCCAAAACCAACCTAAGTCAGTCTAAATCCCCGTCGAGCTCTTGGACTTTCCTGTTAAGCACATTGACCCGAGGTGGGATTCAAGCCCAGGTTGACAGAAGAATCTGCGTAGAACAAAAACGCGACCAAGACGGGGGCGTCTCCAAGTTCGGAGATTCCCGCGACTCGCGCTTGCGGCAACGGGAAGGCGGGAGGCGAACGTACGGGTCGGTGCGGTTCTTCCGGGGGTCTGCGACGGCCAGGTCCCGGCACTGGACCACGAAGATGTGGAACTCCTTCAGCTTCTGGACGTAATTGATGGAGAACTGGATGGTCCCTTTAACATCGACGGAGCCAAAGTCTTCGCCGTAGAGGCTCGCCACACTGCCGCCCACCTGGCCAAAGGTGCAGAGTAGAACAGGAACGAATCTGGGAAATAAACTTCACTCTTTTGTTAAACTACCTATCGGGAGTTTTGCACCCACTTATTTCACCTGGACTGTAGACCGATCGATAAATCGTTTCATAACGGAGTCGCCCCCTTTCCCTCAGTGTCCCACCTGTCCAGACATCTGCTCCAGTTTAGGGAGTAAACTCGAGACTGTACCGTGGTACGGGATAAACCAGGGGAGATACCACAGGGAGTGAGGAAGGAGAAACTCAGTGAACCGGCGAGGGAAACCCTGTGCGAAGAGAGCTGAGAAGAAGCGAAAGCGGCGGCTAACGGGCCGGAGGCCGGCGGACCTACAGAGGAGGCGGACATCAGGCTAGACGAGTGGCTCAGGTTGGTGAGGGAGCTGCCCGTCCTCCGGCTGCTGCTGGAGAAGCTGGTCTCGGAGCTGGAGTCGCCGTCACTTTCGTTGCCCTACAAGAGGTGAGCAGATGCAGACCAGCGTGAATGCAAAATCGCGCTCGGCGGCTAGCAGTTAGCGACACGCCCACAGCGGGTCAGGCTGCATGTTACGTGGAGCGCAGCACAGACCGGAATTGTTTGAAATTATGCGCCGGAGGAAGGACTTGCAACATTTTGCCGTTATGGGGTTTGTTGGTTTTTTGGGGAACAAAACACACAAAGCAGCTTTCCCCCCCTCGAGCAGCTTCCCGCATCGACCCCACAGCGTGAGCCCCGAATGGATCGGGACGGTTCTTGTCCGGGTTCTACTGTGACACAGTGTGTGAGGTGGGAAGAGATCAGCCAGGCTGGCTGCACGTCGGCCGCCGTTACGCCGACTCCTGGATTTCTGCCGTGGATAAGAGGCACCAGGTGATAATGTTCACGGTACGTTTTTCATTAATAAATGGGACACGACTTTCAAACCAGCGGACCAGTAACGTCCATGTACTGCAGTTGCAGTGAATCTGGTCAACGGTTATGGGAAGCGCCGGGTCACAGAGCAGATAGCAGAGGAGTCTGTCCGCTGTTGGTGGGGGAGCCACCTGTGGGCCTCTGTGGGGTATAAATCGCCTGGCTTTGCCATTCGGTGCCAGTCGATCGGCTGACTTACCTGTTTCTGGAGGAAACTGGGCACAGATTTGCTCATCTTCTTCACCTGTTCGGGGTTTTCAAAGGAGCCGGTGGGAACAGAGCTCTCTAGGGGGCGGGAAAGACACCTGGGACGTGAACGAAGAGAACACCCACGCGACCCCTGATCCAAACACCAGCTCTTTACCTGCGGCTTTAAATGACATTAATTGACAAAACTGACGCCGTCATTAAAGGTCTTTACTTAACAAACGTTTCTTCTTTGGCACTTTATAACTCACTGTTAGAATCACGTGCTGTTTCTTGCTCGAAACATATTTTGCTTTGGAGCTGCGCTAAAGGTGACGCTTTTCCTTGAGGAGCAAAAAAAACCCTCTTCTTGCTCATTCTTGAGGACCCAGCAGAACAGATTCGGGTTGTAATAACAACATGATCAGGTTCAGGCTTCTGACTCCTACAACTAATCTTACGTATAAGATGTGATATCACTTAGAAAACAGAAAAATAACACATCACTGGTGTAAACCTGAATAAGTTTCTTTTTTAAATCTGCCATATTTGTCATCATGAACCCACGTTTAGCTTAGCAAATTTCCATAATGTCACGGCCGTAAAATACAGCCGAGGACAAACACATGGATATTAGGGATAAAAGGACGAGATCAGAAACGAATTTTGCACAAGGTCTCCCTTCGCGAATCCCAGTTTCGCGGTTCCTTGTCTGGACGTGATGGTGAAGGAGAGGAAGGGATAAGACAACAACCGCGCATGGTCCTTTAAACCTCCATCCAACCGCATCGCTCCTTTTCTCCGACCCGCACGTTTTTTCACGCCAGCTTTCGTGGTGCGTAAGCAGCAGCTGCCGACCTTCCGGCAAAACACGGCGGTCAGTTGAACTTCTCGACACATCGAAAGTATTAAAACGTCCCGCCACATCGCCTTGTGAATGGAGGGTTCTGGTTTCCTTGGTTACAGACGATATTTTTAAATCTCAAACGGCGGGTTTTCCGGCGTCAAAGCCGTCGCTCTCGCGGGGCTGTAACGCTTGATCTACCCGCGCTTCCCGCCTTACCTGCGGAGGGCGACGTTATGTCCTCCAGGCTTTTGTAGGACTGCACCGGCCTGGCAGCAGCTCTTCTCAGGGCCATCATCACCGGGCTGTGGTCCTCGCTGCCCCCTGACAAGAGGAGGAGTGTGAAAAGTGAGCGCAGGTCCGACCGACGTCTTCGAGCAAAACAACGCTCCTCTCTGAAAAATTTTGACACTTGTTGTTCGGGGGAAGTTACATAATCCACATAAAAACACCCAGCAGACCGTGACAGCGGATTTCCCGCTTATCGTGCGTTTCCAAAGCGCAGGAATAATTAGCCGGCTTAAGAAGCAGCCGTCCTCTGCTGCCTCTATTCAGCCGCTAATCCGTCCCGCTGGCTGTTTTACTGCGGAAAACAAGGTTATGTACCTCGCTAAAAGAGAGCAGCTGCGAAACTGCGTCCGCAGCCTTCAGGCACCTGTCTTTGGCCACCGTGGGACCTTCTACCGCACCTGCGGGACGGGGGTCGCTCGGCCGCTTCGGCCGTAATTTTTACTGGATGCACCGCGTTTCAGGGGTACAAGGTCTGGTGAGCAGTAATAAGCCATTACCGCGTGCCTGTCAGGGACTGCGTGGTCCCCCCATCCACACGGTGTGGTAAACGCGACCCAAAACACCCTCAGCGGCTCCCCAGCAGACAGGAACCAGTAGCTGCTATGTGTGAACATCTAGGTGCCGAACACCACCTGTGCATCACGCTCCTTTTGTTTCTGCACTGCGGGGCGGGGAGGGGCAGGGCTAGGGGGGACTGGAGGAAAGACCCAAACTGGCAACAGGGACGGGTGATGTGGTGAGGGGATCTGTACTCGATGAAAAGCTAAAATGGTAGTTTTAGAAACACAAGAAATTATGCATCACTCTCACACACACACACACACACACACGCGCAAAAGGGTAATAAACTATGACCAGCCCTTGACTGAGGTCTTTAGAACTTCCCCAGCTGTCCATGAAACCATCTGCTAAATGAGACTAGTTGTTGACTTTTTGTTACTGTTTCACTGGTTGCTTCTGTCAAAATAAAACTCCCTCCATTAGTTCTGAAGGTCAGCTTGAGTGCGTGAAAAATGAGCTATGGAGACGACAGATTAGGTAGAAAGAAAGAGAAAAGGCAACTCACAAGGGGAACTCGTCTGCGACTGAGATGGGGTGTCGGACACCGAGACTCCAGACTTGCCATCGCTCCACCTGGCATCTTGTATCTTCTGCCCCTTGGAGGTCTGTAGTGTCTTCCACCTCAGGGTGCTGTCATCTTGGACTGAAACTCTCATGGTGCTCATGTCCAGCTCAGACTTCAGCTGCTCCTCTTTCTTCTCCGATTCAGGTGCATTTTGATCCTCTTTCTGTGCCACGATTTCCAGATAGTTGTGAGAAATGGTGGATGTTACAAGAAGCTGCTGGACCTCCCTTGATGGTCCAGACATGTTTTCTCCACTCTGGTTACCGTCATGGCTTTTTTTGCCACTCCCAGGAGGTTCTTGATGCTTTTCTTCCCCTACCGACATGCTGGCACCTTGGAGACCTTTTATTTTCTCATTTATGTTTCCTGACCTTCTTCTTCCAGCTTGCTCCTCAGAATTTGACAAGGACAGTGAGTCAGCTCCTGTGCCCGCTGAGGTTGGTCCTGATGTTCCGTGTGACTGCAGAAGAGTGTTTGCCTCAGGATTCGTTTCTAATCCCACCACTGGGCTCCCCTGTTCCTTGCTAAGTTGAAGAGGCGACAGAGGTGGCTTCTTCTCTCCAATGTCCTTTGTAAGTGGTTGGATGTCTGTGGAGCTCTTTTCATCCCTAAACTGTCTTATGCAAAACTTCCTGGTGTCACTTGGTGGGATCTGAGAGTAGTAATTTGGGTTTATGAACGGCACTGAGGCCTCCTGCCTTTGCTGGAGAACATCCGTTGACTCCAGACCTTTGAAAGATGGACTCTGCAGGGCAGCCAGCTGGTTTTCAGAAGTGGGAGCCTCAGGATCTGGAGCATTTGAAGCTGCTCCTCCCCAGAACTCACGAATATTCCTGAACTGTGAGTTGTCTGCACTCGATCCCTGGAGCTTTTCCATTCTTTCTCTCATGGACAGGACAGTGAACTTTGGCCTGTGTCGTAGCGGGGAGGAATAAGTTGGTGTTGTTGGGTCTCTCGGTTCCATTCCAACATCTCCCAGCTCAACTGAAGAGGAGTCAACTGAATTATCTAAAGCAGGTTCCGTGGTAGGTTTGTTTTGTTTGGTTTCTTCTTTCGGCGTGCTAACAATCTGAGGAGCAAAGCTTTCCTTCTCCCAGAAAGACTTCAGAGATCCAATCTTGCCGGCTTTGTTTTCCGTTTGACCGTGTCCTTGTTTCACGAGGGGCACCGGGGTCGGCTGTTGCACGGGTGTCGCGTTCCTAGACGAGGAGAAGGTAACTAGAAGGTCCTCCTCTTTGGTCTCCCCAGCTTGAGAGGCGTCACCTGGGGGACTGATGGTGTGCACTTCCTCACTACTGACGCTCTTGTTAGCATCCTTCATCTCCAGTTCCTTCAACCAGTCCAACCAGGATCTGTTTTCGCAAGATGTCGGGGTCTTCTCACGCGGAGGAGAAGCAGAAACAACATCTGGAGCAGAGATGGAGCTGCTGTTGGCATCTAAAGCGTTCAGGGAAAGGCTGCTCTGCTCAGCCGCCTGTTGGGAAGTGACTCCCTCCTCCACAGATCGTTCCTCGCTCTCGCAAACAGCCGGAGCTGAAGGGAATATGAGCGTCTCCTGAGCGCTGCTCGTACCTTCTGGAGACAAACTGGTTCCAGGCAACCAGGAGGTCACTTTACCGGCTTCATGCACGTCAGGAGCTTTGTTATTTTCCGCCTCTGCAGCTTGACTCGTGAGTTTGCGCTTGGCTTCGTTTTTGGAGTTGGCGTTTGAGCCGCTGTTGGCTTTCTCCCAGAATGACTTCAACATTTCGACACTCTGGGAGGGCCTTTCGTCTTCTCCCTCATTCTCCTGAACTTGACCAGGAGCTTCCGGAACCGGGCTGGCCGAGTCGTCTGTTTCAGGGACGGATTTCTTCACCAGGTGCCCGCCATTTTCCTTCTGCGGCCTCAGTTTGATCTCGGCGGCGGCTATGCGGCGCTGCGGTTGATACGACTTCTCTGTGTTCAGGAAGAACCAGAAGGGCTGATGAGCTGCGGTCCGTTCTTTTCTAAAGGGTGTCAATTCAAATCTATCTTTTCCTCCGGGAATCTTGGCTCCATCAGGAGCTCCTCCTGGAGCAACGTCCACGTCCACGTCTGAGCTGGCGGGTCCCTCTATCACGACTCCCTCCATCTCAGCGGACGCTGCTCCTTCTCCTTCTGGAGGTCCTGCCTTCTCACTGTCGTCATCAACGTTCTCGCAGGCCTTCCGGCTCGCGTCTTCACTGCTGTCGGAGCTCTTGCTGAACCACTCGAGGACCTTCGCTATAGATTCTCCTTCTTCTCTGAGCTCCTGGTTTTGCGCTGCCGGGCTGGTGAACGTGGCAGCTGCCACATCTCTCTCAACCGGATCCCCTTTGTTCACTTGAGTGAGGGGTGAAACATATAAATATCACCAATGTTATTACAGTTTTAAACATCAAAATCCACGTTATTAAACCACCAATCATAAATCGTGCAGATCTACATTATCCTGGAGTTCACACCCCAAACGCCAGATCATTTTCCAAAACTAAGGAATTATGTATTTTTTTCCCCAAAAATCTGACTGCCAACTGGTGCTGAGCTGCCAGTTCACCTGAAACCTGTCTTTGGACTCTGGGAGGAAACTGGAGCAGCGGAAAGACATGGTGAGAACATAGAAGCTGTGATCCAGGCTCAAAGCTGCTACTCTCATCACTGCAGTGGTAGTGCAGATCCAAGCATTACTATTTGATCTTACCTGCATCTGGTGCTGCCCAGGTATGTGTGGTCCCCATGTGCTGCGGTGCAAAGAGAGGGCACCCTTCCAGTGGCTTTAGCTCAGACCCTCCGGTCCCCTGCTTTCCCCCTGAGGTGCTGGAGGGACCGGGTCCTCTATCGGCACCCTGTCCACCCTGCTCCGCTTCATCTCGAAGTGCAGATGTTTCCAGGGCCAGCAGGTCCGGCTCCTGTGGCTCCTGTTTGTCAGTGTGCTCTAAAAGTCGGGCAGGTTTAGGGGGGGCGACAGAAGAAGACACCCTTACTTGTATCTTATTTAAAGTGACTAGAGTGGCGTCCTCTCGAGGGCCTGCAGGCTCCTTCTCCCGTGCGCCACCGCCTGAGCCCACCAGGGGGCGGAGCTGCTGCATGGGGCTGGAGGTGTACCGCGGTACGCTGCTGTCGCTCCACCCGGCACCATCCAGCAAGACAGGGAAAACGCCGTTACAGTCGGGCAGGAAGGCCTGCGCCGTGTAAATGATCGTCCTTTTTTTGGGCATGGGTGTCTGGTCCTCGTCTGCTCCTCCGACCCCCCCTGGAGCACCGGGGTCTGCATCCGTTTCGCGTGGCGTCAGCAGCTCTGGTTTGGGATGTGAGGAAGCAGGTGGACTCAGTTCAAACGCGGCTCCATTTAGGTTTCTCATTTTTTTAAATGGCAAAATGAAAAATGTATTTTACTTCTCCCATCGCGAGCGGTAAAAACAACACGGGGGGTAACTGTGACAATCGTTTCCTATTTATAGCGGAACACTATCAACACGGATATTTTCTGATTCCTCTTCCAGTTTTTACTGTACCTCAGACGTCCGTTTGTTGCCATGGAAATAATAATAAATAAAAGATGACTGAGGAATAAAAGGTCTGAGGTACGAACCCACGTCTAGATGTAAAGCTCCTTAACCTGGAGTTTACGGTGCTGTAGGTGCAGCAGGACTCACCCTCCCCAGCGCGGCCCCCGCCGGGTGTCTCCAGACGTGGGGAGGTTCCATTGAAGGGGTTGTGTCTCTTCTGCAGCTGGAAACCGTGAGGAACAGAAGAGATGATGGAATCCGCGTTCCGTCCGTCAGCGCCGCTCCGCTAATGAAGGGAACGATTAGTTCTCACAAACCTTAGCTGGGGACGGGATGGTCCGCGGTGGCTGTTCTTGCAGGGGGTCCAGATGAATCGTGATCATCTGCCTAGAAGGAGAAACATTAAAAACATAAAAAAGGATTAATTTTAACTTTATATAGACAAAGTGAACAACTTAGTATCTCAATTTGAGAGGTTAACGTGACAACTTCTCTACTGTCACACCCAGCTTACTGTACCCCACTGTACCCCACTGTACTCTACTATACCTCACTGTACCTCACTGTAGGCTTCTCTGAACCCCAGAACGGCTGTGTTTGGATGTGTCTCTCAAATTATGAACATTTTTCAGTAATGTGTGTTTCCTCTTCCTGCAGGACCACGTTTCAGAAACACTTTTATTGTGGTTCAGTACAGAACAACTGCATGGATAGACTGAGTGCTTTCATATCTCTAGCTCTCTTACATCTAACAAGTTCCTTGTTTTTTTGTTTTCCTTGTCAGCCACCCCTCTGCTGGACCGCGCTCCACACTGGAATATTAGGATATTAGGATATTAGGACATGGTATTCGATGGCCCTGTGGAGATGTTAGAGTGAAACCCTGCAAACTGGCATTTGGCAGAAATACCCATCTGCCAAACATGAGTTGGTGATTTTTGGGGTGGGAACAGAAGTCATTTATTTATCAGATCTAATGGCCTCCTGCCTCCACCTGTGTTGATTCAACATGAGTCACCAGGTGTCACAAGACAAACACCTGAAAGACACACAGGCACAGGTGGGGCAGGACCCTCACGCTTCTGATGCCACCGGGTGTTTTATTGTGACCCTCCTGCTCAGACCCTTATTGTGCAGATAATACGAATAAAGAGCTTTGTTCATGAATTCCACACAACCACCCAGTTCAGCTCATTCTGCTGTTTCACCCGTAGCTGGACAGTCGAAATGCGACTGATGGGTCTTCGAGTTGCCAACATCCAACTTATAAACATCCAAACATAAGAACATTTTTTCCTTTATTTATTCTTACTTGCATCTTGAACTATTTTCAACGGAATGTTTCTGCTGCAGAGCAGAAGTCACCTGTGTTCCACATCCAGACACTAGATGGCAGTAAAGAGAAGCAACCAGGAGGGATGAGGGACCAGATTTATTCCATTTGCTTCCACATGTTTACAGCTCCTGTCCGGTGGTCCGGAGCATCGGAGTCGGCAAGAACGTGACCGGCCGCCATTTTTAGGAGGAGCCGGTGGGGAAAATTTATTTAATTTTCAGCCATCTTAAATTGTTTTTCATTTTTAAAACGTTTTTAACCGTGAATGCGGCACAAGATTAATCAAAAATGTTAACGTACAAAGTATTATTTATTACAACTGTATCCAAGACTTTTACAGACACTGCACATCATTTCGGGTTGACAGGACAGGCTGTGGAACATGGAGATCCTGCAAATCCAGGAAGATCCTCATCGTCAAGCCTTTAGTGGCTGGAGTTATGAACGACTCCAGTTACAAACAGGCTGTTTGCAAGTCGAGGAGCCAGCAAACAGGACAGCCACCACGGAAGTTTAACCACGTGTCTGGTGTGTGTCTGGTGTGTGTGTGTGTGTGTGTGTGTGTGTGTGTGTGTGTGTGTGTGTGTGTGTGTGTGTGTGTCACCTCTCTGTGCAGCGTGCTGGGGGGCTTCCAGAAGGTTCCACTCGCGACTGGTTTCCTTCAAAGGAGAAGCTGGGACTCTGAAACTGTGAGGATTCCACTGTGGATACAGGAAGAAACAAGGTGTAATGTTTACAGTGACCAGTAAGAGATTTAAGTGGCTGAAGATTGTAAATGTGGGTTCGTTTTTCTTTGTCCAGGTTCAGGGTGACAGAACGGCCACCTCGGGCAGGGAAACTCCATCTTTGGTAAATTAAATATGCAAATTAGTGTTGGGGGCAGAGCCTCACGCAAGGACGCCTTGATGATGTCGGCGCCATGGCTCCTGTCACCGTGTCTCTGCCACTGGGCCTCGTAAAACCACCGTCCTGTGAGGCGCCTGAGCTCCTCCTGCTCGCGCTGCTGCTCCAGGTGTCTGAGGGAGGCAAAATGCAGACCTGAAGGTCAAATCGAACTGAGACGGGGGTGGGGGGGGGTTGCAGTCATTTTCCTTTCAGGGTTTACGGTGCAGCATGTAAATAACCCTGAGGAAGTGGCAAGGTGTCAGGCAGCCATCTTGAGAAAAGTGACCTTAAAGGAGGAGCCATCCTGGTTACATCTGCCACATCATTCCCATTTCTTATGTTCTCATCATGGGGGGGTTCGATTACCAGGATTTTTGCTGGAACAAAATGGTTCACAGACCAAAAAAAACTGTTCTAAAACTGACTCTAAGTTTAAATGTTAATTCTGACCCTGGAAAACAACCCCGCAAACAGCTTGGTTGAATTCAGTTTTTCAGAAGTTTCTTCTCACAGTGGCTCGGTGCCTCGGAGCCAAATAAGAAACACGGACAGAAATGACAGGGACACAGCGAGGCTGCAAGTGGGAAGGAAAGCAAAGCTTCTCTGGTCACCTGACTCTCTTCTTGTCCACCTTCTTCAGTTCCTCATCCCTGTCGAGCACCGCAAGGATCCGCTCCCTCTCCTCCTCCGTCAGGTGGCTCAGGTCAATCATGGTGACTGCATGGGGTGGAGGGGGCTCAGCTGGGTGGTCCTGGATGTCTGCCGGGTTCAGAAGAGTTGTGCAGCTCTGTGACTCACAGCATCATACAATGGCGCCTCAGACCTCAAACCAATCGCTGCTTCCTTTGGGCTTCTGGACGACTTCGCTCTTCTGCTCGGGTTCCCATCTGCTGACCCCCCTGAGGGCGAAGAGCGAGAGGTCAGCAGCACTGCGGGGGGCACCGCCGACTGGTACCTGCGCATGTCCCGCGTTTTACTACGGCCTCACAAACCCTCCACCCCCTGTGTCGTGGAGACCGTGCCGGTTCCAGGTTCCCTCCACAGCCCTGAGCGGCAGGGACGTGACCCAACGCCCCACCGGCCTCAGCCGCCTCCCACACGGCGCTTTTCACACGTAACAAACGGCCGCTCCTGAAGTAGGAAAGAAACAGACTTTTTGACTGTTAGTTGCATCATTAACCCTACAGACCTGCAGACTTGGGGGTTTTTCTCAGGTGTGACTGTGTTTCAGGGCTGGGAATAGGTCACTTGAACTTCATAGAGACCATTTTCCACTCGCCTTCAGAATCCTGGCTTTTCTTTAGAAGAAAAAAATTCCGGCCCTAAAAAAAATTCAAACGAACCACCTGATTTTTTTAAAACATGCTTGTGGGGGCAAACACTGGCATTCCGGAAGATTCTCCGCCCGGGAGTGTCTGTCAAACGTGATGGAGAAGTTCTCGAGGACTGTTGACTTAGCAGGAGAGGCCATGTTGACTCAGTGTTTGGAGGAACAGGCAGAAGTGAGGCGGCTGGCGGCTGAGTGAAGAATAATTATCATAAATATGAAATTTAAAATCAATTTCCAGCCGTGCTGATACAAGAATAAAGTGACAAATGGCCTTGTCACCTCAGAACAGAAGGTGCTGCCAAATCTGTGGGTTCAGACCGCAAACATCCCTCATGAGACGCGTGAAGGAGCCAAATTGTGCTTCTCGTCAGACGGGAAACGTGTCATTTTTATGTGTCACAAAAATATAAAATGTCATATATCTGGATTTTTTTTCCCTTCATTTTTAAATGTCGCCTGAGACTCATCTCATGGTGGAACACCAGGCCTCTTCAGCAGGTTCACAGACTGCCTTGAGGACCTTCATGAAGTTATTGGTGCTCTTAGGATGAAGAAGTAATTGGGAAAAAAAAAGGAAAGAATTGGAAATGTGATTTTAAAATATTGTTTTTTAAATTTTAGTTTCATTTACCTGCCAGTGGTTGACACTTAACCAGAAAAAGAAAAACTGGTCTATTTTTGTCACTCCTTTTCAGACCAAATTCGCTCCTTTCTCAGCAGTTCAGTTTCTGCAGGATTTTTACTGTTCGGCGTCAGTTGAACTCCGGTGATGTCGGTCCTCAGGTGGAGTTTAATATTAATGTGTAGTTTATATAGTATATAGAATATATAGTTTAAAACAAGGGCAAATGGGCGAAAAGCGGGCCGTTTTCAGGCGGAACCGAGATTTACTTGTATATCTGTTTATGTATGAATTATTTTGAGATGAAGCCAATAAACTGGAGAATAAACTGACATTCGTGTCGGCGTTTAATAAACTTATTGTGACACGTTACGGCGTCAAGCGTTTTGTTGGCCGTTTGCGCCCGACGCACTAAAACTTTACCCGCAGTTTACCGGAAGAAACGGCTCTAATTTACCATGTTTTACTGCGGATTTTGCACCGCAAACCGGACACGGTTTATTCTGCAGTTACATTACAGTCCGCGAGGGAAGGAGCTCAAAAACGGCCACAGAAAGTCAAAGGAACCCAGAGCAGGTAAAACGGGGTAAAGCGGGGTACAGAGGAGGGAAGACGGGTAAAGTGAGGTAAAGCGGGGTACAGAGCAGGGAAGACGGGTAAAGTGAGGTAAAGCGGGGTACAGAAGGGGGAAGACGGGTAAAGTGAGGTAAAGCGGGGTACAGAGCAGGGAAGACGGGTAAAGTGAGGTAAAGCGGGGTACAGGGGAGGGAAGACGGGTAAAGTGAGGTAAACGGGTAAAAAAAGTGGTACAGTGAGGTAAAGAGAGGTAAAAACACTGTACCTGTGCGGAGCTGTTGTTCGTCCTACGGCCGAAACCCATCGATTCGCTCTGGTTGCTCTTTAAGTCTTTTTTCTCTGTGGGAGGTTTTATTGACAGAGCGACACACACACACACACACACACAGTTTCACACCTAGATAACTATTTGCATGCAAGGTTTAAGTTGCGCAGTAATATTATAGAAAGTTCTACGGAAATGTGAGAAAACTGGATGTGTCAGCAGCTGCCGCCCAGAGAAACAGCTGTTCGTGACGCCACAGCTGGACGAAGGTGGTGAAAAACACACATTAAAACACCTTTAACCGCTCGGTCGTCTGCAGGTTAGAAGCTAATATCTCGCGAGAGGTTCGTCACATCTGGGCGGCTTCGTGAAAACAAGAGCAGCGGGCAAATGGTTCTGGTTCTGGTTATGAACTGCTAATCTGTCTGGCTCTGCTAACCTGGTTGTAGTTAACTTGCTAGTGACTCCGCCCGGACGTACAGAAGATGCACAAAGCGGGGCAACTTTGTGTTTTTTGAAGAATCTATTTAAATGGCGAAATGACGAGCCGTCTAAATCCGCACGCGCCGAGTGTCGGAGCGCCGCGCGGAAGGTGCCGCGCGGTTTTCCCAGCATTCGCCGCAGACTGGGAAACACGCGCCGGTCTGTGCGGTTGGTTTAACTGAACGAACATAGCGAACAAATAACAAAAAACAGTGCTAGGAAAAATGTCATATTCATTTAACCATCCGAGTAAATAAGACAAATTCAAAATAGTACCAATGGACCTGTATGTTACACAAAAATTTGTGTGATCGACAACAGCTGTCTGGAAAAACAGGTGTTTCATTATTATTTTAAAACTCGGGGCTTTTTTGTTGTAAACATTATGAAATATACAGAACAACAATACAAAATACAGCTGGAAACAGTACACGGTTATATTAAACACCAAACGATTTCATCAAGAACATAGAAATCACAAAAACATAAACATTAAAAATAAATTTAAAAAAGAAAGAAAAAACAAAAAATGAAAGACACAACTAGTGAGATCGGTTTGTTCGAGAATAAATCAACGATTTGAAATGATTTGTTGCTGTCTTATTGGAGGAGATTTTAGGCAGAGACTGCAGATCAGCGATAGATAATTTAGGGTCTGGTCTGGATTTAATATATATCTTTCTTTATGGATGAGAAGTTTGGGTAACGTGCAAATGAGATTTAAAGCAAAGTGTAAATTCTTGTGGAAGCTCAATCCCTCCCACACGGCACCGGCATGAAAAGCACTAAAATGGCGGATGAAGCCGTTTCCATAACTACCGCGAAGTTCCCGGATGGGCCAATGACTCAATGCCACGTGATGTCAATCACTTGTACAGCAGGCGGGGCGGGAGTTGCCGCTGACGTGACGTCATCGCGAGGGTTACACCTCCTGCACATTCGTGTATAAAAAATACATATAATAAAACACAACTCCACCAACAACTCGGAACCCAGGAAATTAATCCTTTTTGTCGTGTTTTCTGGCGATTTGCGACTCTGCCCTAAATAGATCCCAGCACTTTTTTCACGGCGAAACAGGGTGGGAAGCAAAGAGAAATACAGCAGTAAACAGTGTCCGCAGGATCGTGACGTCGAGCGTTCGGAGATTCCCGAAAATCCGCGCAATCCCTGCAAACTGCTGTGGCGGAATAAAATATTTAACTGCATGTTCTCAAAGTTTCACTGGGTGGCAGCAAAGGTCTCTTTTCAAGGTCCAGCCTTCGAATGTGTTACGATTTACAGACAAACTTGTTGAAGTGTGTAAATAAGTTCAGCTCCTTTCATTTCCTCATATGAAACGGACAGTGTTCCCAATAACATAGAGTCTGACCTGAGTGAAGTTCACCTGCAAACATTTTACACTCGCCGGTCACTTTATTAGGTACAGCGCGACAGGTGCACATGAACATTCACCTGCCCCCCCACAGTCAGTGAGCCACATGCTGGGATCCAAGCAGACGGCGCCCAGATGACCAGTCACTGTTCCATGTGATCCAAGAGACCCGGTACCTCCTGGTTTCCAACGCCTCGGGAATCGGCTGCATGTCTGGGATTCCTGCGCACTGCAGTTTGTGGAGTTTACAGAGGATGATGTGCTGCAGAGTAAAAACACCGACTCAGCCTCACGTCCGCGAGCAGAAACGCCGTGTTAAGACGAGGCCGAGGGGAACGACCACACCGAAGGCCTCGGCAGATGAAATAAGAGCTCAGTATCTCTTGCTGGACCTTAAGGTGGATGGGCTACAGCAGCACTTTTTATTGTGTTCACACTCTGCATACAAACATCAGTTACATCCATCAGCAGTAGTAAGAATTACAATAAACATGAAAACAATTATAAATAAATCTTCTCCTGAGGCATATTGGCTGTACGATAGGAGGAGTCTTGCACCCACACCCATACCGGTACACAAATACCGCAAGACCAGTCAAACCTTCAGCTACTGTTTGTCCAGCCAAAGAGCTACAGAACAAACCTGTGTTACAATCAAACTAATAAGTAACACAAAGAATATATTAAGTGAATATTTTTAATTGTTGACTAGCGTGATTATTCAAACCTTCAAAGCAGGACATTTAAAAAAAAAATGCACTCTTTTGGGCTGAACAGCTGCCCATTATTCACACAGAAAAGGTGTGTAATGAGGAGCTGTGCTTTGTTCCTCTTACTAAAGGCTGCTGTTTTGTACAGTAGGGGGTTGTTTCCCATCCTGGTGAGATGTGACCACACACCCCAGTGAAGTGCAAGGTGAGGCCATATTCAGTAAAGTCACTCTTGTGTCCAGGTGCACCTCTGAGTGTAAATGCTGTGCAGAGATTGGAGATGCAAACACACCGTCGTCTTCAGCAAACCTTTAATAAATCCACACAACTAGTTACTACTTCACTACAGCTGTGTATCAAAACACAGTACTGATGCAGTCCCACCTGTAAACAATGAAGTTCTGCAAGTTGAGATCTTTTCCTTGGGGGGTATTCAGCACCAACGTTACATGGAGCGGTAAGCTTGCCAGCGCAACAGTGCACATCTCTGGCCGGGCGGGACGGTGGAGGATTTCGGCAGTACGGAGAAGCACTCGAGGATGAGCCGTGGGTCCCACAGCTGGCGGTGCCGCGGGTTCGCACTTCACCCCCAAACTCCCCGAGTCCAACTCTAAACAAAGTTGCTGGTTCCAACTGCACCGAACCTCCCGTAACTTGGTCAGGGTCACAGGTGTGTTTGTTCAGAGCTCCACTGACAGCCCGACCACAGGTGCTCCTACGCTCACCTGCTGCCTTCAAGTCAGTCCCCTCCCTCTCCGTTACAGAGCAGTACAGAGCGAGGAACAGACCCTCAGGGGTTAGAACAGTAAGATGAACAGAAGTTTTGTGCAGCTCGGGAATCTTCTCCAGCGCAACGTGATCGTTCTCAGGACCTCCCCCACCTCGGGGGTGAACGCGGCAGGGCGAGCGGGGAAAACACACACCTTGTAGAAATGAACAGAGATGAGTCAAACAGTTACTTTATTTATGTTCAGGTAAAAACATGAACCTGATGCAGTAAATTATTGCAGATCTTAGAAACCAGCACATAAATGGTTGGCCAGGAGGACTCGCTGGCCCAAGACTGCAGGTGCACACCAGTTTGTTCCAAGCCAGCAGTGCAAAAAGAAGGGGGGGAAGGGGGAAAAATAAGCAAAGGAAAGGAAGAAATAGAAAAATTAAAAAGTCAAGCAGCCATGTCACCTCAAACCAGGTGTGAAACTGCATATAAACTTTACTCCGTAAATAAACATGAAATATGCCATCTGGCTGTGAAACCATAAAGTGAGACCAGCCAAATTGTGAAGTCGGCCACAGCGCTGGGGGGCAGCGGAGGTGACAGCGAGTCCCCGGCGCTCGGCAGAGTCACACTACTCTACGAAACAGAAGCGGAAAGTGTAGTTATCCGAGACCCCGGATAGCTCCTCCACCACGGCACCCAAGCAGCTTCAGGTCACAACACTAGAACTCTGGTTAAAAGCCTTCATTCCCATTATCACCTGCAACCCACCAGCTGAATCTTATACGCAAGATTTAGCAACACACAAAGGGGAAAGACCCCCCCCCCCAAAAAAAGAAAACCGGTGCGTCATCATAAAACCAAATGGAAAATAAACAACCTGAAGGGAGGTGGGCATGGAAATGTGGAACTATAACTATCGATGGGGCAGAATGAGAATGTCTGAATTTGTACAAATGGTCTTTGGAGCTACAGATATTCTAATCTGCTCAATGGAAGCAGCTCTGTCTGCACTCAGCATCCAACCCGACCTTCGTTCTGCAAAAAAAAAAAAAAGTCCCTTTTTAAATACCGCACAGCAACACGTCTAAAATGGCACCCAGATTTTCTCTTCCTTTTTTCCCCCCCTGCAGACATTACTCAATGTGTCGTTTACTTTTATATTCTTAAATTATGTGGGTCATGTAATGCCTTTATTTGTGTGACAGAAAGGGGCAGCGCACATACATTTAATGTGTGTGTCATTTTATATGATATACATCATATAAAATATATTAGTTTCTGCAAGCTGCTTTCTCTAAGAACACTGTACACATTGCCTTGAATGTAGTTGAGTATAAAAAAGTAAAAAAAAAAAAAAAAAAAAGAAACCCTAAAAGGACCATGATTTTCTCTGCGGCTATAGAAGGCATTGAATGTGAGGGTGAGATCAGGAGAGGTGGAAGGACTGCTGTCCTTCACGCGCTGCGATGAGCAGTTTCTGGCGCATTATCTCCACACTCGAGTAGTCGGGCAGCTTCAGGTAGTTGACGCAGGTCATGACCGAGGGGAGGAAGTCGTCGGGGTTCTCCGTCAACTCGCACGTCTTGCGGACGATGGTCAGTGGCGGGTTGAGGCTTCGGAACCCTGGGACCAAAACAAAAACTGCTTTAACTGTCGGGTTCCGATCTGACTGGCAGTCTGACAGACGGGGCTTCGGGTTGCAGGAGAAATTCTCAAGAACAGCAGAGTGAAGACTTACCTCCAACAGGCAGCCTGGGGCTCCCAGTAACAAACTGCAGGAACAGCCTTTGTTGCTCTGCATCGAAACTACTGAGCACCTCGAACAGGAACCTCACGGCACGACTGAGTGGGGGGGGAGCAGAAGCATTGTAAAGGAACAATAAATATCACAGAACGCCTTACATTTGATCTGTCACAAAGCTGAAGTACTTGCCTGTCGTGAGTGTAGCCGTGGTCAGGCCGGCAGCATTCCATCAACGTCTTCACATCCCAAGTCTCAGACTTGCTGCCGCACAGTAGCTGGTCCAGCTAGAAGCAGAGTCAGCAAGAGAGGGAACCGTGTCAGACTACAGAGGAATCAGACACAGCACTAGGGAAGCAGACGCTTAGTCAAGAAGAATGTTTCAGAATGGCACAGAACAGAGGAAGGCGACCGTGGAGATCTCCGGTTAGTCATCCACAAAGGAGACTGTGGCACTGCAGAGAGATATGAGAGGTGCAGCAGAGGAGAATGGGACACCGGGCACAGCAGGGACAGGCAACAAGGACAGGAAACATGGCAGTAGAGTGGAGGCGGGGGCTGCGGCAGCATCACCTGGGTCAATGTGGTTCATAAACATAAGTATGAGGCCCATGGTGTCAGATGCTGGATGTTAACTAGGTAACAGAAGCAGTTAGAAGGAAGGAGACAATTCTCACCTCTTCAGGGTAAAAATACTGCAGGTGATGCAGAGGGAAGACTGACTCGAACCCTTCCCGAAAGGACTCAAACTGCCTGGACACTCCCTCGTTGAGGGTCCAATACACCACCAACTGAAAAGAAGAGGGGAGGGAATCACAGGGTCAGGGGCAGAGAAGCAGCTGTTTCCACCACCCCTGGTGTCCAAAAAGTCAAACATAACCACACGGTCGAGACACACCCTGAGGTACTCCTCCAGATTGTGGATGGTCACTGGCACATCCTTGCCACCCTTCTTCAGCTCAATGTGTGGGAAGCCAGGCAAGGTGAAGTCCAAACCCAAGTCCTCTACGGAGCAGCCGTTCATGCTAAGGTTCTCCAGAGCATGCTGCAAGCTCTCTTGCGTCTGGCAGTAAAGGAAGGGCTGAAGTTAGTGCGTGCACACGCACAGTCTCTCCAGGACAGCAGCCTGGGCACACATACCTGTGACCTGTCCCGCTCCAGCTGCTTCTTCTGACGGATGATGTCCTCCAGATGCTGGATGGACCTGGCCACAGCAGGGTCAATGTTGACCAGGTCATGGGAGCTGATAGACGCCTCATGACGAAGCATCCACTTATAGAATGGGAGCCCAAGTGGCAGGTCCAACTGGGCACATCAGATCAACATTGTCACAATGTGCACTTTATGCAAGATCTCCCATCAATTCCATCCCCAAGCAACTTAAAGTTTGACAGCAATTAACTGCAAAAGATCTTTTGCACAAATGGGTGAACAAAGCAGGAAACTAGATAGACACCGAGGATGAACTCAAGATGAACTCAAGATTTGCACATAATTTGAAATGTCATGCTAGTGACCTTAAATATATTCCACATCTTGTCCAAGGTAAGACACACAAACATCTTACCAGCCTGAAGTCCATGATGGCCTTGGCCATCAGTTTGCCCAGGAAGCGGAATTTCATCTTCACCTTGGCCATGTGTGCTGGCTTGGTGGTCCTGCCAAAGGGAACTGCGAACAGCCCCCTGGAGCTGAATATGTACTTAATTCCCTCTTGACTTCCTGCAAGGTGGATGACAACAGGCAGGGAAGAGACTCTGAGAACTTGTATGACCTCAGTGAGCAAGTCTACAAGAAACAAACAAAAGGCAGATGTGGGTGGCGGTGAAGGTGCTTGCCTTTGGGGTTTGCCAGCGTGACTTCCTCACCCCTCCACAGTCCAAGGTCAGCTCGCTGCAGTTCCTGGGACACAAGGGCATAGAACTCTAGTGTGGGACCCAGCCCGGTGCCCACCTGTGTACAAGAAAATAAGAAGCAGAGGTGAGTTCACAGCCATGCTGCCCAGCATTATGACCGCAGCGTTGCTACGACAGTGAGAAGATTTAAGAAATACCTCGTTCTCATACTGTATCTCCAGCATGGCTCTGGAGCTTCCCAGATCCTGCATCACAGACTCTGCCTGCTTCAACAGTTCTTCCCGGTTTATAGTGCGCTGTGAGGGCAACAGAAGTGCTGTGAGCTCACAAGTGGGGGAAGAAGGGAGAGAGAAGAGAAAAAAACAAAAAAAAACAAAAACTACTTGTGCTTGTACAAGTGAACTGTGGGACAAACCCTCAGTAACACAAACACCATCAAGCTAATTCTCTCCTGGTCAAACCGGTCATTAGACATGCAGCTGGAATTTTACTGTAACAGTCTATTTACTACAGCAGATAAGGTTTGTTTACATAAATGTAGGGTGGATTTTTTTTTGAATGTGCTTCCTTAACAGTAGTTAACTTTAGTCATGAGTAGGATGGACTTGTCAACCATGGTGATAGATGGCAAAACCATGGAACGTGAAAGCTGTAGTTAAGGAATGTTTTGGCTTTATATATATCCAAAACGTTTTTTGGGACCTTTCAAACGAAACTACTGTAAGCATAACAATGCAACAGGGAAGAGACAAGACTGATGTAGCAATTTTTTTTTTTTTTTTTTTTTTAAGGGGACTATGCATGTTCAGCTCAGCTTACTTCTTTTGGAAGTGTGGAAATATGTGGAAGACCTGCTAGACAGTCATCCAGGCCCTAAGTCACCTGACCAGCTTTAGGCCTCCATTTAAACCCAACTCCAAACAACCGTAATAACAGTTAGCGAGGTGCGCACGGGTCAGTCACCTTCTTCCGATCGAGTCGAGGTGCCACACGGCTATCTTGAGAGTCAGACTGGTTGATCTCAGGGTTGGTGTCCAACAGGCGCTGCATGGCACGGTCACGGTCAAACGCGGTCACATAGAACAACATCTGCCTCGTGTCAAAGGGGAAGAAAAAGGGGCTGCGGGGGAGGGGGGACAAGGAGTTCAGTCCAGCTTTTGCAAAGCAGGCCCACAAGAACCTATCAAAAGGCACAAGCTATCAATTGTGTAGCATAAAATAACTAGAAAGAATAAGTCTTTAGTTAAATTAACCATTCTAACCAAAACCGAGCAGGTCAAGTTTAGTACAAACCCCCAGTGGAAATGTCTTATGTACACTCATGAGAAATTGCACATCACAGTGTTCACACCTTCTGAAGAAAAGTTTAGTTTTTTAACTGAAACCAAGCTGTGCTTTTGTCAGGTTTGCTCACTCACCAGGTTTTGCCCAGCTCAGTGAGCCAGGAGGGGATGTTTCCGGTCATGATGACCAGGGGATCCTGAAGCTGCCTGTTGGCCTTGGCCGTCAGTTTACTGTTGATGAATTCACTGGTGGGAACAATCTCCTTGCAGACGGCGTTCTGCAGACAGCAGCATGCAGGTTATTACACAACACGATGACCAGAGTAGAACCAGGATCTGTTGTAAGCTACTCTACTTACATCATACAGGTAGAACCAGTATCTACTAATGGAGTGGAGAACCCTGAGAAGCAAGACAACATCCAAGGAAGGGTCCTCAAATGTGATGCCCTCCGGGGGCTCAGAAATGAGGTACGCATCCAAGGGGTTGGTTACACTGGGACACACTCCCTCTGAGGAAAGAAGGGTGTAGCAGTAAGACACAGGAAGACGACTTTTCACTGCGCTGTTCGCCATTTTCCTTCTCGATTCAGAGGTGACCAAGTGCATGCGACATTCCAGAACAGTCTGGACAGACAAGACAACAGCTATACAACACTGCACTAGATCTTTACCATGCCACAGCTCATCCTGCTTCTTCGCGTTGCGAGGTGAAGTTTTTGTGGGCGCAGTCTGGGCACGGCCTCTCTTGCCTCCCACCACATCCTTGTTGCCATCCTCCTCTTCCCTCACAGGTTTGTACCTGATCAAAGAGAAACGTCTCAAACCACATCCTGAGGCAGAACCCACGAGGGAACGTCTGATCACCGAGTCTCTAGTCACGTCTGCCCTACAAAGCCCTCTTTAGCAAATCGTGCAACACGTGACGTGTAGGACACATACCAAATAGTGTGTGTCTTGGTCCAGATGCCAGCTCGACCAAGAGGGTTGGACTCATCGTCAGTGGACTCGCGCTCGTCCTCTGCCTGCACGCTGAACTGCCTCACGGCCTGGTACACAGTCATGCTGTAGGGCAGCGGCTGGTCCCCCATGCAGAACTGCAGTCTGTGCCTCACGTTCCCTGAGCTGAGGAACTGTGCTGCCTGGAAGTGATGTTATGGATTTAACACACCCAGCCAAGGATCACTGCTCTTTCACCGTTTGTCATAGCAGAGAACATACCAGTGATTCGTCAATTTCGTCATCGGAACCATCGTCGTCGCTGTCTTCGTCCTCCTCTCGAATGCGCCCATAGCCTGCAAGGAGCGGCAAAAGAGATCAAGGCACAAGCTACATGCTAGTGAGTAGAAAAAGTAGAAATTTCTAGGCTATGGAAAGTCCTCAAACCTCTCACTACGAGGTATCTCTCGATGGCTTGTACCAGCGCCAGAGGGTCAATCTTGACAGGTCCCCCTTTCCACTGCTTGACATTAGTACAGTCTGGATGTCTCTGTAGCTGGCACTTCAGCTGGTGTGTGTTGAAGAATTTCAAGGCCTGGGAGCCTCTGGGATGGGGGGGTGAGGGAGGGGAGCCATGTATAAGTGCACTGGAAAGTCATATGCCTTAAGGAACAGCAGAAGGGAAAAGAGCCCACCTGCTACCGGTGCCATTGCCACTGGGGAAGTCGTGCACTTTGACAGGGAACTGCTCCATCTGACTGAGGCAGCTGTTCATCTTGTGGACGAGTGCCAGCAGAGCTCCGTTCTCATTGGGATCCAGACGGGCCATGTTCTCTGCACCCGGAGGCTGCAGCAAGACAGGGACAGTGCTGTTCTCCACTCTGATACATGAGGCAAGGAGCACTGACTAGAGTGCATCAATAACAGCAGCAGCAACACCACTAATGGGAAGCTGCAGAACTGCAACACCGAGGACCACAAGAAACAGTATGATGGTCAGCAACGAGCTACAAAAGCCACCACGGGATTGTTGTAACTAAACACCACCTTTCACTGAACAAGAAACTACCATCCTGCCTTCATCCTGACTAAACAATAAAGATGGAGCCTCAGTCAGTCAATGTAAAATTGCTGCTTGAACCTTGAGACACAACCTTGGCAGAGCAGCAAAAACTTACTGGACAGCCGTAGAATACGTGCAGGAAACGTTTGATCCTCGCGTCCCGACTGACAGCATCCCTCTCACTGTTGGACGTCAGATAAAGAAGAAGCTGTTTGACGAAGCCACTGTGCTGGATTTCAAACGAAGAGACATCCGACTCAGAAACGATGCTCCGGATCTCCACAAGGCACTCGGTCCCACCGTCCACCTGAGCAGGAGGAGCCAGACTTCATAAACCACCAGCATTCACAACCAGTCGGCATGATCTCTCTTAAGTATCATAACAGACTCGAGCTCAGTGCTGTGTGACACCCAACTTACCTGCAGGTTGAGCAGCTCTGTAGCGGTGCAAAGCCTCTGGAGTACATTCAGTGCTGGATTGCTACAGTCAACATTCTCAGAGTTGAAGTGGCGTTCAACAAATTTATTAGCCTGCTCCTTGATCCAGGCCTTTATCTTTTCTCTGAAAACACAACAAAGAGAATGTTACACACCTACACTGTGACAGGGACTTCCACTGGGTGTGATACCAAGATAACAAAGATACAGGAATGATCATCAACAGCATTTACTTACAATGGTGAAACTGTGCAGCACAAGTCAATCAAAATACAGATACCACACAGAACAACAAGCACTGAGTCCCAGCACTGGTTGCCCAGCCTGGAGGCCACAAAACAAATTCACACTAAAGGACAAAGACCATGATCTCAGAAAAGTGTAGTCTGTCGATTTAAGACAATTCAGACAAAATTTTGAAGGAGTCTCTAGGAGCAGCTTGATGGCGTCACACAGGACCCTCCCCCATGAGCAAATGTGTAGGAACCTGTTGTTGGAGATGGAGTCTTTAGGGGTGGGTCTTGGCAGTCCGCTGGCCCCTGCTGTGCGTGAGGGCTCTGATGCCATGCTGTTACTCTGGGCACCAAGCTTGCCCCATGTCTTTGGGTTCAAGCTGGCCAGGAATGAGGACTTGGGAGATTGGGTAGCAGTTGGACTCTTAGCTGCAGGAGAACACACATTAGAGTCTGGGAATCAGATCAGAAAGAGGGTCTGAGTTTCTTTTTTTTGCTATAAACAAATAAATAAATAAATAAGCAAGCAAGCTACTCATGCAGCATGCTATACCCTGATTGTCGACTTTTTCATCATCCCTTGGGGGAGAGTATTTGGGCCTCCTAGGCCCCCGCTTGGGCAGTCGCTTCCTCTTCAGGACATCACTCAGGCGCCTGAGAGA
The DNA here is from genome assembly GCA_900497675.1 of Arapaima gigas. NCBI lineage: Eukaryota > Metazoa > Chordata > Actinopteri > Osteoglossiformes > Osteoglossidae > Arapaima > Arapaima gigas. The sequence continues at coordinate 75,258 of UFQX01001115.1, forward strand.
AGGGACAGGAGTTACACCAATCTCCACAAGGCCCCACGTCAACCCTTGGACACGTGGAAGGGGGCACAAGCTCGCTCACCCCTGCGGACTCAAATCCAGCGAGTCGTCCATGCTGTGCTGGAAGCTGGGCGAGCCCAGGTCTGCAGTGGCACTAGTTGCCGTGGTAACGGTGCTGACAGGGGGGGCACACAGGCTTGTGGATCCACTGGAGCACGCCTTTGGTGGGCTTGTGAGAAAGGTCTCCGATTCAGCCAGGTTTTTCACTTGGTGCATCACACCTACACACAGGGCAATGTTGAGACGGGAGCACGGAAGAAAATCCAGCAAACCCTTTCTTTTTGCTAAAATTACACAATTGAGAACATCACTTGCAAGGCTAGAAAATGTGGCTGCCATTACATCCTTTAAACATCTCAAAAGCAAAAAGTGGTTCCTAATCTTACAAACATAGCTGAGACCTGAATCTGATCGCAATTAGATGCATTTGCAACTATACAGTCACCATAGATTAAAGCTTAGTTATAAAGATGTTCCTTTAGTTACTCTGGGTCTGGAAAACCCCTCACTTATGCAAAACGTTTTAACTTTTTGCAAAGTTAGAACTAAATCTGGGTTAATATGACAAAAGACACATTTAATGTCAATAGTTGACCAGTTTATCCCATGAACGCAGAGCACAGCTCATCTCTGATTATCAAAAGTCAAACAAGCTGTAAGCAATGTGGAACTGAGTTAAATGAAGGCAGTGCCCACACTATCCTGATTAGGTGCTCATTCCTACCATTTATCACTTTTCCAGGTATACAGATTGAGTTTTGTTTAATAGCAGAGTGAACACAAACAAATAAAAGGCATATAAAAACAAATCTACTAATATATATGTTTTTAACTCAACAATTCATAAGAAGCCAGAGTATCTCACAAATTTAAAAGTACACTGTTTAGATCCTTGAGTCACTGAGCATCCTTTTACCCCAGCCCCTACATTTACCTTCCCTTCTGAAGTAAACGCTGAACACATCTGGAAGCTTCTGCATGAGGATTTCTGCCATCTGCAGAGCTCCCACCACGATTTTCAGGTCCTGGCTGGACAGCATGGAGGCAATGTGACTGTAACACAGATAACCCCTGTTAACTAAAACCTGGGAGAGAAGAACCATTTATACAGGAACAGCAATAACCAGGACAGCCAGAGATCCTGCAAATTACTGTATTCGAATCACTGCTTTTTACTACTTAAGACACATGTTTTGTTTCAGAACACTGACCTGGACACAGCATGGTTCTTCAGCACATCCTTCAGCAGCTCGGCATCCGCAAAATAAATAATCCTAAGAATGGCTCGAAGGCACTTGTGTCTGACAGCCGGGCCAGCTGAGGAGCTGTACACCTCGTACAGAACGCCAAACAGCGTTTTGATGAAGCACCTCGCCAGCTCGGGGTCCTCCTTCATCAGCACTGCCCTGGCATCCTCCTTCCGCACCTCTGTGTGCCCACCTGCACACAAGCGGCAAACACCCATCGCACCTTTGCTATTCATGGCTACCTTGATAAGTCTGGCATCACAATGGCTGAGCAAGAGTGCAAGTTTGGCACCAAAGTATTGTATGCTAAAAGCTGGTCAAGTGGTATTTACTGGCATTTGGGCTGGCCAGGGGATTCGGCTTTCTCTGAATGCCTCGCGCTGTGCCCGTGTCTTCATTGATTTGCTGCATGGAGTTGAAGTCAATAGTGTAGACACGGCCCAGCGTGGACAAGCTGATCTCGTCCTCTCCATTCTGGTGTGCTGTCTGGAAGCAGAAACGCCAAACTCAAACCTCCACAGTCCAACTTGTCCAGACAGACAGCTGACACACACAACTCAAGGCATGTGACGGCAATTAAAAGAGGCTGGACCTCGATGATGCGACTGTCTATGCGGTTGTAGGGGTGCCACAGTCCTCGGTCATCTCTCCACTGCCAGATGGCGCCCTCGGTCATCTGGGCACTACCCTTCTTCAGCATGGTGTCCACAGCAAAGATACCCTCTCTAGGCAGGCAGGGCATCAGCTCGCTGGGAACAAAGGTTACAGTTAATGCACCTGCAGAATGGCACAGGTCCCACATAGCGCCTCTCCTGGGACGAAGCCTCCGCGTGAAGCAGAGACAGCACACATACCATATGAGGGAAGTTAGCTCATACAGTTCCTGAGGGCTTCGGGGCACAAGGTCTATCTGCTCCTGACAGCTGCCGTTAGACGCCCCACACAGAAGGAAGCGAAGAGTCTCTGCAATGTCTAGGGGAGGGAGAAAGAAAAAAAAAAATAAATAAATTAAAAAAAAAAAAAAAAAAGTCTTACTGGCACTGATTAATTTCAGTTTTCCCCGCTGTTGAGTTTGCGTATGACGAATGGTTCCGATACTCACTCTGCTTCATGAGCTGCACAGCCAGGGAGGGGCAGTTGGAGCACATGAGTGAGAACATGCGCACCACCATGATGAACATCCCTGAGCTCAGCACGGGTGGAGTAACTACGAGCAGCTGTTGGATGTTAGTCAGCAAGTCCCGGGATGCCACCTGCTGCAGCAGGTTCTGCACAGGCCAGAAATGAAAAGGTCAGATCACGAGTTACACCACAGTAACAAAAACTACAGGACCAGTGATGAAGGTTACCTCTTCATGCTGAAAGTTATCCACAAGTCTGGCAAAGCAGAGACAGGTACTCTCAACGGACTTCTTATCCTAAAACAATTTAAAAAAAAAAAACCATGAAGAAACACTGGAACACAAATGGAAACTGACAATGTGCAGGACCTGGTACTGTTGGTGAATCTCACATTTTACTTCAGATGTTTTGTGAAGATGTGGCACCAATGAGCAGACAGAAGCAGAAGAGATGACAAGTGTGCGCACCTGATGTGTGAGTCTCTGGGTGAGCAAGGGCAACGAGTCTGAGACGAAGTGGAACTCATCAGGGGTGATGCTCTGGCAGCAGTTGGCAGCAATGGCAAGGGCATTTCTCTGGGCATTGATGCTGAAGAACTCCAAGTACAGCAGGCAATCAGCCAACCCACCCTGGGAATGAGGAAGGAAGGAGCAGGTGAGACACCAGGCCTTTTGGCAGCAGCTACATGAAGGTGACTGGCCATCTGATTCGGTAACCTGCCACCTATGGAAAGCTCAAATGCCACACGTACAGCCTGTAAGATAGCTTTGCTGTGTCGACGGGACAGCATCTCCAGCGCAGTCAACGCCTGCTCTGCTACGTCGATGAACTGGATCACTTGCAGCTGCAACAACAGGCATCATGTCAACATTGTTAGGTTAATGCAGGCTACCTCGACGTCCAGGTTTGTAATATTTTTTAAAAATAATAATTAATTGATAAATTAAAAACCTTCTCGAGGAAGACAGGAATGGCATCCACGACGACAGCAGAGGAACGGGGCAGCGCCTCCATCATGTACGTGAGAGCACGGGACGCGTGGTTCATCTGCAAGGTCAGGGCAGCACTCTGACACACCGTCTTTATGCAAACATAAACTGCACTGACCACACGGTTACTGAGACCTTTACACTTACAATGTCAAAGTTATGCTCCATCTGTAGCAGGGTAATCTGCAACAGGACAGAACGGTGTTACAACAGGTTGGAGCTACACAGGTTAGGGAAGCAGAAGCAGTGAAGAACTTTCCCTTTGGAGGGGTGGATTATTAAAACTCACTAGTGCAGGAACAACACTTTTCACGGGGAAGCCGCCCAGTGTCTCCTCATTGCCCATCACAAGGAGCTGGCACATCTCGATGGCTGCCTGCAACTGCTGCGATTCGTCGCCCGTGGCCTGGAGGCCTTGGAGCAGCTGCTGAGCTTTGGAACCTGGGCAGGAATGGCAGAGAGCAGGACCTCCCATCACCTCATCTGACAGCTTTACACTCAACACACCTGACAGGACACACAAACACACTAAGTATAGCGACAGAACTTACTGGCACCGCTGCCTATCGTCCTGTGGAACAGCTGTGACATGCGAGGTCCCAGGGGCCCAAACAGGTGTGGGGGGAGGCCTCTGGCCTCTAGGAGGGCTGGGGAAACGGGGGGACATGCAGCTCATGATAACGCCCCAATGTTACAAATATGACACAATCAGACCAGAGAAGGAGCGGCATTGAAGTACCTTGCAGTCGGCCCATTTCGGAGTCGTCAGATTCGCTCTCCCCTGATGTCGTCATGCCTACCGCCCCTGCCACAGATCCGGAGGCTGAAGCGAACAAGGAGGCAGAGTGGGGTCAGTGGTCAGCATATTGTCTTCGACAACACATCAGTTAAGTGCTCCAGGGGCCCACGAGTCTCCCTGCTTTTCATATCAGAAGAACTTTCAATGACTCCACCTCCTTTTAGACTGTGCTATCAAACCAAATTTGTAACTTGATCCATTATAGAATGGCTACGGTACATTTGTGCCAACAAAACATTTCCTCCAATTATGAAACTAAAACAGGATTTACTATACATTAATCCACTATTTAAAGCTTGATAGCTATGAAAAACTTGGTAAATTATTCATAATGGATGAAAAAAATCTTAGAAAGCTACTCATGTGTAGTTTAGTTAATCACTCATTGCTTCAGTTTCACACCAATGATAAAATGACTATTTCAACAAGTACAAGTTGGCTTATTTAAGAGCTCAACTCAAACAGCAGCACAACCTGTGGTGCGTGACTGTTCTAGTTTCCCCCTTTCTCAGCCATGACGCGGCAGCTGTGACAGCCCGTAGCAACTACACCTGACTTCTCTACACAACAATGTCTGAACAGCAAGCCCCTGCTGTCTCTCAAAGGTGGAAAAAGGCCATACCTGAGGCCCCCTGCGGCACATCGTCAGCTCGTGTGCTAGAGGGGTTGGCCCCGTCCTGGCTGTTGTCAGCGTCGGCCATCTTCTCCTGTCGGCGAGCGTCGGCTGCACCGCGCTTGCCCAGGCCTGAGCCTCGCCGACTGAAAGCGGGGAGGCAGGGACAGGTCAGTGTTCTTAAAATGGACACGAAGAGAGTCTGCTGGAAATGACCTTTAACTTGCAGCTACCCCCTACCTGGTACTGGCGCAGGAGCCCGTGGTCTTCTGCCGTGCGCTCCGCCGGAAACTGGGGAGCTCTGCTGGGGGCGACTCGCTGCGCTTCTTGGTGGACTTCCTTAAGCCTGCAGTGAGGTCACATGGCCAGTGAAGGGACACGGATGTGACAGACGGACGCCGCCCTCGCTCCCTGACAATCCCACTCGAGGCATCACCAACACGAGCAGCTCAGCTTACACTACTTCACACTAGTATGGTGACTAGACACATATCTCAGCCTAAAACGGTCCCAGGGTTTGGTGCTCTTCCCCTCCTACAGCTGACACATTCCACAGACCGCTCTTTCACCATTAACACTGACCAAGTGCACCAACGGGCCAACCTTTCGGTCCAAGAACAAAGCCAGGCAGGCCCAACGCTCCTCTAAACAAAAGTAGCATGTCAGGTAAAGGTGGAGTATTGTTCCCACTACCCTCCAAATCAAGCTGCTCTTTCAAACATTACTGTGGAGCAGCTCAATTATTTTTAGCAGCAAGTGAGATCCTGTCCTACTGAGGGGTACGAAGGGAAATCTGAGCCCCTGAGCCCTGCCCTCCTGCACCCAGCTCACAGCAAATAACCTGTTACACTCAACTATGTCCAAACTACAAGATGAACCCCCAACCCCCCACTGGAACCTTTGCCTCATTCAAGCTATCAAAGCCAATTAAAATGCAGAAAAAAATCCCAGTGGCCAATTGAGAAGTCAAGGCAGACTCACTGGCTAACTTGGCCTGCAGACCAGAAGGCCCTGGTTTAGATGTCTCTGGCTTGGAGGACCCGGGAAGTGTCAGCTTGGGCTTGGGCAGGTTGACCTTCGGGCTGAAGCGTGCAGCCCACTCGAACTTGGATGTGCTGGGTGCCTTCGGTGCCTCCTTGTCCCGACTGCTACGGCGGGGACTGGGGCTGGATGCGGAGCGGGACCGCCGCGCCTTACTTTGGTCCTTCCCCTGCTTGAGCCGCGCGCCCTGCGATACGGCGCTGGAGGCTGCGGCAGATGAGGAGGAGGAGGAAGAAGCTGAAGAGGAGGTATCCGTTACGGTGCTGCACCCAGCTCTGGCTGAGCTGGCCGGTTTAGAAGCCAGCTTGGTTGGTTTTACAGGTCTGCCCTCGGTACTGGCAGGGAGCGGACCCGCGGAAGCGTCAGCCCTTTTCCGTTTCTGGGTCGGAGACCCCCCAGTTGCTCCACTCTTCCTGTTCTGGGCTCGGCTGCTGGAAGCGGCCTGCTCGGGCAACAAGCCTCTCTTCTTGGACTTAGCCGGAGTCCGTCTGGCCTCAGAGGAGCTATCCGGAGGTGCGAGTGCTTTGGGCTTTTTAGCAGGGCTGGGGGAGGAGGAGTTGCTCTGCTCTGGGGCCGAGCTGCGTTTCAATCCGCGGGTTCCCTCTCTCTTCCCCTGGCCTGTGCGCTCTGGTTCTGATGTCCCTGCGCCAACTGGGTCGTCTTGCAGAACGAGTGAAGCCACTGATAGAGAAAGGCCGCTTCTGTAGAGCAGAGAGACAGGACATTCCCACATGGTCAAACCATACATTAGGGCGGGCGTCATTTAAAAAAAACACGCAAAACTGGCCAGTATAGACGCAGAGCACACCGACTTCAAAGGAGCATCAGAAGCTACATGACACAAACTGCACAGAGGAGAAAGGATGGGTACCTTCTCAAGCGGTGCCCTGTAGGTTGGGCTTTTGAGGCCTTAGAAATAGGTCTTCTACTTTCAGGTGGGGAATTTGCTTTACCTTTTACCTGCTCTGACTGCAACCTGTAAGGTTGAAAATCAGAGCCAGTGACAGGAGGTTGGGGCTACTGACTGACAATCAAGATGCAGTTCCTGCACATCCACCAGACCCTCCCCCAGCACAGCAGCACCATCCCTGAGCCCTGCTTTCTCATACAACCACAAGAACCTTAAAGGATTGTAAAAGTAAGCAGCAACACTCATCCAGTGCGAGCATCAACCCTGCGACAAGCGCTTGCTCTCACTCCATTTGGAAGAGGTAGACAATGAAAACGGGAGCAAAGTACGGATTCAGAGGCAGGCGGCACACACAACCAGAGACAAACCAAACACAGAGCACATCCAGCAAAGGAGTCACTCACCTTCCCGCGACTGCGTCGTCGTGTGGCTGGGCCGCAGCACTGTTCCTCTGTGAACGTCGCAGTGACCCCCCTGGATTGGAATTAGGCCGGTTGGACATTGGCACCTCTCTCCTGAAGGGACATACCCTTTCTAGACACTACCATTCACTGGCGGAACAGAGACAATAAGAATCAGGTAAGGGGACCACTGACATCTTAGGTCTCAAATATTCTGAGACTGTCAAATATTCAGACTTGCTTTACACAAAAAGACAATCAAGAATAACCACAGAATGTGCAACACTGGAAAAAAAAAACCCCACAATTATTTGACACGTCGCTCAGTTCCGACCAAAAACTAATTCGCGCAGGCGAAAGGAAACAGTTACAGGAACTGGAAGCTGTTAATTTTTATTCACTGAAAAATTACAACAGCACCCAGATTAGGACTATAACAGCAATCCATATAGCAAGTGCAAAAAAAAGATTGTTTCCCCCCACATGACCCTGTACAGCATGTAGATGTGGCACAATGTAGTGTATTAGGATAAATGCCTCTGTGATGAACTCAATGCAGTTTCAAATGACAGTTTTTAACCTTGATCGGGATTTTTGCTGACAATTACAAGAGCCACTTCATTTTGGTTCCGTTTGTATTTTGCCCTTTCGCCACAGGTGGCTTCCAGCTCACCGAGGAAAGTTTTTGACTGGACCTTGCGTGATATTAAAAAAAAAAAAAAAGGCACACTTTCCCATTAGTAAAAAAAATGTGCATAGCTTTAAGGCTCAACCAATGATCTATGTGTTGAGATAAACAGATCTGATAGCCTCATAATGTTCAACTGCAACTGTTTTAAAATTACTTTACTGTGGTTACAGTGATATGACAACATAGGGCAGAAAACAGTTGTTGAATAAAACCTCACCTAGTTCAACCCTGCAATTCCTCTAAAAGCAGATTATAACACTCCAAAAGTGGTTAAAAAATTAATTTGGACAGAAAAGCTGCCCCTAGTATGACATTGTTAAGCACCTAACTAAACAGCCAGAAAGTAACACGTTTGTTCCTCCTCTTAGTCGACTTCCAGGCTCCAAATCATTTAGTCTGACCCTCCTGGGACACAGTTTGAACCTGCGGCTAAACTATGTAATCCACATATTGGTGTTAAAATTATGCTGAGCACCATTACATACAGCACCTATATGAGAATTAAGGTATAATTCTTAAATGCCATCCTCCTGAACATGGTTTCCCCACAAACAAGCATCCAACTGTTCGGTTTTCACGAGTGGAAATACCCTGGCATTCTATCCCTCGTCTCAAAAAATCAACTGTGGATAGATATCACTTGTTATAATGCTTGACAGCAGAAAGCGAAGCTCAAATCTACTTTCCCCATTAATGAAAAATTTTTGTTTTGTGACAAATGTCTGGGCAGGACATTACTACCTTCTTCCATTTTAAGGGGGTTTGTAAATAGTACTCTAAACCACTCAGTTGAGTGTTTCTGCTATAAACTTATAGGGAGGGTTGCTCCATCACCTTGGCACCAATGACCCAACAGACAAAATTCCCTGCTGTAAGAAAAAGACTGTCCATCAGTATTATCCACTCAACGTCACTTGTGTACACAGAGAAAAGGCTCATAAACCCTCCATTTTAGACTAATGCTCCAAACAAAAGCAAAAATCCTTATAAAACTGTTAGACCTGTAAATTCTTTCTGGTTTCAACACAACAAAGTCATACCAATAAAACAGATACACAGCAAACATCTGAATGAATCTCACCGAGATGGGAGGTCACAGTGTGGAAAAAACTGAAAACTAATAAGCTACATTCCCATAATCAATACCACGGAGAGAAAACCACTCATGTCAGACAGAACAGAAGCTCCTGTCAACGTGAGCAATGATTTGTTTTGCTGAAGCGCAGATGATATCTTGGTGCATCTACCTGCAATTTCACCCACCGTCTCCACGAGCTTCCTCAGCACCGTGTTGCGCAGGTAATTCCACCATCTGCTGCAGGGCAGAGCCCATTAAATCCACACCTCACTATGTGCATATTCAACTACAGCTGGGTCTCATACGCACTGAGGGCAACCCAGGCTCCACTGTCAACACACCCTTTCCCATCTCCCCTGAGAAGAATTGAGGAACATTGCCATCATTAGGAAATATCCAGCAGACCTGGACTGCTGTGCCCAGGGGGTCCACGCCAAAGAAGAGGGAGCCCAACTGCACAAGCTACACATGATGGAAACAGGACAGCATCTCTATTAATAATGCACATTTTGTAGCTCACAAATTTAACAAAAACAGGCCTGGGAGAAGACAGTATAGCGGATAAGCAGGGACACTTCGGCATCAGAGCACAAACATGTTCGCAACTTCACATCCTTTTCATATTCCAACAGCCACTGCACACATCTCAAATCCATACTGTTCATGACGGGTGATAGCTGCCCACAGGGCGTAGGTGAGACAAATCAGGTGAGCATATGAGTAACATTACTCGTCCAAGCCCCCCCCAAAATACTCATCCTGTGAAGGACAGACCACCAGACAGTGCTGGCTAACATTACCTGGGCTGGTGTGAGCAGCCTACAGAGAGTGTGGGTAGGTTCATCTTCTTGAACACAACTAGACACTTTAAGATGGCTGTCCAAGTCACCTCTCCCAACAAATGACCCTTTAAACAACTCAGGATCATGAGTACTGACCTCAGTGTACAAGTATTACACTAAACAGAGTCAAAATGCTCAGGGCACATATTAAGGAAGGTCTCAGGTAACAATGACGTGAGGGACAGAGACAGAAAGAATCATCGGCGATGAGAGGCCAGACTCTTACCATCACGTCTTCTTAAAAATGGACAACCGACCCCCCCCCACAAAAATACGGTATCCCTCAGGGTTCGGTCGGTGTGCAGGTACAAAGTTATTCTCGAGATTTTGCATTTAGGCGAAAATCACTTAACCTGCCGATGTCACCCAGATTTATTTATCCAGAAAGCCAATGATGCTGGTCTGAGTTCCCAGGTAAACTGTTACACAAGTAAAAAGGACAAACCGTCCTCCATTTAACTCTGATGCAGACAACCTTTAACCAAGAAGAGGGAGAGAAAAGCGCTCCGGCCGGCAAACACCAGAGGACCTCCAGCTCCATTTACTGACCGGAGAGACAGGAGGAGAAGAATGGAGAGACAGACAGACAAAGACGGAGAGACAGACACTCAGACGTGCTCGGCTAATCCGTCCAGTGATCCCGACAGGGCCGAACTCCAGGTCGTGTCGGCGGTCAGCAGCACCTCTCCACAGCTTCTCTCACCTAAACCCACGGTGGAAATCCACACAACCCCGGCCTGTGGGTTCCGTTAGAGGGATAAAACAGCGCTTTGTTAACCTTAAAGACGACACCATTAATTAGGCCGTTTGAGGCCTCGGAGATGTTTAGATCAACGCTTTTGTTTCTTTCGTTTCTTTACACCGCGTCCTAAGCGACACAAAACGCCTCTCCTGGCGATTTAACAACGTTTTATCGAAAACCCGCCTCGTACTTCTGCACAATGGCGAAATAAAGTGGGAAAGACAAGCGTGGGGCTCGTCCGGCGGAGGCCTGTGAGGCGGAGCGCAGGAGCCTCGGCCTCGATTTATGGGGCCGCCCGGGAAACACGGCGCCTCGCGGCGGGGCCGCGTCCAAACACGAAGCTCCCCTCCAGCCAAATGTTTGCCGTCACGTAAAGCTAAACACGCCCGTATCCCGAGCGGAAACTACCGCGGGAGTTTCTCCAAACTGCGACTTGAGATTCACCTTCCAAAGGGCAGGGAAATGGGTGCCGGGATGTTCACACTGGCGAAGTGACGAAGGTTCGCTCTGCGATCGGGAAGCCGCCGGTGCCTAGCGGGCGGCTGCCGTCGAAGGGAGGCCGTCAGCAGGCCAGAGCCCTCAGCGGTCGGGCCCTTCCTCCACCTCTATGTTCACTTCCACCTCCGGGGACCTGTTTCACCGGCCAAACCCCCGTCCCGGCGTCCTCCTGTCCTCCAGCTCGCCGGTCCGGGTCGTCACACACGGACTGTGTGTGTCACGGTCCAGCTCGCCCGGAGGCTCATCGATCCCCGCCTTTGGCCACCTATTTCACCGTTGACTTACCGACTAAAAGCGCCGCTTTCGTGGTCGGAACGCAAACGTCCCGCGGTCGACACCGCGCGGCTGCCTCTTCCCTCGGCTAGCTAGTTAGCTCGTTAGCTTCTCAGCTAGCTGCCAGGCTGGCTAGCTAACCATCCACGTAAACAATGTTCGCCGAGGTGACACTTTTGCCGGCCACCCGAAAACGGAACGCCGACACAGGACTGGCTGCTAACTCGTCCGCTTTCGGCTGTGGAGACGTCCGGCTGAAGGCGGACAACGAGAAATACGACGCTCGGAACGTTTAGAGCCGTCGGCTGCGTCGCTCGTTGTCCCTAAAACACATTAATACGGGTTTCAGCCGCGACACGGCTGTTGTCAGCGCGGCCGGGACACCGAATGGGGCCTCGACTGCGGTGCCCCTCATCCCCCCTCCTCCTCCTCCTCCTCCTCCTCCTCCTCCTCCCTCCCTCTCTCTCTCTTGCGCTTCTAACGACTCGGGAAGCAGGGGGCGCAGGATCGGGCTGCGCAGCGCCGCGGCGAACCGTCGTTCCGTGGGAGCGGGTCGCCCTGCCTCGAGTGACGGTGCGAGGCGCCGGGCGCCTGAGCCGCAGCGCTGCCCTGGCCGTTGTTGTGTTGTGTTGTGCTGTGATGTGGTGTGTGTTGCTGCGGTTGTGTGCATGTGTGGTGCCAGGTGTGATTACCTATTTGTTGCAGTGTTGTTGTTGTTGTTATTATTGTTGTTGTTGTTGTTGTTGTACTTGCTGTGTTGTTGTAGCCGTAGTTGCTGTTGGACACACAGCGCGGCGGTTCCTCTCGCAGCTCTTACATTCACATCAGCTGAGGGACGCGCAACCGCCGTCCACCTCCGCGCGAAAACGCCTCACGCTTCCGCCCGGCACTACTTTACAGATCTAACCGGGAAAAGTCCTCCCTGGAACCAGCTTAACGCTTTCGATTCAACTTTTTTCTCACTAAAATGTATTTATAAAGAGCGCGACGGCACTGCGTGCGAACAGTCTTTATCTGCTCTGTGTAATGGTTCATATTTGGATTTCTCGGGAAAATCCCTCCGCTGGGTCATGACCCTGTGATCTTAATAAATGTTCAGACGAATGTTTGCTTTTCGAGATTTAACTCCCAAACTTTGTGTGCGGCGCGGCATGTTGAATTGTGCACATTTCCAGCGTTTCGCAGCCTGTAAGAACGTGCGAACAGGTTTACTTGGTTTACAGCAGAACAGGAATCCGTTGGCTTGGCGGTTGCCACGGCAACGCCGTAGCGTCCGAACATGGCGTCTGCGTTCGGAGAAACTTTATTTGGAATTACTGACCGCGGTCCTTCCGAAGACTTTTTAACCTTGTAAAACAGAGTGACGTAAGTGCAGCACCCAGTTCTCGATCAATGTTTTTTTCATTTACTCGACTACATATATTTTTTCGAGCATAAAGATGAACAATTTCCGCGTGAATTCCTGTCTTGTAATGGGTGTGAAATGAGAAAGTGTTTAACACGTTACCCAGCCGCCGTCAAGCGACTCTGCTTCTTTATATTGACTTGCGCTTATTATGTTTCATTTCCTGTATAAGCAGTAATGACAAATTTTTTTATTAACTAGCATTCAGCTAACACCTTTGTCCAGCAACTGTTTGTATAAGGAGATCATGTTGTTATGAGACAGTCGATCGATATATCCCCTCAAGCACCAAGCCACGTTATACAGTATTGTTTAATAACAAATGTGCTTTATAACTCGATTTATTTTTACCTGATCTGCTGATAACCAGTTAGTAATGCCTTTCATTAACTTTGTAGGTGCAGAAAATTATCATCACAGTTGCAATATTTTCTCCAAATGTACATTTTACAAACACATGCATTTTAAGTTTTGTTTTCTGAAAATAAATCTGGGGGAAAAAAACAGACCAGAGTGTCTGTTTCCAAACCTGTCTTCAGTTTGTCAACATAAGCAGCTTGTGATTCCACACACACACACACACACAGACACACACTCAGTAGTTTGTCCATCATTGTCAATGAGAACCGTCTTCATTGGTGTCATTGTTGTGGGTGGTGATGGAGATGTTTCTTGTGATGTTGATGTGATGATGGACTGTTGTTGTTACTATGGATACGAAGGGGTCAAACAGGCCAAATCCGTGTTGTAAATGTGTGTTGGCGGTGAGGGCAAGTTGAGGCTGGAGGTTTCCGGTGATGATGTGAGGTCTTTGTATCGCTGTCTTCAGTTTCTCTTGCTTTTCATTTTTGTCCAGTAGCCTTCTGATGCTGAATGATGCTGCTCCTGTCCTCCCTGCACATCTCCATGCTTGTCAGTCCTCTGCGAGTGTTTCCCAGAATCCTCAGTCCATTTTGGCTGAGGATTTCAGTGTGTCCTTATTAATGATGTTCCTGTCCTCCTTGGGTGTGAGCTCCTGCAGCAACGTCCCCGTAGAATAAACACTTTGGGAGCCGTTTATCAGACATTTGCCCAACTTGGCTGCTCGAGCAAACCTCGCCGTTGAGAATATTTTCGTCTGGGATCCATTCTTGGCATCTGACCTACAATATCCTCTAAACACACACACACACACACACACACAGAAAGGCCTGGTTATACTGCATGTTCCCTTTTTAAAGGTGAACATTTAGGAGCTTGAAAATCTCAGCCTGCATTGTCAGACTGTCCCTCCGAAAGTGGACACGTTTTCTCTTTGTTTTTAGATTAGAAATCTAAGTGCACTTTTGTTTACTCTGAGCTGAACGGAAGAAGGAGCCTGCTAGATTAATATATATAAATGAATATATATAAATGTAAATTTCAAGTGATGTATCAATTCACGCAGTAGACTGCAGCACAACAACCTGATGTTAACTGCCGTGAAGAATTCGTCGTAAAATATAAATCGGATGTGAACACCCTCAACCAACAAAAAATCCCTGCGTTCTCATTTTATTTCGTTTTATTCACCCCCTGGGTGGGTCCACGATTAAACGCGGTTACAGCCATTGTCCCCCGTGTGGACCGGCGAACTTGAGCGATGTGATTAATATCTCTCCAGAAGGGGGCGCAATTGTGTGCAGTTTTACACTATATCGCTATAGCTGTCTTTGTTGTGAAAAAAGATTTGCGGAAATATTAATAATTCGGTTTTGTATTATTGTTCAAATTTAATAAATCTGACATTTAACAATATATAGATAATAACTGTGGAATTATTTGTAATGACGTGTCACAGAGTCAAATGAACCTTTAACATCATGTGTTACCAGACTGTGACCCCCCCCTCCTCCTCCCCGAGTGGCGCGGGGGGAGGGGGGGGCGTCACACCTGACATGGAGACCTTGACAACATCCCACGGATGTGAGGATTCCTGTCTCCTGCTTCATGGTTCAGTGAAGAGGCATCAACCTCGCACCATTACAGCCGTATGGAAAATGTATTTAGGCCCAGTCCAGTTTATTGTTGCAGCTTTTTCAAACTAAATCACAAAACGACTGTTTTGATGCCATTTCCATGGCGAGGAAAATAATAAAATGTGTGATCACGCGTGGAAAAAATGAGAGAAGAAACTGGAAAGGAAGCAAAAGTATTTAATATTATACTAGTTTAACTGACAAACGGGTTTGGCTAAATTTCACGTAAAAAAATGTGCAAAAATAGTAAATTTGGGGCAAATGTTTTTCAAAGCGCTGCATATAACTACAAAAATTAAGCGGAATTAAGGATTTTCTTTGGGGGGGGGGGGGATTCAACAAAACAACACGCAAGTTTGACAACCGAACTTGACAGGCGCACGTGCCGCGACTCCGCGCAGGTTCTGCTCCGGTTCGGTTCCGATCGTGGAAACTCCTCGTTCCGTTCACGTGCCTTCACACTTGTACCGCCGAAGCAGTGAACGTGAAAAACGACAGTTCTGTCACAATGAGAAACGACAGACCGACACCAGCGGCGACAAGTTGGATAGCGAGGAAAGCGGCACGTCTTCGCTCCGCCCCCACGCTGTACGTGCGCCTCTTCACGAGATACGTCAAAGCGGCGGTACGGCACGTCGTGTTCGTCACCACTGACGCAATCGCGTAGCCACCACGTGACCCGTTTGTGCAAGGAACTTATTTCGGCACGAAGCTGCTGGGCTTGCTAGTTGCCACGGTAACCGTGTAGCGTCCGAACATGGCGTCTCTTCTGGGAGAACTTTTATTTCAAATTAGTGAGCAGGGTCCTGCGCCCTCCAAAGACTTTTATCACCTTGGCGTAACAAAGAGTGAAGTAAGTAGATCGCGCAAGATTCTGTTTTTTTTATTTAAATGTTTACATATATTTTTTGGGTAAAAATTTCCGTCCGATTGACTAGTGAGTCTAATACCTGTCCGGCTATTGAACTGTTAGCAGCTTTAGCCAGTTCACGCGTCTAAACTACTGCTGAATGGAAACGTGTAAAAAAAGCATTTTTATAAGGTGCTAATCTGCATCGTGTACTTGACTGATATGTCCGCTCATATTTTGCTATATTGTAGTTTAATAACGAACATCTAGTTCGGAAGTGGACTCATTCTTCATAATCCGATAACAACCAGCCATTAAAACCTTTCATTCACTTCATAAGCACAGAGAATCAGTGTAGTTGCAATATCTTGTCCAAACACAAATTTAAACACACACATTTCCAATTTTTGTTCAGTGGAAATATTTCTTTAAAGCAGTTCATCAAAATGTCAGCAGCTTATGTTTACATCCGTTCACACACACACACACACACACACACACACACACACACACACACACACAAGGGGAGGACTGGGATCTATGGCCTAGTTTGATGTCCCCTGGCTGCAGGTGATCTGGAGGTGGTGGAAAATTTCTTTGAGGAGTGAATATCGGAACACCCAGCCTGGAGAAGTGAAGGAATCCCACAAGGAATTCATGAACAATACCAGTCTTCAGCGTAAGACTCTGAACGTGAACGTTTTCTCATAGTTTTTGGTGTACAAGTCTGAAGTGTCAAATTCGCACCGTAGATGTGAGAACTTCCCGTGATGTTAATGCAGTGTAGCAGAGTGTCTTTTAAATCTTGTGCCTATGTTTAGACAAAGTGCGCGTAGTATTTGGAGAGTCGATCCTGCAATACGTCATTGGTCTGTGTGAGGGGAGGTTTGACTACTTGGACCGTATGCCTGACCCCTTGATACTCCGCATAATGGCTTTCCTTGGCCTGAGAGAAGTCCTTCTGCTCAGATGCATGTCATCAAAGTATAAAAAGGTGAGACTTTTGCGAAACTCTCACTGCGGAATAACTTCATATTAACTGCTATTCAGGAAAAAAAGTTGTCATAAAATATAAATAAGTCAAGGAAAACAAGAACCCCCCCAAATACCTCTCATTCAGAGCAAGTTACTCTCAGCTTATTTATTATTTATTATTTATATTATAGCGATTATATAAACGCCGTTAAAGCCTTGCTTTGCCTTGTAAAACGGCGTTAAAATTAACATATAACCAGAAGGGGGCGCAAGTGTACCTGTAGACATGTCTGCGGGCCTAAGAGCTGAGAAAAGATGCGGCGTCAATGGAAGCCCGACTTGTGTATCAACATAAAGATCCAGCCGTAACTAATTTGCCTCTTTTAAACTTAAGAAATGTGGAGGTGCTGGGTTCACCAGGTTTGAACTCAACGTTTCGTCCCCTTTCCGTGACAAGAACAAAATGGGGGGGGGGTTAAAATGGCAACTGTTTCCAAGCGGCAGGCAGCTTTTCTGAGCCGCTTTTCTACGCAGAGCAGAATCCGTTTCCCCGTTTTCACAAAGCAACAGATGGGAAAGTGAAATAAGCGGAGAAAAAGATCAGTTGTCACCGTTACTCCACAGCTCATGTATTTAATGAGGACATGTTAAAAAAAAAGGAACTCAGTTTTAAAGGATTGTGAAAAAAGGACCAGTTCAGTTCCCCCTACGGAGCTCTTAGTGGAATCGGTAATAACGCCAGGATTTTTCAATTGTTCGCACATGTCGTGCGTCTTGCTTAGCACTGCTGCTTGTCTGCCAGCTTCGTAGTTATGATCACCCCCTTCCAAGGATTCTGCTGTGTGAAGTGAAGAGATTAATCTCTCGGTGGTTGTATGGCATTAAAATTAGTTTAAACGATTTCACAGTGAGAAATTATGGATTATTTGTCACGGAGACCACAAATCCTTTAGCAATATAAACAGAGTGGACATGAGACGAAATGTTAGCAGAACGTGACGGTCCCCTCTTCTCCCCCCCTGTGGTGCAGCTGTGCGACTGTGACAAGTTTTGGGAGCAAACAGCCAGGTGTCACTGGGGAAACCTCACGCCTGAGATGGAGTCCTTAGCGAACATCCTGGGATGGAAAAAGACGTTCATCGCATATAAGCAGCATGAGGAAGAAGCAGAGCAGCAGGAGAAGCTGGAGAAGGAAGAAGACGAGCAGCAGGAGAAGCTGGAGAAGGAAGAAGACGAGCAGCAGGAGGAGCCGCAGGAGGAAGACGAGAAGCAGCCGGTGAAGGCTGAACAAGATGAAGCCTGATGTTGACAGTGATGAGTACTGGGGGGTGGAGGGGGGGGGGTTATGGCGTCGCGCTGAAGAGTCGGTGTAGTCAGTGCTGCGATTTTGTGGAAGTATTTCAGGGTGAGCAGTCAGTGCCAAG
Organism: Arapaima gigas; assembly: GCA_900497675.1. Classification (NCBI taxonomy): domain Eukaryota; kingdom Metazoa; phylum Chordata; class Actinopteri; order Osteoglossiformes; family Osteoglossidae; genus Arapaima; species Arapaima gigas. The sequence continues at coordinate 93,212 of UFQX01001115.1, forward strand.
TGTGTGTGTGTGTGTGTGTGTGTGTGTGTGTGTGTGTGTGTGTGTAGCGCGAGGTGAGCGGTGTCCAAGCGAGTCGTAAGGGACGATAAAAGAAATGGAAAACGAAGACGCGCAGTTTGCGGACGTGCAGGTAAAAAGGTGAAAAGTAATAAATTATATCTCACCGAACCTTATTACCTGTAAGTCACTATCGTGTGTGTGAGAGATGTGAAGTGCCTTTTAAAAGTATTCAGACCCTCTGAACGTCGTCAAAATTGTCTGTATTAAAAATTATCTTTACACACTTCGTCGGTATTTTTACTGTGAGCTCAGATGGTCTGACGCTAAAATTCCGGAACCAAAATAAACCAAAACCGGCATCTGGCACAGCCGCCTTAGGCTTTAAGTGTTTTGGGGTCCGTCTGTTGAGCTGCGCACCCTGTTTGGGAGGTACCCCCCCCATCTCGGCAAATCTGCAGCAAGTTGTTCAGGGTGGGATGACACTTGTCGCAGATTCTCAGTGGGATTGAGGTCAGGACTTTGACTGCCCCCCCCTAGGCTCTTCACTCCAAGCAGCCACTAGAACCTCCCACTCCCACCGTCACCTTTGCCGTTCACCAGTTCCCGTCCTTCCTCCAGCACCCCCCCATCCCCCCCATTGCTTTTAGCATCAGCGTGATGTGCACATTTCTAAGCTTTTGTCCCTGTTGAGTCTTAGTGGAGCCGCCAGCTCAGCAGAGCCCCGGGATCTCAGTCTAAAGCTTCGGGGGGGGTCCTGTCAGCAGACGCTGTAGCTGTGGTTGCAGAAGTGGCCCAGTGTTGCTCTGTTGTCTCTTGCTGTGCTCCTTCAGGATGAACCATGGCCCTCTTTGATTCCTGCTACCGCTGACTCCCCGGGGGAGCCGTCTCCTTCGCTGTCGCCGGGTCTGCGGGAGACCTTTAACTGCAGCATCACCCTTTCGGGGCCCCCTCTACAGTCTGACGGATCTGCAACCCGGGGGGTGGCGCCCGACCCGAACGAACCGTCGAGACCGGGTGTCCCCGAAGAATCTCGAGCAAAGACTCTGAGCAGATCAAGAAAGGACTGAGGCAGAACTGGCTGCTCGGATGGTTGAAGGACACAGCTGAGTTGCTGTCAGGCACCTTGTGCCAAAAAGGCCTTGTCAGTATTTTCATTACCTAAATTTGACTTTCTTCTGTGTTGAAACTGTAACAAGTGGCAAAATTTGCAATGTAAAGTTTGGCAGCTCCATCCGACACCTGGCAGACGACAGTATTTGTGGAAGGAGTTCAAGGTCAACTCGGGTCGGAGCCATTTCCATAGATCTGTTTGGCACAGCGGCGTTTTGCCGTCGCCGAGTGGGAGTAGCGAAAAGATGGCGGCGTCGGCAGCGGTGCGAGACGAGCGGAATCGGCTCCGTTTACAGCCCGAGCCCCGGGCCAGGCGGCTGCCGCGTGCGCGCGCGGTCGCGGTGCGGGGTTAGTCGAGCCTCAGCGACGGCGCTTGCTGTCCTGCGGCTGAGCTTCTGCTGACCTTCCCTCCACATGGCACTGATGCAACGGAGCAGCAAGCCGCTCTCCACACGCAGACGTGCATAATAAAGCTCCTACTTCCTGCTCAGCGACTGGCTGATCTGGTCACCCAAGCAGCCCAAGCGGCCGTGCAGCTATTTTTAACTTTCCCAGCGCAGCTCGCGCACACAGGAGCCCGTGGCAGGCGGTCTCGGGTAGGAAGCGGGCATCGCACAAGTACCAGGACCTGCACCGGGACTCTGGGCAGCTTTTGGATTGGTGGTTTTCAGAGAGGGAGCAGAGAAGGAGGTTGGCAAGAAAAAGAGAGCGAGAGAGCGAGAGAGAGAGAGAGAGAGAGACGGAGACAGAGAGAGCAGAGAAGCTTCGCCTCGAACACCGCAACTGATCAGTGGAGACTCTTATCAAAAAAAGGGCTTCTACTTTGAGCTGCAGTTCGCAAAGTGTTTTTCCGGTGAGGGATACTGCGTGATGTCCTTCTCGGTAGCGTTTCTGCAGCATCGTTTTCTTTGACATTCCTCAGGTACGTTTTTTTTGCATGTCTTTCATGATCGACCGCTTGTCCCGGCGAAAATCGCCGCTCGCAGATACGGTTGCCGCGCAGGACTTTGATCGTCTGCCGTTCGCTCGGCGATGCGTCAAGCGTGTTTTTGCTATCGGTCTGACTTAGACTGCTTGTGTAACGTCTCTGCATTACGTGGTATCCGTGGCAGGGAAGGACACGATTTTTTCTGTTAGATTTGAAAGACTCTTTCATGTTTTATTTTCAGGGCAGGGTGTGGTCAACTGCCTGTGCTGCTGCTGCGTGACAAATTTAGACGGTTCCCAAAAACCCCAAAACGCGCAAATGGAAGAAAACGCATTATTTTACACACGGTCGCTGGCTGTAGACGACTAAGTGCTGCACAGATATCTTCAAAAAAGGCCAAAAAAAAAAAAAAGACCAACGACGAGCCCCGGGTGCACGAAGCAACGCACGGTGAACGTCGGTGACAGCGAGGGGCTGCGGTGTCACACTCCTACGCTTGCGTGCACGCAGACACACGCGGGGCGGACAGAGAAACCCTTCCGCAGGCAGGCAGGACACTGTGCCTCGCGGCAGCGGATTTGGCACCCAGACGCGGCGAGCGGGACCAAATCCCCGGACGGCTGACGCAGCCGCCGCGATTCAGCCGCATCCCAATAAGTGCTGCGCCACAGCATGTTGCCGTGGCAACGCCGGGCCTGCCTGCGAGGAGGAGAGCCGCTGGGTTATCGGCGATCGGGGCGAGCTCTGCATCGCCGTCCTCGGCTGGATGCTAGCGGGCGACCGAACGCGGCGCGTCGGTGGCGACGGCAGCAGCGGCGAGCGCGTTAATAAACGTGTTTAAAATGCGAAATAGGCTGCACAAAGCAGGTTGCTGCAAAATGCATAAGACGGCACCGTTTTGAGCGCCGGTTCCTTGCGTCGCGTTTTTGTTTTTTTGTTTTTTTTTTTTTTTCCCAGATTAATGTGGTCGGGGCCGAGCGGCTCCGAGAAATGCGAGATGTTGCGCTTGTGTTTATTCCTGCAGTCGGACGCGTTTTGCTGCGTAATCCGCGCGTTCGCACCGTTCCCTGCGGCGGCTGCACGGCGGCGAGGCCATTCAGACAAACGGAGCGCCTCCGACGGGTAAACCCGAGAAGGCGGCAGACTGCAGAGGAGGTGAGGTCACAGGAGGTTTATTTAAGTGCTGCCGACAAGGGGGTCAAGTGCAAAGTTTGACTACAGCGTGGGGCAGACGGAGAAGCGGGCCGTCCTCCGGCAGCCATCTTGCCTCCTCCCAGACGTCCTCCTTGTGAGGAGCAAAATGGCCGCGGCACCCAAGAAGCAGCTGAGCGCAGTCAAACCGCAGCCCGACCACAGCCGTGTCAGAATCACAGTGGAGCAAAACGATAACATGCAAATGCTCTTTCGGTGTGAGTATCCCTTAGGCGCGGGAGGCAGTCGAGAGTCTGCCCGCTTTTACAGAAGGACGTAGCCATGGTGGAAATATTTTAACCGTCTTCTTGCTGCTAATAATTGGCTAATAAGCAAATAAAAATAAATGTTTTACAGTCGGGACTGTTTCTGACCTTGCCGACACTTGTGAGGTTACCTTGCCGACAAAGGTGCCTTTTTTTGACACCGCACCTCTTACGCTGTACAATACGCTCAAGGAGATTTAGAATAGTGCGGTCGTCTCTCAGCAGGTGGATTTCTTTCTCAGCGATTTATTTTGCACACCTTTTTACGTGTGTACATTAACAGCTGAATATTTACTCAACAAGCCTCACACGTCTTAAAGGAACAACAGAGGAGGACCTCCCAGAAGCCCAGGTATTATCCTAGCCATTAGCCTCTGAGCTCCAAACTACCCGTCTTCTGTTCAGCCCTGTCACCTTGTTCAAAACAGCACAATGTACAAATAAACTGACCTTAACTCAGTTAACCTCTAACCTCTCGGTGCCATTGAACTAACAACTCAGCACGGTGATCTTGGCTCCAGGGGGCAGCTTATATGAACATACTCACTACCGCTGCAGCTTCTCCTCGGTGTGTGTGCGCGCGTGAGAGACTGCTGCTGCGCCACAGAAGCGTTCTGTGACACACACGGGACATGTTCCAGTTCAGCTTGAGGCCAAAATCTCTCTTGCTCGACCTCTTTGAAATCCCGCCGCTTACAGGAAGTTCTGCTGTCTTTATTTCCTGTTTGCGACGGCGGGGACCGAGTACTGAACCAGAAGTCTGCTGTGATCGGAGGTATTACTGCCCTCGTGAAGCGCACCAGGGAACACGAGGAGATGTGTGAACCTTCCACAACGGGCGCACTTCACCAAACACCGACTTTCTCAGAGCACAGACGTGTAAATCACACAAACAAATAACCCGACGCACAACCACAGCACAGACACCGTCTCGCACCACGTGACAGCAGGGTAACCGGGCCGCACCCTGTTTCTCCGTCGGACAGCAGCTTCCGTGCTCAAGTTCATCGCGAAACGCCACTTAAAGACTTTAAAAAAGAGACTGGTTTCGGGTCCGAGTGCTTGCGTGGACTCGGCTGGTCTTAAGAATTAACGGGATCTTTTCTCAACTTCTGAATGTTTCGGTTTTGATTTTCTCTTCCGTTCAGCTCGCATTTCCGTTTGTTCCTTCTGCTTTATTTCTGCAGTGTTAGAGCTAGAAGGTCTTTGACTTAATGATTTGCTTGACTCTTGTCTGAAGCACGGACAGACTACGCCAAACCCACCCCCCCCCCACGTGTGGAGCATCTTCTAAGCTGCTGCTCACTGTGCAGGTTCCACGCTGGATGTTGACACAGTCCCACTTGGGAATGTTTCTATGCCCCCCGTCCCAGAAACAGGTAATAAAATGCGACGATTCTCAGGGCCGTTGTTTTTCATACAAGCACAACAGCAAAGAGAAGGTGTCACAAATGCGTTGTCACGGCAAAACTACAAGTTAAAAGCAGCTCCAAAAAGGAGAGAATACATGCAGTGGGTAAAAGGAAGGTTGTAAGTGATTAAACGTGTTATTGGTGGTAAATGAGCTGCTTTTACTGAAGAATCACTTATAACATCTCCGATACATGTAAACAAGAAAGAGAAGGAATAAAGCACAATGGTGACTCACATGGGTAAAATGAAGGCCTTCGATAGCGTTATACAGGAAAACCGGGATGTCTTGATGCAAACGAGGTAACGTTTAAAATAAACTCTCAGAATGTCGGGACTAATAGGGTTAAAACATATTTTAAATGTGACTGACAAAGATCAGGTACCACTTCTTGGTCAAAAATAGTTAAATGTACCTACACTCTACCAAAGCCTAGAAAGTCTGTTCCTGAGGGCCACTGCGATGTTTCAAGAAGATACAGGAAAACCGAAGGGCACAAAAGTAAGAATTGTTTGGGACCGCAACGTAAAACCATGCTTTCATGAAGAAAGACAAGTAGAGAAGGAGCGTCTGGAACAAGGAGCAATTCTATCCGATGTGGAGCAGTCCGACGAACCCTCGCCCTGTGACCACAGCACCGATCACTTTCTCCAGGGTTTATATATACAGTCAGGATAATATACCAAGGAGCCGTGAAGCGCACCCGAAGAACCTGCAGAGAGTGTTTCAGAGTTTTGTTTGTGAGTCAGCAAAATGGAATGAATTTCTCAAGGAGTCTCACTGTGGTCAAGTGACAGACTTGACTGCAAAGAAACCATCCTAATTGTGCACATTAACCCAGAACCTTCGGACGTACTGAATTATTACGATAGGTTTTGTTTTTGACAACCCTAAAGATCCAACTGAATCTTTTGCAGCGGTTGCTACAGAATGGTAACCTCTGGCCATGGAAGCCCCGATGTGGCAAGACGTAAAACAGAAGCAAGGGCACGAGACCAGGTTCTACACCCTACATACCATCATAGGAACCTATCTAACATGATGCGGCTCCATACTGGACTGGAGTTCTTTTTTGGACAGAAGTCTGCAGATGGCTGAGAGCAGCCATTTGCTGTATGATTATTACCATTAGCTGGATGCAAGTTCTCTCAAATTCATAAGGAATCACAGCTCAGGCAAGGAAGTGAAAAAACATCTGAGTTCTTGTGGACAATTTACATTAACGGGCGACAAACTCCTGACCTCTGTTTTTGGCCAAAGGAATGCATTCCAGCGATGGCAACAGCCCAAAGCAGTGGACTTATTCCATATAGTACAAGTGGAAACACTTCCAGTCACACGTGCAACCTTGAGACATCAAACGGCTAGAAATATCCTAGCAGAAGTACATAAAAAGATGGAAACCGTCACAAATAGCCCACCATTCTATTGAAGGAAGGAGCAGATCACGGAGCACCTGGGACACCTGATCTTGGACACAAAAGTTATTTTTGCTAAAAACCAAAGTTCATTGCTGCAGATCTGAGGAGTGGCTAAAGTTACCGGAGCAATTCATCCACATCGATTCCCAGACCCCTTAAAAAGTTGTGTTTTGAAGACGGTGGACGGACGTACACCCGGCCCGGAAGTTAACAACTACTCACACCAATACGCTAGGAAATAGTAGTTAAGCCTTAAATCTAGACCCGGAGGCAGATTAGAGCTCTGGGATGGTGTGTTAATTTTTACAGTGATGTTTAGCGGTGCGTGCCAATAATCTAAAAATTAAACCGCCTGGTGTCACTGACTAACCAGCTCAATCTGAGCACCGTTGCTCAAGCTTCTGGTTATTACTGTTTGTTTTTCTACTGCTTCATATTTAGGATCTCATGAGGAATAAAAAGCTTAATTTCCAGTTAGCAGCTTGTTAACAGAGCTGTTACTCTCTTCCCTGTAGATGACGGTGATGACGCCCAATACCAAGGGCCTGATGGACAGCGTCCATGCCCACGTCCTCCTCAGCTCACTGAACGAGCAACGTACAAGTGGCTTGTTCTGCGACGTCACCATTGTCGTGGAGGACATCAAGTTTAGAGCCCATCGGAATGTCTTGGCTGCTTTCAGTGGGTATTTCCGAAATGCCCTCTCAACGCCTGATCACGGGGCATCCGGTCAGGTGCTTGAGCTGTTGGATCTCAGGTCGGAGATCTTTGCCAGCATCCTCAACTTCATTTACAGCTCCAAGGTAGCACCGGCAGGCACTGAAGATGTCAGGTTGCTAGTAGCAGCAGGGAAGAAGCTCGGCATCCCCTTTCTGGAGAAACTGATGGAGCAGGAGAGGCGAGGTTCAAGCGCACTGCATAATCACTCCTCGTCCGGCCGCCAAGCAACCAAGATTGCCAGTCCACGCCACACACCTCTTTCCTTTGGTACTCATCCACTGAAGAGGGAGTCAGCTCGACCCGAGGAGACGGAATGCGCCAGCGGGCCCCGAATAACCAACGCTTTCTCTATCAGGGAGGCCGGGGCGGGGCACCACCCATTTACCTCCCTGGATCTCCGCTCAGAAGAGCGCCGGTCCCCCAACGGGGACCTTCTCCTGCCCTCAAACTCTGCCTCAACGCAGAGTGAGCCGGTCCACACGTTGTCAGAACATTCTTACGCCGTAAGTCAGACGCACACAGCAGCTGAACACAGTGAGGAGAAGCAGCAAGTTGTCAACAGAGACGTGGCTCACACTGAGGCTCCCATTAGACCCCGTGTGTGCCAGAGCGCTGGACCGCTGAAGAAACGTCACCGGCTCAGCGTTAATCTCAGCGAAGAGACACCTGCTGCACCGCCAAGTGGCACCCCTTTGCATGCAAACGGTCACTGCCAGTCCGTATCTGCCATAGTTACCTCTTCCGCATCGGTATCTTCAAATGCTGAAGACCAGGTAAGCAGTGCAAAAGAGCAGCCTGTGACTAAAAGCGCATCTGCCGAAGAGATCCCACCATCTCCATCTCTGTCATCCTCTTGCTGCGGGTACTGTCCCGAGACCGTCGGTAGCAGAGCTGCCCTCGCCAGGAATGCTCACATCCGCAAAAAGAGATTTGTGAGCTACTTGTTTTGCAAGTTTTGCTGCAGAAAATTCATACACCTCAAGCGGCTGCGTAACCACGAGCAAGCGTGCAGCAAAGCCAACGTGCTGCTACCTGAACAGAACCTCAGACGCACAGAAGCCAGAGTCGGTCTCTCCGACGCCAATGAGCCAGTCCCAAATGACAAGGAGTTCTCCTGGCAGCCTCCTTCCTCCCCACTGGACTCTGCTGAGATAACACAGGAGGTTGAGAGAGAAGCCATACAGGCAGAGGAGCAAAGACTATACACGTGTGGCGTGTGCAAGCGTGCCTATGTGACGCTCTCCAGCCTGAGAAGGCACGAAAATGTGCACTCCTGGCGCAGAGCGTACCCATGCCACTACTGTGACAAGGTGTTTGCCCTGGCTGAGTACCGCACCAAACATGAGATCTGGCACACGGGAGAACGCCGTTACCAGTGTATCTTCTGCTTGGACACCTTCATGACCTACTATATCCTGAAGAACCACCAAAAGTCATTCCACGGTATTGACCCTCGCCTGGTAGTGAGTAAGAAGTCGGCCAATAGCGGCTTCAAGAGCAGTGTTTATCCCATTAAACTTTACAGACTTCTGCCCATGAAATTCAGAAAGAGGCGGTATACGTACAGACAGACCTTTTCAGGTGAATATCACACCCAGACGGTCTCCCTTCCCATGAACTGCAGCTCAACCTCCACATCTTTGGAAGATGCCAGCGGAGATGGGGTTTGTGCAAGACCATCCTTGTTCTCGCTGCCTGTGACTTTCATGGCAACCCCAAAAGTGGTTGCATCTGTGACACCAAATATCAGTTTTGAGCCGCCATGTAACCAAGATACAAATCAGCCCCCCTCTTCTGAAGTATTGACTTCACAGAGAATAAGTACGTTAGTACCTGCAGGCGTGGGTGGGTATAGCAGCCCGCCCCATCCAGCAAGTAGAGGACCATCTGTGATCAGCTATCGGTACACACCTCCTACTGTCCCTAAACAAGTCACCAAGTTGTCAACTTTCAGGCAGATCAATGACAAAGCCTCAGCCCCTCTGAACACTTCTCACAATGACAAGTCTTCTTTGCCATTTTTAGAGGCAAGTCGAGCTAGTTCTCTGGATGTAGTGCACAATCTGGGAGAGCTTCGTGATCCTTGTCCTCCCCCCAAGACTATGGCTGACCAGTTGTTTTTGCCTGGTATAAACACTCTCACAAATGACCAGTCTTCTGTAGGGAAAACCGAGACATACATTGCAAAGCCCGCATGTCCAGGGCCATCCATAGGTAGCCAGGTGCCTCCCCTCTGCCAGATTACAGTAAAGATTGGTGAAGAGGCCCTTGTCCATCGAAGGGTCAAAGATGCTAAGCTTTTTCCAAGAAGGAGGAAACTGAACCTTTGGAGTCAACAAGATGAGGAAGCTCGGACGAATCCGAGAGAAAGGAATAGGAACTTCCCAAGTCTCCGCATTAGAACAGATGCCACTTCACTTGCAGAAGCAGAATCGAACGATGACGTCACCGACCGCGATTCCTCAGACCAGCTGTGGCGTCCATACTATTCCTACAAGCCTAAAAAAAAGCCAAAGAAACTGAGACTTAAGCAAAAGGGAACCGTTCAGAGCAGACTACCGGGGAGACCTCTGAAGGGCACCATAACGCTTCCACAGTACAAGGATAAGGAAGACTACCTGGAAACATGCTATGGCCAAAACGACAAGATTCCACAAGACAACAACAGAAACCACCTGAAGAACAGCTGCCAGAAAACATACATATGCGATGTCTGCAGTAGGGCTTTTTTCAGCTTTTCCACTCTGCAGACGCACGTAACAACGTGTCATCCCTGTTCCTGCAAAATTTGCGGCAAGCCATGCCCCCCCACAGACAGGCCAGGGTGCTTTGAGGATGCCAGGAACACTGTCTGCAAGAGTTGCACAGAGGACGGTTCGTGCTTTGAGAACGTTACCAGGAGCCTGAGGACAGAGAAGCGCTACCGCTGTTCCTTCTGCCCTCAACGATTCCTCTACCTTGCCACCAAGAAGAGCCACGAGAAAAAACACATGGAAAAACATGTAAAAGGTTATAGCTGCTGTTACTGCCCCAAAGTCTGCAAAACGCCCATCTCTCTGGGCATACACCAGAAACGGCATCTCATCAAAACAGAAGAGGTAGAGGGTGACAATAAAGCTTTGGCCAAAACTATGTTCGCGACAGACGCACCAAAATTGGAGGCCTGTGAGTTCAATGATGTTGATTCATCGGTCCTAAAACTTGAAGAGCAAGTGGAGATTAACAGCAATGGGTGTTATCAAGAGTTAAAACAACCCCAGGTGAAAACCTTGAGGTCACCCCTCTGTGACAATGTTTCATCTCTTCCGGCCTCTGAGGGATTCCTGAGCAGGATCAGAGAACCACTTTGACCCAATGTGTCTGGGAGGCCAGCGTGGTGATGACCAGGGAAGGGACCTTGAGAACGGACATGTCCGCAGCCAAAAAGGCCCCCTGCTGTACTCACACGCTCACCGCAAACAGGAGCTGTGCTTCCATACCTCCCGCGACTGACAGGTGGAGCCAACACCAAGACCAGCTGGCTAGACTTGAATGTATAAAGTTAAATCTGCTTCAGCAACATTAATGATGTTATTGTCTTTTACATGAGTACTGAAATGGACACCTATGAAATTTAAATATAATTAAATGAACACAAAATTCTCCACTGTAAAAATATAGCTAGTAGTTTTTCATGTTTTCTAAAGAGATGTTTTTTATTTTTGTAATTTTGAAATTTGTTTTTCTGGGACAAGTTAACATATCCTGCCCTAGCTCCTTCCTGTTACGTGATCAGCAAAGGATACTCATTGTGTATCATCTCTTGCACTTTATTTTCAACAATAGCTGCAAAGTACTTTTATTATTTCTTTATTAATGTAGCCACTTTTAAATGTTTGCCACAGTGATTCACATTTGTACAAGTATACTTTTAGAAAACCCTTCAAATTATCCTTATCCTTCTGATATATCAATTCATATACAATATTATTGACACTACATAAAGTAATTCGCATGGTGAAGGTTTTATAAGTCGGCATTTTTTTTTAAGAATTGCATTTTGCTGCCAAATTCATTCAGAAGGTAGAAATGAAGAATACTGTAAAAATACAGAATAAACTGATACTGTAACAATAAAAAACGGTACTGTACCTGCATTTACCTGTGTGTACCGTACCTAACCCTAACCCTTTCCCCACAAATCTACTGGGATGATGTGACAAATCCCACCCCCTTTAGTACTGACCACATGTTGAGATTTTGCTTTGTTCTATGAGTTTTGGCTCTTTGGATGTTCACATTATGACAGGGATATAATTATATTAGTGAAATGCCATACATAAGTCTAAATTTGCAAACAAAAATTTTCTCTGGTTTTCATAACAAAACTGAACAGTACATAAACACTATCAAGTTTTGTAGCAATAAAAGGGCAATTAAGACAGCAAACTGCTGTAACTTGTTCAAAAATGTTTGTGCAATATCGTAGGTCCCTGGAGATATTTAGATTTTTATTTATTTATTTAGGTGTTTATGCTGTATATTTATTTTAGTGCGCCCCCTTGGCAGTGAGCGATTGCGTTGGACCGGTTGTTTGGTTAATGTTTGTGAGCTGCGGTTGAATTGTTTACTCAATTAGCCCAACCGACCCGGAAAAGGAAACTGTGCCATCGATAGGGCGGGGCTTACGCTTCCTCCAATGGAAAGTAAAATAACCCACACTGGCCCGGAAGAAGAAGCAGCGCTACTGAGAGGGGCGGGTTTCTGGTTTTCTACATTTTTCATTAAAGTCACACACATACAAGAGGTTCAGATTTAGGTGTAGGTTACAGTTTTTTTTTTTTTTGCAGGCACGCGTTTCGGCGCGTGTTTCATTACGCCGAAACATCACTTTTCACGTAGATGTTGACATAATGTGAACAATCAGCAGAAACCGCACTTGCGCACCAAGCATAACAGGAAAAAGGACATCGCCTGTACATAATATATTGTAGCATTCGGTAAATGTGGCGTTTGGCACAGCAGTATATCAAGTAATATTACCTCCACAAAAATGCACGCAATCTCTCCCTGAGGCCAGAGCCGGGGCAGCGGCGGATACCTTCATTCATGTCATTTGCTGCGAGAATGTGATCTCTAGCGCCAGCTGCTGGACGAAGTGGGAAGCAGCGAGGGCCACCAGCGGCAGGCAGTCGGCAAGTCGAGCAGCGGCTATGTATAATAAAAAAGGGTTATTTATAAACTTTAGTCATTACTTACAAAACAAAGTTTGCAAATATTTTAGTTAGATTCGTGAAGCTACCCAGTACGTACAAGCACTTAATGAATGTATGCGCTAATAACGTCTATTGGATCTACTAATTAATTTTATTTAACCACGAAATGTTGTTTGGAAGTCCCTCAGATGAATGCGAGCCACGTATCGGCGTGTGTGAATGATTAGTCATTCATGTTTATGTGCGTGTGTGTGGTCTACGATTCACACACCTCTCCAGCGCGACGCTTCAGCGCCTCTTCCTTTACTTCCGTTCGCTGTGCCCCGCGAGGCAGTGCGCCGATTCACACCGGCGTCCGACGTGACGTCACTGTGACGTCTGGGGGACGTCGGTGTCCGCGCGCGGCCAATGCGCTCGCGGCGCTCCGCTGGAGGCCGGGCTTACAGGCCCTTCGACTCGCCTGCAGACGGATGTGAAGAGCGTTGAATGTACAGTACACACACACGCGCGGATCGGACCATGGCGGAAGAGGAGGACGCGAGGATTCGGGTCCTACAGAGTCTGCGGGGAAAGATCTGTGAGTGTGACGGTCGGGGGCTGTGCGGGCGAGGGTGGTTGCGGGGAGATGTAAAGGGGCGCGGCGCGTTGCGGTGCGGTGCCGAGCGCTCAGGTCACGGCCGGCCGGGCGCCGTCACACACACACACACACACACACACGCACACACCGGGAGCGCGCGTTCTACAGCGGGCCTCGCGGGCCCCCTCAGCGCCGGCTGCTGAACGCCGCGTGCGGGCCCGTGTTGCGGTGCCGACGCACTGTATCGATCCCACGTGAAGGCGCCGCAGCACGAGCTGCCGCCCGGGAGACTGTGGGCTGCGCGCGCGGCCGCCTCCTCCACGGTGCGGCTCCGGAATCCGGGCTGAAATGGAGAGAAATGTGAAAATATCACTTCTCCGTTCGCCGCTCGCCTTGTGAAACGCTCGGGCAGGAAGTGCAGCGCGTTCGGCCGAACTGTGCGGTGTTTTTACACCGAACGGCGCCCGTGAACCTGCCTCTTTACACCGCACACGCTCGTTTTTTTTATATCGATCTGAACACGCGCGCGCGCTTGTTTGTTTATGCCGAGACGAGCGCAGGGACGTGTTACTTTACACTGGTGTCTTTTGTTACCTAAGTAATTCCAGAAATGCTCCTCTGCGGCTGTTGGAACCGAAATGTTTTGTGTGAAAATGCAGTGGATTCACTCCGTCAGCAACTGAATGGAAAATATCAGCTGTCAGGTTTTTCTTTATGTGCAGTTGATGGTGTTCAACCTGGAATGGCCTGTTGGTTTATGGTATTATTCATGGTTCAGTTACGGAGCATTTTGCTCTTCACGTATTTATTCTTCAACTGTTTTCTTCCATCGCCTACTTTTTTAAAATGTCTCTGTGGCCGACAGAGTGTGACCTGTGTTTAGGATCCGGAGCCGGCCTGCGGGACCACCTTCCTCCAGCTGAGGAATACATCAGTGTTATTGAGCTTTTACGCTCTGACTGTGACTTAGTGGTAAAGGTGGCTTTGGAGTTCCAACCCTATTTCCACGCTAGGTGTGTTCAGAAGTTGAGGAGTCTGTGTCATGTCTAGTTTGACGTTTGGGTGCTGGGGGACAGAATGGTTACTGAACCAACCCCATACTTCTCCAGTTATATAATTATCTACGTGTTTCTTGTAAAAACCCAAGTGCGGTCATCACAGTATTGTTTGTGAAAGATGTCATCTAATTGTTTGTCACAAACTTTGTGTGGCCCGGGGACCCTTTATGCCTGGTATCAGTATACAGATAAGTGACACTTTGTCAACTCGATTCTGAGCTGGACTTTTTTCTACCCTGTTGATTATGGAAACGCAAATTGAGTTTTGGCCTCATGTCTGTTTTGTGTACATAACACGTTCAGTGTTGACTGTCTGAAATAACTGTTCTCAACCAGTCAGGTGACTGAGTCACAAACTTTGGTTGCTTTACATTGTTTTAATAATCATTTCTTCATTTTCACTTGCTAGTCGGCGGGCTGAGGCGCACCTGTACCTGCCGTGCGGACCTCTGCTCTGCAACCACAGCCCGGGTCCTCGCTTTGCTGCTGCTCTTTGCTTATTTCATTGGCATCTCCTTCTGTGAGATCCCAGATTCCTAGTGTGACTAGAGTGACTAGTTCAACATTCTCACTGTGCACCTCTTTACCTGAGCACACAAGTGCGTGCGTGTGTGCGAGAGAGAGAGAGAGAGTCATGGGAGGTGCACACAGAAAAATACCACCTCACTGGCCAAGTGTGTTTGCGCACATGTAACAAACACTCATTCAAAGAATAACTTGGAGTTAATAAAGCAACAAAGTTTGAAGAAAATTCTGGTCAGTACAAGACAATCGGCTCGGTTCCACGCAGGAGTGCATACGAGCTTTTGTATGTGATGAGTATAGATCGGAAATAGCAGCAGGACTACGTGTAATCGGGGTTATTGAAGTCTCTAATAAATACCTTGGTAATCCCTTCCTAATACGTTCCTCTTAAGGTGAAGTCTGGTAAGTCAGAGGCATAATTGCTGCTGTTATGGCACGAAGAGATCTTGTTAGTTGTAAACGCGAAAAATCAGCCTCACGTTCGGCTGTAACGCAGGAAAGGGTATTGCATATTGCCCGGTAAGTCAGAGACACCTGGGATACCTGTGTTATTTTTGGGATGCCCAGTGTTGCCAGGCTTAACCCTTATTGCGTTTAGGAGTCGGAGGCCGACGGCAGAATGGTGATGTCCTGGGTGGTGTTGGCATTGCAATGTGCACTTGAGAGGTGTAAAACTTGGTGAAGCTGTGGGTGTGACCTATGATGTTACTACAATTTTTTTATCACCGTATCTATCAGGCACATCTTTCACATCTTTTACGTTCTTCCGTAGCTGAAGATTTTCAGCTGCTGATTCTTTCCTGTTATCAGCCTTGGTGTAAGTTGACATGTTTCTGTGTCCTGTTTTTTTTTTTTTCTTTTTTTCACCCTTTGCGGTCAGTGGATCAGCACTGTTTTGTTTTAAAAAAGGAGGTGTGTTTTGGGTGTTTCCTTGTATCTGGCTGCTTGGGCTGTGGTACAAGGAGGTAGACGTCACCTTTGTCCCAAGAAGCGGGTCCTTGCCGCTGTGCTGCGGAGCCCCTGAAAGAGGCTGTCAGCATTCACAGGAGTTTAAACATCTTCAGCGTTGGGTTATAGTCTTCCAAACGATTGGGCACAAGTTCGATCGCTACTCAGACTGTGTTTAGTTTGCATGTTCTCCCTGTGTTAATGTGGGTTGAGTCCTGCTGCCCAGAGACGTGTGTTTCAGGTGAATTGGTGACTCGGCGTTGCCTGCAGTGTGTGTGTTTGTGCTCTGCGTGGGTGCTGAGCTGCTCCCATGGAAGGGTAGCGTTAAAGCGTTAAGTTCCTCATTGGCGGCCTCCTGCCTCTGTGCAGCGTCTGCCCCGATTGAGTAAAAGTTTCTCGGGAAAAAGGCTCAGCGCTCGCGCTGTGAATCAGCGCTCTACAGGAAGGCGTGAGCATGCTGGGAGGAAGCTGACACTGCAAGCCAGTAACCACATCTTATGAGCATCGCTCTCGACCTTGCCCACATCCGCTTCGTGTGGTCGTGCCCCAGTCTGCTCAAGTACCAGGACCCCAAAAACTGGGCTCGTAAATATTTGACAGTAAAACAAGAAACAGTAGCTCTGGGGTGAAAATGCAATCTGTCAGTTTCCTAATCCACTGTGGGAGTTGTGCAGAGTTCTCTACGCTGTCTGTCATGAAGCCCACTGATATACAGCAAAGTTCTGCAAACGTCATTGAACAGCAGGTGTTGTTTGTTTGTTTTTTTTTTTTTTTCTCCTTCCTTCAACTGTCTGGCAGGTGAAGCAAAAAACCTAGCAGCCTGCTCTGGGTCAAACCGCCTTCGGGACGGTTGCACGTTCTGCACCATCAGCCTGGACCAGGAGGAGGTGTACAGGACCAAGGTGTTTGAGAAAAGTTTCAGGTAACTCTTCTGCTCTTTGCCATGTGTGCCAACCATGTGGCAATGGGGAATGGCGGGAATTGATCAGAGCAGCATCTTCCCTTTTTTTGCAACACTCCATCTTCTCTGCTCATCTGTCCAACATCTGTCCTTCATCTTCATGGCTCTCTGCCCCCCTCGGCATGTCTGCGTTCTGTTGCGCCTGTGCTGGTAAGGAGCACAGTCAGCCAGGCCACAGCTCCCTGCACCTTCTTTCCGCCAGTGAAATGTGTTACACAACACTGGGTTTTATTTTTATGAACCATTCGAAGGCTTCTTCTCGTTCCGTCAAGAGGAAGCACATCCACCCACACAGCGCTGCTTTCTCTTTCTCTTTTCTCCCAGATAGAGGGAGTGTCTAATTCTGTGACTGATATCGCACCACTGGTTCACACATAGCAATCCTCGTTCACATGAGAACTGACAGCCTTTTAGTTTCTTTCATGTGGAACCATGCATTCTGTGTAGAGTGGGGGGGCAAACACACTGTGGTCACAGCAGCTCTTCTGTAATGAGCTCCTTTCCTTAATTTACTGCTGTGAGCCGACTTGGGAGAATAAGTTGGCCAAATAAAGAAAAGGTAGGACCCCCTGTCACAGGTGCTGCTGCCCACAGGTTTCACCCTGCCGTCTCCTGCTGTTTACAGTGTGATGGTGGCTCTCATGGTTTCTGTTCCTCAGCCCGTGATGTGATGTGATGTGATGTGATGTAATGTAATGTGAGTCCGGCCAGGGCTGGGTGTTGATGTGTAAAGATGGTGTAATGATGCAGGCTGCTGTCTGGAATCAAGAGTTTGCTTTGTCCCCTGCTTGTCTCTGCCTAGTAGATGATGGTCTCCAAACATGTTTGAATCCTCTGATGTATTTTTTTTTTTTTCTGCACGACAACATTTGAGCTTATTGATGATCTTACCTGCTTAAAAATGTTAAATGTGGACCTGTAATTTGCTGTGATTAAATAAAAGGTCAGATGACTGATTATCCAACTCTTTTGTTATCCAGCCCTTTCTATGGAGAAGATTTCTACTTCGAAATTCCACGACCGTTTCAGTATTTGTCCTTCTATATTTATGCCAAGACTGTTTTCCAGCGGGACCTACCTATAGGTGAGAAATGCACGACACCGGGGAAAGAAGCAGATGGGCTGTAAAGGCACCAGTGTTTAGTCATTTTCTAAAGTTTGTTTAGCCAAGGTGCTTTACTGATGTCTGTCCTTTGTAAATGGGATGGTTATTGTGTTTGTTTGCACTACAGCAGCCGTGTGGGCTGCTTCCTCTTATCCTTCCTATCCAGTCATGCACATTTGGTGTGTGTTTGTGGTTCTTGTGATTCCAGGGAAAGTTGCAATCCGTAAAGAAGATCTCAGTAAATACAGCGGCAAGGAGCACTGGTTCGGCCTGCAGCCTGTGGATGCCAACTCCGAGGTCCAGGTGCAACTCAGCGGAGCTTCTCTGGCCCTTGTTGATATGCGTCAGATTTTCTGGCTTAGAGCTCGGGAATTTGAAAAACAACTCTGAAATGCCCGCTGTTTCCAAAACTAATTTTAAATGAGATGACAAAAAAAAAAAAACGAGTAACAATAAATCGTAGGTTAAATCAAAAATAGCAACTACTGTAGTGATTAAAATGCATTCATTCATTCATTGACTGGGTTATTGCCTTAGTCCTAATTTTTCCCAAAATTGTCTAACGTGAACAGTGTATAACACTGTGTCTGGGCTGCATCATCTCACAAGCTAAACCAGGAGTGGGTTTTGAATTACTGGACTTTGTGCTTTTCCTAAGAACCTTTTTTAAATTACATTTAACAGTAGCTCTGCTTAAACAAGCGCTTTGAAATTTCGTATTGAATAAAATTGAAGTGAAGTCACATAAAACAGAAGCGCCACTGCAGCCAGGCATGTCCGTAACGGACGACTTTGGAAAATGTCATTTGTTCCAGCGAGATCGCGAGCCGCTCAAGTCCCACGTAGCTCTGTGGGTTCAGCTGAGCTCGGTGCAGCTCCCACTCTCACCACGGTGGACTCAGATGAGCTAACAGAGATGAACGACGCGGCTCTGCCGAACAAACGGAATAGCACGACTCGGCGCGAGGCAGGGAGGAATATCCCAAACTGGAACAGCTCATACCACCCAAATTAGTTTATGTACTGAGGCTAGTTAAAAAATCAGTGCCGACCACTCTTTGCCTGTTGTCCTACCTCTACTGACAAGTTAAAGTTCAAAAGGTCTCTTGTTGATGAGGCGTGTTACAGTGGGCTGTACATTTTTATATTTTTATATGTCTGTGTGTGTGTGTTACTGTAACATGTCATTGTTACGACTCGTGCACTATGAACACGTTAATCGGCGAGAGACCTTTTGGTTACCCACCCGCTCTAACTGTAATGCATGTTAGCCGTTTGTTGGCCCCGGTGCACAGAATGATGCTCGTCTTACTATACGAGCTGCACACATAATTTCGTAAATTGTTTTCATACCATTGCTTGCAACTATCTGTTTTTGATCTGCTGAATGAAGCGCTGCATCACTAGATAGCTACCAAACCCGCTTGAGTAAAGCGAGTTCACAGAATTTAACCAACTAGCTGATTAACTAACAGACGCTATTCTTTTATTTGATTACTCTTATTGGCAGTGTAATTTTACCGGAACAGCAGGTTTAATTAAAAAAAAAAAAGTTTGGCGTTTTAAAACTATTAAAGTTGTGGATGGTGGTTTAGAAAATGAAGTGGCTTAACTTGAATCAAAGTAACGCGATACTTTAGTACATTTTTAACCTGACATTTGTTTTTGCAGGGCTTTAAAAAAAAAAAACTAATTCAAGTAGTATTACGTTGATTTCTGTGTTCCTTTTTCTTCCCTCTGCCCGCCTGGATGAAACTGATCACTGCTGTTAGTTTTATACTGAACCATGCTACCACATTTACGTGGTGTTTGTATTTAGAACTGGCCAAAGTCCCCATAGGCACCTTTCGGGGGGGTCAGGCTCTCGGACTGAGCATAATGACATCAGTGGCTTTAGCATGTTACAGAAGCAGGTGAGGAAGTTTAACCGTAGACAGAAACGTCGAACTGATTCATTTAAGTGGTGACATTTGTCCTGTTTCTTCAAGCTTTGACTTCAAAAACCTCACAAATTGCACCAAAAGGCTGCAGCTGGAGACAGTTTTGGATATAAAAGTGAAACACAAGCTGATTTGTAGTTAGATTTTCACTGTGCTGATGGGTCTTAATATCTGTTTTTAATTTAACATAAGCTCCAAATGATTGACTGCATCTGCCATCTGATTTCCTTCCTGAAGTCAGATCAAGTGCCTGAAGGACAACTACTGTCATACAGTGACAGGGTGATGATGGTGGTGTCTGCAGGTCCACATTTTTATTCATACACCTTCCTTGGCCGACGGAAACGGTGATCCTCATCGGCAGGATCAGATCGAGTTTCTCGGGCGGTGCATATACGTACGGGTCGGAAACCAGCGCTGGACTGGGAGCTGTAGGAGTCTGTCACTGAGCACCATGTCCATCTCTATCCACCAGGGGAAGGTCCACCTAGAAATGCGGCTCAATGAAGTGATTACCGAGAATGGGTCCGTTTGCCAGCAGCTACAGGTCCGGTAAGTTTCAGACGGCTAGTAACTGGCTCTGTTGCACGTTCACAGTTGCGAAAACACATCTGCGAACCACATTTTGTAACTGTAACTCTGACTGTATTTCAGTGATGCTGCAGTGAGACGGGAACATCAGCTGTTAGCTTCTGTCCTACAGGAACTTCATTTCCTCTCCTTACACTCACTCCATTGTTGTGTCTTTTGTGTTTGTTTGCTTCCATTGTCTTTCCCACATGGTTTTGTGAACAGGCTTCTTTGTAGTTTGGCCTCCATCCCAGGCAGTGAATTTGAAGCGGCTGCTTGTGTTTGTCTGCAGGATAATAGAGTGCCAGGGGCTACCGCTGGTCAACGGGCAGAGCTGTGACTCCTACGCCACAGTGTCGCTAGTAGGACCTACCAGGTAGCCTGAAACGTGTCTGCTGCACCCGCTCACTGAGTGAAATCGCTGCAACACACTCTCTGGGTCCCTGGACTCGTTCTGACACTAAGAAACTGGTTCTTTCCATCTCTAATTTTTGGACTCAGGTCTGACCAGAAAAAGACCAAAGTGAAGAAGAAAACCAGCGACCCTCAGTTTGGGGAGACTTTTTATTTTGAGGTATGTTGTACCAATGAGAAAGTGCACACTGGTGGAGTAAGAGGAGTGGCTCATGAAGTGTGTGTGTGTGTGTGTGTGTGTGTGTGTGTGTGTGTGTGGGAATGTAGTCAGAGACCTCCAGTTCTCCTCAGGTGTCTGTCTGGAGACTAAGGTGTGTGTACGTGTGTGTTGTTGCCAGGTGACGCGCTCGAGCAGCTATACGAAGAAGTCCAATTTCCACGTGGAAGACGAGGACATCGAGAAGCTAGAAATAAAGTGAGCACACGCCCTTCCTGTTGTGCAGACCACAGTCAGAAAGATGTTTCACCACTGTGATAACAACATGTGTCTGTAAAAGAAGAGAAGATGAGATACATGTGGGCCACAGCAGCAGGTCCTCCTGTTTACATGCCTTTCATTCCTCGTTCCACACATCCCTCACCTCCCACCGGACACTATCTGATCTTTAAGTGATGTCGAATTTTTTTCTACCACACGGCCTGCCAAGGTGTGGAGAGAGTGGCAATTGACTGTAGACACACAACACAGGACTCGTGATGCATGAAACCAGTGGATCTGATGGCAAACGGTGCCTCTGCAAGCCCTGTCTAAACCCAGTTTGTGGCCTAATGTGTGTGACCAGTGCTGACTGGCTGAGGGCACGCAGGAGGTGATCTGTGGATTGTTAGGATGAGACGCCGACTGGGTTTCAGGAAACTAACTGTGTTCCTAACTGTCTCATCTGCACACTGGTTTTTCAGCAAGTAGGACTAGGCTGAGCCGAAAGAGGTAAAACGCTAAGAAAACCCTGCATGCTTCTGGATGTGTTGAGATGCATTTTTTGACCATCTTTGCTTTTCTTATCTCTGAATTTGTAGTATTTCTACCCCTGTTTGCGTGTGCTTGGCCTTCCAAGTCATCTGCTTTTTTTGGGGTTTTTTTTTCTGCTTAATTTTTATTTATGAATCACGGATTATTGTAAGATTTCTTCTCTCTTGACCCCCAAGGGTGGATCTGTGGAACAACGGCAACCTGGCCCAGGATGTTTTCCTGGGAGAGACACGGGTCTCTGTTAAGATCTTGCGTAATGACACCTTCCATCGGGCTTGGTAAGGCTCTCATATCTTCACTTGCGCCCATTTGCTGATGAATGAAAGCACCGAAATTATACCTTTCATTTACGAACAGTATTTTTGTTTGCACGTGAGGCAAACGTTTTGTTTTGGTTGGCACCCTGTGTGGAATCGGCACCTTGCAGCCTGGTGTTTGTCTCTGTGGCATATTACTTTTTTCGCTTGCTCAATGATTCACTAGGCTCTCAGTATTTAACTAGCTGTCTAGTTAAGTAGGTTTTTTATTATGGTTCGGGTCACATAATTAAATGGAAACAGTCTTTTACCTTTGTAACGTTTTTTTGGTCATGTATTACTTCCTTTGTCTTCACCATACAGACAATACATGGATACTGTATGTACAGAACCATATTTTATAGCAGTATTTGTAATTGTTTAATAAGTTTTCCCACATCTTGACAATTATATTGTCTGAGAGGAGTAATATTGTATTGTGTTTGGGTTTTTATTTGTTCTCGGGTCCTGCATTGGAAGTTACTTTTCATGATAAGGAACAGCTATATTTGTCAGTCCTGTTTTTACTTAGTGAGTGGATTTCCACGCCCAAATTAGGCTCGTAAACAAAGGAATGTGTGTATTTATTCAGCAGACGCTTTTCTCCAAAAAGACGGGCAATGATTATTAACTAGTACGTAGCTGACCCTTTATCCATGATGCGCTACGCTGAACTCCCCACAGTAATACATACACACCAGAGCCATGTAACACACACTGTGGCCAAATTAGAGGGACCAATCGACCTGAAACATGTCTTTGGACTGCGGGAGGGAAATGACCTATCCAAAACCCACACAGACTGAGCTGGAGTTGAATTGAAACAGCTTGGGAGCTGCGAGGCACCAGCACTACCCACCGCACCTCTGTGCCATTCTTGGCTCTCCATAAAGGCGCCGTTCTACACACCCAGCACGCTGCTGCTGCTCACACTCCTGCTTCTCTTTTTTTCTCTTTTTCACTTTTCTTTCTGCTGCTGCTTCCTACCTGGACCGACTTTACCGGCTCGCTAAGTTGTTGTTTGGCCATCAGGTACTTGTTACAGCCAAAGGGCAACGGCAAGACTTCAAAAGCAGACGAACTCGGGTCGCTGCGTCTGAAGGTGACTTACACTGAGGACAACGTTCTGCCATCGAGATACTACACCCCTCTCTGCACGCTGCTGCTTAAGTCCCCTGATGTGAAGGTAGCAGTTTCCCAGTGAATCGCTGTGATGGCGTGTCTCCGCTCGCCTGTACTTTGCCACTCACTCATGTCCACTGGGTTTCTGCAGCCCATCTCTGCGTCGGCAGCCCACATTCTGGGGGACATCTGCCGGGAACGGTACGAGGCTGTGCTGCCCATGGTGCGTCTGCTGCTGCATCACAACTGTCTGGTGCCCTTTGTGTCTGCGGTGGCCATGATGGAGCTGGACCACACGCAGTGAGTGCTTGTCTGGGGAGTGGAACATCACCTCGCTGGATTTGTGTGCCCGTGGCGCTTATCTGCTGTCTCTGTAGGGAAGCCAACACCATTTTCCGAGGAAACTCGCTGGCGACTCGCTGCATTGATGACATGATGAAGATTGTAGGCCGCAGCTACCTGACCTTGACCCTGAAGCCTGTGCTGGACGAGGTGAGTCACTCAGGACGTGACTTGAGGTTGTTTAGCTGGCCCTCTGCTACTCGTGACTGATTTTGCAGACTCTTCTCATTTCTCCTAGATCTGTGAATCGAACAAGTCATGTGAGATTGACCCTATCAAACTAAAAGAAGGGGAGAATGTTGATGCCAACAAGGTGGGAGATGAATCCTGAAATATCCTGTAAATACAGTATGATGTCAGGTATCCAACAGCCGATGTGAGTGCAGTGTACTGTGCAGCAGTGTGTGATGCACGTGGGTTGGGAGAAGAAGTGTGTATATGCGGCGTAGTTTCATCTGCTTCTCTGCTTTAGTGGTTTGGTTTGGACTGTAGATGCTGTGATTGCTTTACTTTTCCAGTTGTGATTTCCCTTTAATATAATGTGGTTTGTAGGACATGGCAAATGAAAAGAGAATGAAAGAGCTTTTTTTAATCAAACAAAAGTGAGCCTTAAAGGCAAGTCCACGCAAAAAAACTGCATCTGGATTTGCAGGGGAGACTTTGCTGTAAGGAGAATCAAGGGTGGGAAAACAAACTTTAGTCACCATTCTAAAGTAATAAAGACTTAGTGCCGTGTTATGATTTTAGTTATGCCACAGAATGAATGCAATTCAAAAATACCAATGTAAATAAATGTAATACTTGCATTTTCATACACAGCATTTTCATTTAATATGCATTTAATATTCATTTTCAAATGCCAGCCCACCCATGAACCCCAGACCATCTCTGAGTCCCGTTTAGGTTGGATAACCAAGACTGTGCTGTAAAAATACAGAATATTATATATTTTTATTTGGTTTGCAGACAACAATGCTTTGTGTCTGTGTGTGCAGGAGAACCTCCAGCTGTACGTACAGAAGGTTTTCTCCTCCATCACGCAGTCCAGTGCAAGCTGCCCCCCGCTCATGTGTGACGTCTTCCGCTCCCTGCGACAGATGGCCTCCAGGCGCTTTCCCGGTGAGTCCCACCTTCCTCACCTTCACTCCTGGAATTTTTTCTATACTCTGATCAGTTGGGAAATATGCTGTTAACAGGTGATACAGTGACCTTAATGTAAATGTAGTCAATTTGATTTGATGTTTATTTGGCCCTATTTCCCGCAAAAGTCAACATTAGTGGTAAAAATACACCATTGAAAGTGTTTGTGGTGGCACTAGTAGCCAGTGGAGGAAGGAGGCAGGGCCAATTCAAGAAGAAAATCGTGAGCATCCAAGCCAGCTTCCTGCTACTGCTGGACATGGTGTGGAGGAGGCTTGTGAGCAGTTGTAGGAGCTGTCAGCTGGTCCTCTGAGTACACAAAGTGTGGTCAGAAAAGTCTTGACGCAGTGCGAATGGTGAAGGCTTGCAGGAGCCATCCCAGTAACGCTCAACAGCCTTGTAGGGTCACGGGGGAAAACGCATGTTAAACGCATACAGCTACAGCAGATGTGTAGAGCAGGTCTTTCTGTAACACCTTCTCATCTATAAAGTGTGGAGGTCTTTGAAAATTGTACCTGTTGATTATGAATTTGATAGATATTATTCCTCGCTCATTCGCTCACTCGTTTTCATGAACCGCTCACGGTCAGGGTCACGGGGGTCCGGAGTTTCTCGGTGTTACCTGGTGCTAGGTTATTGTTAATTGTAGTTGATATTGATGTAATGGTGGGCCAGCTTACTAGTCAGACCCACCGTTTGACATAACTTGACGATGACACTCTTTCTGTTGCACTCCATCGCCACTGGTGGGCAGCAGAGGCTTGTCCGCAGTAGAAGGGTCTCGGTCAGAAGCGCCAAGGGTGGTCCGGCCTGCTTCGGGAGAGTCAGCAGGTGACCGCCCTGTTTCCTCTCTTACAGACGACCCCCACGTGCAGTACTCGGCCGTCAGCAGCTTTGTGTTCCTCCGCTTCTTTGCTGTGGCCGTTCTGTCGCCACACAGTTTCCAGCTGCGTCCTCATCACCCGGTACGCGACTGCTCCGTTTTGACGGCTGCATTTCTGCTCAGCACTGCAGCATTTAGCCCTTATTTGTACATTTCCATCTGTTGCACTGGAGCTGTTCATCACTTTACCAACTCGTCTGTTTCAGCCGCTGTCAGGCAGTGATGTCTCTCCTCTCTTTCAGGATACAGACGTTTCTCGCACCCTCACCCTCATCTCCAAAACCATTCAGACTCTGGGCAGCTGGGGGAGTTTGTCCAGGAGCAAGCTAGTATGTTGGCTCTGTCTGTAAAGCCCCCCCACCCCCAACGTGTACTTCACCCATCTGTCCGTCTGCCACTCAGTGCTGTTGTGTTTTTTTTTTTTTTACCCATCATTCCCTGACTGAGTGCAGTTGCTGCATAATATTTTGTTGCTTAGCCTTTCATCCAAGAAGCATGAAAAATCTATGAATGTTTTACTGGAGCCAAGCAGATTTGTTCAGTCCAGGTACCAACAGGGTCTCTCTCACATTAGAAGCCCACATGTCAAACAGTTGTTGAATTTTGTGAACTTGTGAATTTTGTATACACAATAAATAGTTTGATGTGGTGTGTGTAGATTGACTTTTTTTCTTGTCTCTGTTGCAGTCCAGTTTTAAAGAGTCATTCATGTGTGATTTCTTCAAGTCATTCCAAGAAGATAAATATGTGGAAGAAGTTAAAAAGGTACTTTGTTCTTCATGTTGAGTGTGGTTGTTTCTTCAACGAATACTCTGTGTGTGTGTGTGTGTGTGACCGACCTGTTTGTGCTTCTCTACAGTTCCTCGATGAAATTTCCTCCAATGTGAGCAAAGAGTCCAGCGGAGTCGAGGACTCGGTGGTTCTCAAGGAGGGGTGAGTAGGACCTGCACACATTTGAGGTGGACAAGCGCAGATGAGAACAGAGCTCCTGCTGATCTGGGTGCTCAATGAGTGATGTGTGAAGCATTAAAGGTTGCTGATGAAGGGGAGATGCTGCAGGCGCTCAGTGTGACTGAACCCCTCGATGTGGTTTTACACAAAGTAGTGAAAGGTGGCCTGCAGTCTACTCTGGGGGTTTTGATTTTTTTTTTTAAATAAATGTTTCTGCAGCAGGTGACGTACCTGTGGTTTTATCTCTGCAGGGAGGTCCAGAAACGCGCCCAGGGCAGGAAGCGAATCGGCAAGAAGAACTTCAAGAAGCGGTGGCTCTGTGTCACCAACAGACAGCTGTCTTACCACAAGCAGAAGGGTGAGCTCGTGGCCCCTCCAGCTGTCCCCTGCTCCCCTTTACTCATCTATTTAGTACATACCTTTGGCTTCAGTTTTCTGCTTTCTTTTTGTTTTCCTAATTATTTTTCCATTTTAAATCCTCATGTCCACTTCTAATTCAATTGTTGGCTCAGTTCTTACATTTGTAGTTAATTTATTTTAATTTTATTTACATTTTCATAACACTAATTTCCTGCTCTTTATTAGCGCAATTCTTTTCCTTTAATGTTTACATTTAATGTTTAAGTTTATTTTGCGTTATCGCTGTGTTTTTTTAATTTCTTAGTTTAATATTTTTTTAAATTTACTTTTTTGCCTAATTTTTCCTTCTCCTTATTAATTATTGGTATAGTTTTTGCATTTTGCTTTGTTTTTTGTAATTGTTTTTTTTTTTTTTTTTTCTTTTAAGGAAATATTTAGCAGTGTAATGGTCCAGTTTTTGGTGGGGGGGGTCTGGCCAAGTGTGTTACAGGGGCTTCCACCTGAGAATGAGGTCTCTTTCTCTCTATGAGATGTTTGTTTGATCTTCTCCCCATGACACCCCGTTACGCTTCCTTCTTCTCTGGCAGATATTCACACGAAGGGGAAGCAACAAAATTTAAACAGTTCCCTTCGCTTCTCGGAATTCTGTTAATGTGGGGAGCTGGAAGGTCATCAAAAATCAAAACATGGCACTGGCCCTGGGGGAACATCAAACCCACATAAAGTGCATTTCTAGGCTCATGTGCAGACGAAAAACACACATCCAGCTTCTACAGGGACGCTAACACACCGAGAGGGTGGTTCCCTGCAGGGCGTTTCCCTGTGCCGTGTGGAGGTGACCCAGCATATGTTGGGGGTTTGCCTGGAGTCACACCGTCACTGCCCCCCCCCCCAATGTTACAATGGCTGTAAACCCTGACAATTTGCTGACGCTCTGTAATTCCTCCCTGAAAGTGGTGATTTTGCTAGAAGCTGTAAAATGTTTGTTGCAAAGTGATTTGATTTGTTTACAGTGTGGTTTGACGTATTCAGCATGGATCTTTGTTGTTTTTAATGAATTCTGTCCAGTACCGGTCGTGTTTTTATGAGAGGTTGGTGTCGGGTGTGTGTTCCTCTCACTGTCTACTGCATGTAGCGTGTGTTTACCTGCCGTCAGCGCTTCGGTCAGAGCCGCAGGGGACCTGGCTGATGGCAAGTCGTGGCTGAAATTCATAGTTGCCGCCCAACCGCCTGTCTTTTTTCTGTTACGTGTTAAACTTCACGCTGTGTGAGATTCTTAATTATATTTCTAAACTAAAGTGCTTGTGGTTCAGTGAGGCCTGGCAAATAGTCTGATTTTATAAACCACCTTTACACTCATTCATCATCTCCAAAGTGACAAACTGAACAGTAGTAAACACAGGAGCATCAGCAACAGATGATTTGCTTTTTCATTTTATTTGTTTATCTGAAGTGAAGAGCCAACACACTTTTTTGATTTTGGACCTCTTGAGCCACCAGGGGACCAAAAATGGAGGAGCACGCAGCTTCTACTGGGCTGTAGGGGGTAATCTCTAGGTGTTGATCCACTGATGGTCTCGCAGGTCTTGTCCAGAAGTGTTGAATGTGATACAGGCAGCTTTAGGAACGCATCGAAGAGTCGAGGAGGGGCAAATCGCGGGTACACTGTGGTAGATCAAACACACCTCGCACAGCAGCATTCTGGAGATTCTTGATGGTGGAGGTCAGCGCACCATTTAGGAGGGTGTTGCAGTCATCCAGGTGGGATGTTTCCATGTCCTGGACCACCAGTTTATGACGTGGGCAAATCCGGCAGCTGCGTTCTACCCAACGAGGTTAGGGGTTGTGTGTGTTGGGAGAAGCACAGGATTGGAGTTGATCGTTGCTTTCAGGCTATTAACCGATGAAGGGGGTGAAATGAGCGAACTGTCTCAGTTTGATGGAGAGTTCCTGACAGGTGGATGGATCCCCTGGGAGGTGAAGGTTCTCTGTTTTGGAAAGATTGAGTTGAGCCTCATTTTTATCAGTTTACATATGGAAACATTGAAAGGTCTGGGAATCAGCAGTGCTATCACTGGCCAAATATGTCTGATAAACACATTGCTGCTACTTCTAATGGTGGTTCTGTGAGACCAAGACATAGTTTTTTGGCACAGCATTTATCAGAAACTAAATATGCATTTGGCAGACATGAACATTTAAAATTCAGACTTCAGTTTGAAGTGTGTGTTTGGAGAATAAATCCATATTTACGTTGGAAGGCGGTGGTGGGTGAGGCAGCCATCCAGCTCGGTGTTGGCGCTCTCCAGGGTGGAGATCACATCTCCTGAGAAGCAGGAGGAGTCTGGAACCCGGCCGCCACCACGTTGCCGCCTGTTGGAGGCGCACTAAAGAGCAGCTGTCTGCCTTGCAGGAAAGGAAGCGCTGTGCACAATTCCAGTGGAGGACATCCTGGGCGTGGAGAAGCTGGACGAGAACGCGTTCGGTCGGAAAAACGTGAGTTTTTCTTCGAGGAACATCACACCCTGATAAACAGGAGACGCCCCCACTGTGTATACGAGATGCACGTTTAAAATGGCCGAAATGCTTTTCTGTGCCATCGGATCAGTCAGCAAAATTTAAATTTAACATTCCAGTCAAATGAAGGATATATTCAGGACGTGAAGTTCAGATGTTTAAATTTGGAGAGTGAAATTCCGGGGGTCTAGAGCTTTTGAGTTGTGTTTTGATGGGCTACAGGGAGCTTGACTAAATCCAGGTTCTTTCACTCTTCCCCAGCATCCAGGATGTTTCCTTTGAATTTTTGCTCCCCGAAGTTCATCTCTTGAGCTTCACTCCTGCGATTTCAATCCCCAAATTTAACATTTTTTTTTTTAAGTTTACCTTCCACTCAAAAAGACTTTTTTTTTTTTTTCTTCCTCTCCCTGAGGACCTCACAACTGTGATTTAACAGTAAGGCCTTTGTAGACACATTAATACAATTGACATTTGTTCTGGGAAAGTGATGAGATACAGGTTCACTGGAATAGGATTAATTTAGCTATTCAGAAGGTTATTTAATAAAATATTGACTCATCCCCCTCCGCCAAATTCGTTTGCACGCAAGCGGGAACGGCACACCGAGAAACCACAGACACCTCCTCGTACGTCAAACAAAGGCCACAGGGTGGTCAGTCGTGGTGTGTGACCAGCGCGTGAGTGTGTCGCTCTGTGTAAGGAGCTCCACAAGGGGGTCCAGACGTTGCGGAATTCATCTGAACTGCCGTGCAGGTCGAAACGTAATTTTTCAAGAAGAAAGTCAAACACTTTGGACAGCCACACATTTACAGAAGGAACTTCAGTTGTTGGCCATGGCAGCAAATTACATTTGCTGGTCAAATTACTTTTTCTGATGGCGTTATGGCATGTAGGCTAATGACTCATACATATTTAGACGTTTATGAGCTTCTTGGACAGAAGCACATGAGCACCCCTGTGAAATACGAAACGCGGGCAAAAGCTTTCAGTGTATCTGTAAGTCTTCTGTGTACGACGTCCCCACGCTGAACGCGTGTATCTGTGTGTCCATCGCAGATGTTCCAGGTGCTTCTGTCGGAGAAGCCGCTCTACGTCCAGGCAAGTAACTGCGTGGAGGCCAACGAGTGGGTGGAGGTGCTCAACCAGGTGAGCCGCTGCAACGAGGGCCGCCGGAGCCACTTCCACCCCTCGGCGTACCTGTCCAGCGCGTGGCTGTGCTGCAAGGCCCCCCGCGAAGACCAGCCCGGCTGCAAACCCTGCACCATGTGAGTACCCCTCTGTCTGCCTCTGTGGGGTACCTTTCTGATCAGTCCCAAACAGGACGCCTGTCCATTTCTGTCCCCGCAGAGGGTCCGTTCGCCACCTTTAAGGGAGCCCAGTCCTTCCGCTGAAGCCATGTGAGGCTGTCAGTGAGGTCTGCTAGGGACTGAGCTGTGTGTGCAGTGGCTGTGAATTAACACACATGGGGCATCTTGCAGTCTTCCCAGCACCACCTTGACATTACTGATCAACTAGACACCGAATTCCCCACATTTACTGCTACCCCAACACCGCTCCTCCAAGCTTTTCCTCTAATATATTCAGCATTCCTCACCCCTGCATATCTGTTACAGCCGTTGTGACATACAGGACAAACTGAAACAATTGCAAGACATATTGCATGTGAACTTGAGTGAAAATCAGAGACCAAAATCAATACCAGTAGTTTTCCCTTTTCTTAAATGTTGAGGGTTACACAGCAGGTAGAGCTGGTTCCTGGTTCGAGTCCAGCTCAGTCTGTTGGGGTTTGAATGTTTGTGTGGGTTTCCTCTAGGTTTCTCTCTGCTGTGTGTGAATGACTGTAAGGGGTTTACTGTAGTTTGTCTAACACCAGTGTCAATAATAATAATAATAATAATAATAATAATAATAATAATTTCACCTCTCTTTGGAGAAAAGCTTCTGCTAAATGTGAAAATGTAAAAGAATAAACATAAATGTGACTCCTTCAGGCCCACTTTGGCCAACCTTCAACTGGACATTGACTGTGACCGTGAAACGGAGAGGATCTTCTCCTTGTTCTCTGCCAACACCTTCAAGCTACAGAAGATGGA
Source organism: Arapaima gigas (assembly GCA_900497675.1). NCBI lineage: Eukaryota > Metazoa > Chordata > Actinopteri > Osteoglossiformes > Osteoglossidae > Arapaima > Arapaima gigas. The sequence goes on from UFQX01001115.1 coordinate 124,226, forward strand.
AGGTGGGTGGATTTTTGGCTGACCACTGTCACTCAGTCATGTGCATTTGTGGTCCAGGTTTTTTTTTTTTTTTTTTTAAACAAGATTTGAAGAGGAGGTGCAAGTGTCTGTCTGTCTGGCGCAGAGCGACCGTGGCCTTATCCCCCTGCTTATTCTGCTGTGTCGACAGATGCGTGTGCCAGCATTGCGGTGTATCAGGGTCCTCAGAAGGAACAGGAGGAGTACTCGCTGTTTACTATCCAGGACCCCAAGGAGACCTTCCAAACCATCCAGCAGATTCGCGCTCTCTTGGAGGACTTGCAGAATCAGCACGAGGACGTCAAGAGCGCCTTAACCGCCAAGTACGGCAGCCAGTAAGTTTCCGTGGCGATTTTGGGAAGTCCTCTCTGGCTGGATGGACTTGAGGGCAGCAGCTGTAGCAGAATTCAGCCTCTGCAGCCCTTCACAGCATTGACTTAAGATCTTTTACATATACAGGTATTCCTCTCGATACCAATCTTCCACTTGGGAGTTTCCGCATTTATGAGAAATGGTTTAATACATTTTGCTGACGTGAACAAATATGAGGGAGATTCCGCCCCCGCACACATTTACAAGCAATTTACAAGCACACGTTTAGTCCAGCATGGGGGGGGGGGGGGGTTGCCCTCAATGAATCATTTAAGTCTCACGCCCAAAATTGACGACAGACTTCTCTGGAATTGGACTCACTTCCCATAATACCTCTCTGTTAAAGTAACACTTTCACATTGTCTAATTTACGACACTTCACCCAATGAGACAATTTCTGGGAATGCATTATAATCCTAAGCAGGAGGAAACCTTACGTTGCCATAAATTAATTATTGCTCAGCAAAGTGACTTATAATGTTAAGCTACTTGCGCTGGTTTTACTCGTTCATTCAGCAGGGTAATTTTTACTGTATCAGTTGAGGATAAGTGGAAGGCAGCATCTCTAACCACAGTGCCACCTGCTGCTCCTTTTGTGAACAAACTTAAACATGTCTCTGTATTTGTCTCTGAAGGGAGAACCCCATAGTGGGGAAAGCGACGTAGCGCGCGGTCCCGGCTGGCGGCGGAGGCGGGGGACGACGCTCTGACAGTTTTACACTGGAGAAAAGGACGTTGGCTGACGTAGCGGCAATGCTGCTCAGAGAGAGCGAGGAAGACGGGAGCCGCGGCATCCAGCGTCGATTTCAGCCTGGGCGCGAGGGGGCGAGGCTCCGCCTGCTCCGGCCGGGACCTCACGGATTCCTCCAGAAGCTCTTTGGCTCGAGAACCTGAAGGCGTTTGCTGGAGTGGAGTCAATCCTCCTGGTGAAGAGGCGCTTCAGCCTTCAGCGACCGCAGAACCTTAAATGTCCCACAGTCCTGCACCTTTATTTATTTTTTGGAGCTGTGAAAGGAGATGCTGTTCTGTACAGACAACTTCTGAAATGTACTTTATTACGGAAATTATTTTTTTAAATCTTCATGCGTCAACAATCAACCTCGCTTTCACAATCCTTTGGTCTTTGCTGTCTGATGCCCGCAGACGCGGTGGAGCGGTCGGTAACGTGGTAAAGGGAGCGTTCTGCCGTCTGCACCGTCGATCTGTTCGTACTCCTCGAATCCAATGATTAACAGAAGTTGCCTTATTTTATTTATGGATGTACATAATAACCTTGACTTTTGATATTCACGGGGAGTCAATGATGGTAATGCACTTTAAATATACATTTGGAGTATTCCAGATTGAATGATTCAGATACTTGGTATCAGTTTTGCTCCACATTGATCAGTTAAATGATCAGCTCTAATCTTGTAAGTCTTGTACAGTGAGGTTTCTATCTTTGCATTTTTATAGTTATTTTTCTGACACCAAAGAGGACCATGTTGTCTGTCTGACTCCGAAAGGGCCATCATCTGTTCTAGACACTCTTGAAAAGGAAGAATTAAATATTACTTTGTTTTTATACCAGGAGTGGTATGAGTGGTGAAGGGGCAGATTCTGGCCGGACACCTGCTCTCTCGTCACGTCTGGGTTTCCGAGACGCCGGGCTGCCGCGGGATCCGAGGAATAGAGAAGTTCCGTCTTTCGTCCAGACCGACCGCCGCCATCGTCGGTCTTTTTAAAGTCAGTTCTGTTTTTTTTTTATTTTTTTAAATTTTTTTTTTTAAAGTGTGACGTATCAACGAACAGCTTTTATTCAGCAGCAGAAGGGAAGTGTTTAATGTTCATCCACCACTGGACAAGGGAAGCTTTGCATCAGGGTTTGACCCTGTTTTTCTCACTTTGTGTGTTTGTTCTGCTCATGTTTGGTACAGTCAGTGAACGGTCGGTTTCCCACGCTGATCTGCTCGCCCTCTGTCAGTAGGTGAAGCCGGACACTTCGGCGCAGCGGTCAGGGCTGCATTAGCCCAGGGTCGCGTGGGGGCCGATCTCTCCCGGTACTTTTGCTCGGAGCGCAGTACTTTTTCACCAGTGTAACTTAGCTGTACGCCAGTGTCAGTGCCAGTCTAACTCTTCTGTTTCCCGTTCCACCCCAGTGTGTGTCGTCTGGCTGTAAGGTTTTCGCACCGCTGACACACAGGTCTGACGGTACCGTTCTGTAATGTTTTTTTTTCCAGTCGTACATCTTTCTCTGTTGAACTGCCATTAGATGAAATGTGACCATATGAGGTTCTGCCTGACCACCAAGTCTCTCTCTCTCTCTCTCACTCACTCACTCACTCACTCACCTCATTTAAACCCGAGTTAATGTCTCGTTCATAGAAAGTTGTTCTGAATATTATGGTGATGTGATAAAAGCAGATTTCACTTGGGGTTTGAACTTGTCTGTAGAATCGTCTTCTGGTTTGGTGTTGGTGCCTCAGAGGAGTCTGAAGAGCAAAGCTCCTATGGGCTTCACATGCAGGTGTTCCCATGCAGTTTACCAGGGTACTGGCAGGGTGTCTGTCATTGTGGTGGGGGGGGGTCCTCCAGTCTGTTGCACAGCCCCTCCCCCTTTGGCTTTTCTTGGGCTAAATATGCGTCTAGTTAAATGTTGCAGTAAAGTAAAACAGGATTCTTACGGAACCCAGATTTCGTGATGTTTCAAAGGCCATAAACTGGAAAGTCCCTCCCTGGTTGGCATGCTCTGGATTCTCTGGCTGATTCGGAGCCGGTACTCAGGATGCACAAAGAGATGTTCCTCAGCCGAAGGTATGACGACAGGACCCCTGTCTGCAAAAGCACCATTAGACTCCCAGCTGGATGCCAGCCCTCCATATTCTACAAACATTTCCATTTTATGCAAAAATAATTCACTTCTAAGCAAACTTGTCAGTTGCATTTATGTTGATCAATGTACTGGAACTTTGTTTTTTTTTTTTTTTTTATTTAAACTTTAATTTTTCGTAACTAATTTTCTTTATTTCCTGCAAATATTTTACAATAAACATTTTTGTCATTTCTCTACTGGAGTTTCCACAGTTACTGTCTGTTTAAAGGGTGGTGTCTCGGTAGCCGGTGTGTCGTCTGTTGGTTGGGTTCTTCCCCGGTGTCCAACGTGTGTGAGAAGGACAAACATCTCCTCTTTCCCGGGTTTCTGTTCTGTCTTTGCCGTGTACACCTTTCCCTTAAACTCCTTGAGTTCTCTGGAAGAACATCTGTCCAAATTCAGACCTTCTCCACCTGCCACTTCTTAATGGAATTTGGACTTTGCCTTCTAGTGTTACTCTGAAGATCTGCCAACTGCCTGCTTCTCTGAGCTGAGATGAGGGCAGAAGATGTGGAGCTCACACTGCTGTAGTCACGAAGCTCTCTGCTCCACCGAGGGCTGCGGAGCACTGAACGGCTGTCCAAGTGACAAAGAGGTGATGAAATAAGAACTTCCAAACCAAAGAACGGGAGAGAACTAAACCTGTGGGGGTCTAAGTGTCTGGCCATTCTAGTGTTGCCTTGAGCAGTGTAGAGATGATCTCCACCTAAACAGGCCAGTGAATACAGTCAGTATCTGCAGAACTGGATAAGTCTTCAGGCGGCTGGGGAGGGCGTCACGTTGCAGTCGTCGTACTTCACTTTTCCGGAAGCTCATCTGGTGGCAGAGCAGCCGCCCGTGACCATTTACAGTGACCTCACGCGTGTCTGGTGTGTGTTTGGTCTGTCGGCGCTCTGAGAAGTGGAGGAGCAGCAGACTCGCTGCCGGAAGAAATGGGTAATAAGCCGTTTAAAAGGAAATGACTGACAACCCAGACGGGCCAGTTTTTTTTTATTCTATTGTTTGCAGAAAACTTTAAGGTGCAATTTTCTGTTGAGTCTGATGTCTTTCTGAAGGGACAAAGTCTGCACCCAAACTCACTCCAGAGTTACAGACCAGGGATCTTCCTCCTGTACTTTTCAAAACCCTTAAACACTGCTATCAGTTACCAACATGATCTCCTAGTTAGATGTGAGCCTGAGTTCACAGTTGGGGTTACTGCCCTCCTTGTGTTGTCAGGTGATCTCCAACTGACTGGAGTTGCCTCCCCCTTTGTTGTTGGTCTTCTCAGCCCTCCCCCTCGCCCGGCTTAACAGGTAACTATCACACCCTCCTTAACTCACCAGAACGGGTTCGTAGGGAATGAGCAGTGATATATGGTTTCAGTAAACCTCCGGTCTCTCTCGACAGGTGTTCCACAGAGATCAGTTCTCGGCCCCTTGGTCTTATCCACCTGTACCACTTCCCTTGGCTCAGTTGTCACTTCTCACAATTGTTTTACCTTCTATCCTCAAATTATGTATGTATCCTCATCCACTGGTGAATGTCTGCCATCTCCATCTGAATGCCCAGCCACCAAATGCAACTGAACCTTTGGAAAACTGAGAACTTCAGTCTCTTGCTTGGCCTAATTTGTGAACTGCACACCTCATCCATTTTTTTCCCAACAAGGTCTCTGATTCTTCCAGCACGTTAATGGCCGTAAACTGCCCTCACAGACACATCTTGAACATCTGTTGGGTCCTCCAACTGCTCTCGGTCCAGGCTGTGGTGGTATCTCACTCGGACCACTGCAACCATCCCCCGTCCAGTCTCCTGGGCCGTGCCCTCAGGCCTCCACCCCCGAGTTGAGCCATGAGTGAAACCTGAGCAGAGTTTAAGCTTTTCTCTGTGAGCAGCTTCACTATGATCAAGCAAAGCGTGGAAGGAGTGAGGAACAAACAGGCCAAATTCCTCTCTGCCTGGTTTGTTTTACTGTGCAGCCAGCAGTTTAGCAAAGATCTCGGCACACGCAAGGCGCGGCACAAAGGTGCTCCAGAGGTCCTGTTCGAGGGGGGTCTTCTACCCGGGGCCGGCATGCAGCACCTTAGCGGCAGACTACACCAGTGGGAATTGAATACCAGGGTAGAATGTAGAAAGTGTGGGTCAGTGACCCGCTCGGGCACGACTGTGTTCTCCACGTTTCTGGCAGGAAGCTCAGACAAGGACAATAAATCGGTGGGGGGGCAGGAACAGGCCGTTTTGGTGGGGAAAGAATTTAACCAGAGGAAAAAGTCACCTGGTAGCAGAGTAAAGAGCAACAGTATAACCTTCCTTCCCCGAAAGCAGATTTAGATGCTTCTGCTCGTCGTGCAGACAGAAAACACGACTTGAAATTCCAGCCTCAGCAGCTGCGCAGACACAGCTTGGCTGTTTTCAACACAAGATGTCAGAACTCTTTTCTTTAAATCTCCCGGAAATTCTCCGTTGCCTATAAATGCCTAAATTCACCGCAGGAAAATACAGGCCTTCAGAAGGTGACAGCTGGTTGTTGCACCACAGCCCAGCTCTTGTTTTCCACATTCTGCCGGTGAGGGGAACTCCATCACGCAGCCATTGACCTTCTGTGATGGTTCTTCTCACCACAGTGGTTGAGGGTCAGTCTGAAACAAGGTAATTGTTACCGATGTCTTGAGGCCGTCGTGTTTTTGTGAGCTGGTTTACGAGTGAGTCTTGGAGCTCACGTTTGTGGATGGATGAGAAGGAGGCGAGATGGATCTCAAGGGTCTCGGGACCTGCCGGCTCTGTTAAAAACCAGACGTGTGAAATTCCCAGATGATGATGATACTGCATGGGAACGCGTTCGTAGCCATTATTTTGGCCGAATTGTTCAAGCTGCTGAAGCGATTCGGATTGTTCTGGAAACACAACAGGTGTGAGGGATTTGCTGGTAGGAATCGGAGGTTTGTTTTCTCACACTTCGTGTTGCTGTCATCTGCTTGGCATTGCAGTGGTACCTTCACCCTCTCCGCCGCTTTCGAACCCTGGAGAGACTCCACTTGCCGAAACGTGGAAATGCGTCCGATTCTGCTCGGTTGACGCGGATCCACCACACGACGCTCCTGCACTTCTACGTCAGCTTCAATTTGCTTTTAACATGAGGGTCTGTGCCAGAGGTGGTCCGCCGTGAAATTAAACAGCTGAGTCTCGTCTCTCTGGGGTCCTGTTTTCTTATCTTGTATATTCTTTCTAGGGATGTTAAACATTAAGAGATTAGGCAGAGAACAGGACAAGCTGCACAAAATGACATACAGATGTTTGTAGGGGTAGATGTTCGGACAGTCTTCTGCTAGCAGATTTGACTCAAAGTTCAAGCTACGGACAACCAACTTCATCTGTTTCTGTTTTTTTTTTCGGACACTGGGACCAGGAGAAACCGGCTCCTCCTGGCTGTGCAACGGGGACACCTGAGAGGGAGGTGTTGGGGACATAACTCCCCAGGGTCCTCCTTTGCCGGAGAGGGGACCTGGCACCTCTGGGAAGGCCGAACAAGTCGCATGACTGAGCATCGTGGGTGGACAAAGGAAGGAGGATGATGATCGGTGAGTTTCAGGGCCCAGTGTGTTGTTTCTGCTTTAGCCTCTGTGTGGGGAACATGACCTCTGTGCTATTGCAGATCTGGAGACGATCCTCGCTTGATCCTCTGAGTCAAGGTGTCACGTCTACACAAACTGGCCAAACACCATGTTGACACCTCTACCCAAAAGCTGTCAACTTCTGTGCAAACGTTATTTGGGCAGCATTTATCTTTAAACCCATAAGCATTTCATAAAGACTAACCTTCTTCACCTTCTCACGATCTCAAACCACCTCCCACATAATCCTGTCTAAGCTCTACTTCCTCCACAGGTCACACCCTCACTGGGGACACTTCTCTCCACAGGTCCTGCACCCAACCTACAGAAAACCCAAAGCGAACTGCAGTCCCGTCAATCCTTCCTTTGACTTGTCCAGCTGCCGTCGCGACTCATTTCGTACAAGTTCAAACAGAGACGTGTCTGAAGGGTGAGCGACTGTGTGGATCTTCTCCAGGTTCATCCGTTTGGCCATCTGCTAAGTGTGACAGGCCAGAGTCGTCTCACCACGTCATCATGTCATCTGGCCGATCTTCTGCAGTTCGTTGTCACATAACATTTTCATGACACACCACACATCTCTGGGATCAATTTCCTCGCTCATTTCCCCGTCTGCCGTGAAATGTGCCGTGTGATCTGGTACAGTCGGGCGTGGAGGACGCGAGAAGAGGGGCGCGTGGACCTGGTGGGCACCGTGTCCGGGCCCGTGGCGATCACCCCCGTTCCCGGCAGGAATGACCTTTGCGGGATCTGAAGGCCGCCAAGGCCATGCTGGATGGGCGGACCCCTCTTCGGCTCGGTTGCGGGACGTTTAATGGCGTCGTGCGGAGAGATTACGTCACACAGGTTGCCGACAAGAACCACGCCGGACACGACGCCACAGGGGGGACGTGTGGCTGGACATGACACACGTACAGCAGAGCACATCCAGAGTTCGTATCCATACATTTATACCCAGAAGTAACGGCTGAGAAGGTGTTCATATATTCCATTTCTTACTGTACACTGACAAGGTGGGTGGGAGCTTCTTCTTCTTCTGCTTCTTCTTCTTCTCCTTATTATTATTATTATTTATTCCCGTACTTCAGTTTCTGAAAGAACAGTATTTTTTGCTGTGATAATTTTGACTTGTGTTCGAGCACAAACGTGAGGGAAAAAATCCTGTCGCTTCCTTAGGTTCCTGTTGCCATCTTTTTTTTAAGTTTCTTAAACTTTCTCTCTGCAAACAGGGGAGTGAAACCTCCTTACAGGCGGACTGACCGTCGTTCGGCTCCAGTAGGGGAGGAAAAACGCGTTTAAGCAAGTTTACTGATGTCTTCAGTCAGTTTTCAGCGAGTTGGATTTTATGAGTTTGTCTAAAATGTTCTTGAAAGGAGTTCAACTTGTTCCTATTTAGTGACACTTTTTTCTCAAGTACGCATTTCCAAAAAGAACTGCTGCGACCCGCAAAATTATACCTACAGAGTCCTGGAAAGCAAACGTTTAAATATTTCATCCTCTCCAACACTGCGAAGCTGCTTATCATAATCGGTGTTAAAATAAAAGGGAGCAAAATGATGAATTTGGGTGTGAGTGACCTTGTCAGGCGAGGTGACAGTTTCTGAATCGATTGGAAAGGCCACGTCACACGGCGCAGGAAGAAAAGGCTCGCGAGGAGCAGCTTCCCCCTGCAGCGTCCTCGCCGTCGCCGTCACTGTCCCCATCTCTGTCCCGTCTGTCCCTTTCCCTGTCCCTTCCGGCAGCTCCGGGGTCCCGTGACTGAAAAGCTCAGTTCCGCTCAGAAGCCGAGCAAAGACACGGACATTCTGGCCGGAGCACCGAGCGGCCCACTCTCCCGGGGCAAAGGTGTCGGCTTAGTTTTGCAAAAATTAATACCAACAATACTACTAATAATAGTTGAAAAAAATGCTTGAGTAATATTACTGGGGGAAAAAACACACTGTGTGTAAAAAGGATTCAATCTCTTGCACTTCTTTCATATTTTATTGCTTTACAGCATTAAATGAAAATCAATTTAATTTGGCAGTTTTGACAACGATCACCGGGAAAACACACGTCTACAAACCGATTTTTCATTTCATCAAAACAAAACGCAAAATAACAGAGACTGGAGATCTTTTCTGCAAGCACCAAATGCAGCGTGGAACATTTAGCCGTTATTTTTATATTCCGAAACATATTCTAATTTTATTGCTCTTACACACGTCACTTATTCTGTGCAACTTCAGCCCCCACGACCCCCCAGCACCCCCAGGCCAGGCGTTCAGGTTCCCTGCTGTGTGTCCGGTAGGAGGCTGTAAAGCGGTGGAAAGGACGGCGGGTTCAGGTGTGTCGTGGGGGGGTCCGGCGGGCAGTGAGGAGCGGGGGGGGTGCAGTACAGCGCAATGTTCTGGAAGACAGAGCAAAACAACACAGCTGAACCCCCTCACGTTCTGCACGTCTAATCCATAGACAGCTGCCCGAGGGATGCGAACCAGCAACCTGGCGGTGTCAGACCGACCAGCTGTGCGCTCGTCACCCCGGTTCTCAGTCTGAAGCTGCTCTTCTCCTTCTGAGCTCTATGTCGTTCCGGAGAAAAGCATCTAATACATGAATAAAGGCAAATATTTAATACGCTTCGTCCCCCGTAATCCGGTCTCTTGGGTTCCGGATTTTTCTGCAATTATTAGCACCATTAATCTGCGTAGATTTTCATTTACCCCATTTTTGACATTTCACCTGGAGCGACGAGGCGAGGCGGTGAGACGCAGTGCATTGTGGGAACTCGCACCCTCACATGTTTGTGTTTAAGCCCCCTCTTCTGCATTGTTGCGCTTTACCTTTCTGCCCCCCGCAGACACCGAACCAGAAAGAAAAACAATCTTATATAATAAATGCACAGTTAGAAAAATGAAATGAATCATTATCTAAACCTCGATTCCAAATGTAGAGCTTAAAAAACCCCTCAGATGCAGAAAGGTGAGGAGAACTTCCATGTTCAGCTCCACGTTTGGCGCCACGACTGGTTTTAAAAAGCTTTCCAGATACAGCTGAATTTTACATTTTTTAAATTTTTCCACAAACTGGAAGTAAAAAAAGGTTTAAAAATGAGCCGATTCTTCTGCGACGTTACTGTTGTTCACTGTTTTAATGCTGAGGGTGATTTCGGGGCCAACGTGGGACAGGTTCGGAACAAACAGCAAACCGGATCATTTCCCCGCGTGGAATAAAGTAATAAGTCATCTCTTTATCTGTTTTTTTACATTTAATCTATTTTCTGGACGGGATTACAGAGGATAAGAGTATGTGAGAGATTTATGCTATTTAAGCCTCTACTTGTGCTAATATTTGGGGTTTGTGTATTTTTTTTCCCCTGTGGGGGGTCTGAGTCTCGAGTCCAGAAAAAGAGGCTGTGACGAGATACGAGTGGGATGAGTGTAGCTTCAGGCGGTGCTGAGCACTTTCGTTGGGTCCAGTCCCAGGCTCTGACCTTCTCAACATCACAGGGACCACGTTCTGCTCCAGCCGTCAGACATCACCTCGCCGGATCTGAGGGAGCGTGAAGGACAGACAGGCGGACCGACTGTGCAGAAGATTCCTCTCAACTACACGCGTTGCGCATTGAGCCTTGCGGGGAAAGATCATCCTGCCGCCGCCACTTTTCTCCAGTCCCGCTGTTTTGTTTGACTCTCAGCCAAGCAGAGAGAAGAGGCGACGCTGCAGATCTCCAAGAACAACAGCTTCCGACACAGAGGAGCATGAGAGAGAGAGAAGGAAAGCAAAAGCGGGGGATCGAAAACAAGACTGCTTTTGGGGGGGGGGGGTAATTGACCAGTCCGCAGAAGCGGGGGATGGGGGGGTCTGCAGGTTCACTGACGTCTACATGCATTCGGCACAGACTGTTCACTGTGGCACAGCTGGTCTGTGTGGTGAGACGACCCTCGAGTGTTGCGGAGGATTCAGCCGCTCTGAGGGACAGAGGGAGCTTGTCCCTCCCCATCACGGCCAAAACGGACGCACTGTGGGGTGTGGACTGGGGGGGTGGTGTGGAGAAGGGTGGAGGCGGGCGCAGGCACCTGAGTGGCCGGGTACAGGGCGTGGTCGGGCAGGAGGGGGGCGGTGGGGGACAGGGAACCCCCGCGCTCTCGGACCCTCAGGGTGTGCAGACTCTGGCCAACTGCGCAGGGCTTCTGTCAAACACACAGAGCAAAAAGTCGACAGATGTCTCCTGTAAATGTTTCTACTGCAGGGCGACGAAGGATGGACCCTCAGACCACAGAGCAGATCAGCAATCTGCTATCCTCCTCAGCGGACCGTCGTTCTCCTGCTGCCGCTTCGCTGGGGGGCTCAGCCTCTTTACCGTAAATCCCTGTCACTGTCCCCAGTCCAGATCCCATCCCTGTCTCTGCCCCCCTGATATGGGGGGGATCCAGCATTCGCAGCTCTGGTCCTGTTTACTGTCATCGGATAATAATTTTACATCTGCAGCTTTTTTGTTAAGTTTAAGTTAAAAAAAAACAACCTCAACACCAGATGTTTCTGTTAAAAAACGACAGTTTTTCACAATGACAGTGTTTAACACAGCTTGACGGCCAGATGTGGACATCAGGACACGCGATTGTGTTTCCGCACTTGCAGCTGACAAAAAAAATCTAAATTTCGGAGAAATCGTCCTTGACTTATGTTTATTCCTCTGAAGTGATTTAAAAAAAAATAAAAATTTTTTACAACGGTTTGGCCAGGGCGGAGGGGCTGGTGTCTGCAGGGGGCTCTCACCTGGGTCCTGATGCTCCCCAGCACAGCGGTGGTCAGGACCCCCAGGACAAAGGCCACCAGGTTGAGTGCGGTGAGGGTCCACATGAGCTGGTAGAGTGACAGCACGTCCTCGCAGCTGCGCACGCCCACAAACTCGTAGCGGTTGTTCAGGTAACCCCCGCTGGAGCAACACGACAACCCTCAGGTCAGCACCACAGGGAGCGCGCGTGTGTGTGTGCGTGCGTGTGTGTGTGTGTGCGTGCGTGTGTGTGTGTGTGTGTGTGTGTGTGTGTGGGTGGGTGCAGACAGAACAGGACAGAAACTGACTTTTGTCACCACAGGTTTCTCTGGGAACAACAGCCACGCCACTCTGACCCTTGACCCCTGACCCCACTCACTTGGCACAGTTGTACAGGTCGCAGCAGTAACAGGTTCCGCTTCGGATCTTCATGCTGCAGGACTCGCGGATGCCCTGACAGGGAACCTGCGGGGGGGGGGGGGGTGTATGCACACGCGTGATGTGTGAGTCGCCGCCACGGGGGGGGGGGGGGGGTTTTTTA
>UFQX01001115.1:138393-149055 GCA_900497675.1 Arapaima gigas
AATGAAGGGGGGGGGGGGGGGGGGGGGGGGGGGTTCCAGTTTGCTCCCTCATTTCTGCCCTGCGGTTTTTACCATCTCTGCCCATCACCATGGAAACAGCGTGCAAACCACACATACGACCCCAAGACGCGCTGCCTTCCTGCAAACGTTTCCGCCCCCAGAGGACGAAGTTTACTGCGGTTCCACTTACCAGCTGTCTGCGGTTCTCCTCCAGACTGAGTCCCAGCAGCCCCAGGAAGGACCCGAACGCCAGCTGAGTAGGACATAGCAGACACGCGTCAGGCGAGACTCACCACGTCCGACTACAGCAGCAGGAGGAGGATTCGAATCCACAACCTTCAGGTCATAAGATGAGAGCTCTAACCGCTGCGCCACCTGCTGTAGGATTTTTCCTTTCAGTATAACACAGTATATTTAACACTACAGCAGCAACACAAACAATGTCTCATGAGGGCTTGGGATTGAAGCCCATCTTATACTGATGACAACTTTGCTTTGCACTCCTGCTAAAACCTCTGTAAATTTCCTGTTGGGCAGCAACCGGTGATTTAAGCTCAAATGCGGCACCAGTTTAATCTGAGAACAGAGATTGTTTACGACTCTCATAAGCTGTGTTTCTGCCGTTTGGAGTCCCGAACCCGGCGCCTCCCGGTGCGCCGACCGTTTGGTTTGAAAAGTTTTCCTGCCGTGCTGCTCAGCTCCTCTTTTACATTAAACACCGCAGGCGGGACAGGAAGAAACTGCAATAACACCGAAAAACGAGGACGATCAGATTTAGACACCTGAGCTGAGGGCCAGCAGGTGGCGCAGCGGTTAGCGTTTCTCCCTCTGGACTCGGAGGTTATAGGTTTAAATCCGTCCTCCTACCTGCCCTGAGCGATGCGGTAAAAACTACCCTGCTGGGCAAATCAGAGTAAACCGTTTTGGATGCAAACGCAGTGGCCCTGTGACCTCTGACCCCCCCCCCCATGGGCTGCCTGTACTCACGATGACCCCCGCGCTGTAGCCGCTGACGGCGATGCTCTCGCTGCGCGTCGTGCTGTAGGCGCCCAGAGCCACGATGGTCAGCGAGAGGCACAGCATGGCGACCACCAGGCCCACGGTGAGCTTCCTCCTCCTCTTCATCACCGCACGGGACTCACATATGCCGAGCTCTGAGCTCAGACCCCCCCCGGTTGGTGTCAGAGGGACCTGCGGCGTGACCTCACGCCACCCACCCCCCAGCAACAAACGCAGCGTGGGTGCAGACAGACGATCCCTGGCGAGGGGGGTTTTCCTGAAGGTCCTACAAGTTGCTGCGGGACACAGAGCAGAGCGAGAAGGTGGAGTGTGAAGAAGGTCCAGAAGCTCTGAGGGAGCAGGGAGTGTGAACCTCCCTAGAGCCTCAAAGTGGAGGACTCGACCCCCCCCCCCCCCCCCCCCCCCCCCCCCCCCCCCCCCCCCCCCCCCCCCCCCCCCCCCCCCCCCCCCCCCCCCCCCCCCCCCCCNCCCCCCCCCCCCCCCCCGCCACCAGTCTGTCTCTCTCTCTCTCTCTCTCTCTCTCTCTCTCTCTCTCTCTCTGTGTGAGACCCCCCATTCCGTGGGGCGAAAAGGAACTAAAGCCGCGTTTTCGGGGAAAGTTTATGTTTCTAGTTTCGACGTGGACACGAGAAGGAAGGCGGGAAGAAGGTACTCTAGATCTTCGAAAGGGATCAAAGACACAGCCCGCACGATGTTGTTAAAGCCCCACGTCACTGTCGCGTCCCGACCGCGCAGGTTCCGAACGCAGAACCTGCCGAACACGGGCGTACAGCGCCGAGCACTGCGCCACCTGCTGGTGGGCATTTTACAGCGAGCAGCAACGTCTCCGGCGCGCGGCGCAGCAGCGATTTAAAGTAAAAGCAGTCAGTTCACAACTAACTAGCTAACTAACTTAACACCCAGCGTGTTTGAGAAGCTTTTGTAACCCGGATAACCAGTGAATTCATTTTACATTTTATGCGAATCTGGAGGCAAATGTTGTTCAAATAACAAACGTCATTTTGCACTTGGTTCTCAGTTCTGTCTCCGCAGCGGTGGACTGAGCTCCTCTGTCCCTCAGAGCTGCTGAATCCCCCCAGCCTTCAAGAGGGTCTCAAACCCATCTCAGCTTGAGCCACTTCTCTCCCGACAGCCACAGAAATGAGCCCAACACCGTCTGCTGCTACTCGAGGGATGTGAACCAGCGACTCGGCGGAGGAGCAGCAACACCTCGTGAGGTGTTTTTTGGAGCCTCAGGCTGAGCGACGTTTTCTTTTAAAGTCGAGATTCTCGTTGTGAAGTGTGAAGTGCAACGGGCTGTGACTCAATCGCCTGTGCGCCTCGCGGGTCAGAGTCCGGACCTCTGCCAAACAGGCCGCGGCTGCGTGGCGATGTCGGCCTGTTTCCATTCGTGGAGAAGCAGCCCGGAGGGACGGGTGGCGGATCGCAGCCCGTGACTCATGTCTGTGCGGCAGACTAAACAACTTGCTGCTCGGGCCGTCGTGAGAACACGATCGCTCTGCTGAAAACCACCAGCAGCTGAGTGGTCCTGTGACGCCTGGCGCGGTCGGTGTCACGGTGCTGGGGGGCGTTTGGCGGAACTCGAGCAAATTCAAGCGACTTCTGCAACCATTACAAGATACCAGAAGTAACTCTTAACACGCGTTTCCCGAAGTGCTCCTCAAATCTTCACTCAACCACAGCGGGTTCGACCTAAACGGAGAGGCTGTGCCGCCCGACAGGAGGGTCAGGAGGAAGAGAGGAGCCGGGTCGTGCAGATGCAAGAAGGTACCTCTGCTAAGACGCCCGTCCACGGTTCGAAAGGGAAGCCGGAAACGGGTCGCCGAAGCCGCTGTAATTCGTCCGCCGTTGGTCATTTTCTCGTGTGCGTTTCTCCGCGCCGCCACAGCTGCCAAACATCGCCACGGGTGACAATCTTTCCTCGTTCAAGATGGCTGCCGTGTGGCACCGTGAAGCCGGTCAATTTCACTACCATGGGGGGGGGGGGTGCTGAGTTCCAGACACACGTCACAGACGCGAAGTTTTCAGTCCCGCCTCCTCAAAACGGTACGAATTACGTCCACAGACCAAGGCGTCAACTTTTTTGTTACTGCCGTTCGCCAACGGTTAAAATTTGTGTCATGCGTGTTGAGATGCACTTGGGTGGATCATCAGTGAGGCATCCTGGGGTTACCGGGTGTTTTGAGTCCTGAGACACCATCACCCAGGTGATCCGGGGCCGGTCTGTGTCCACGTGGAGGTACCTTGAAGCTACAGCTCACCTCTCCTCATCCACAGCCATCCTCAGCACCAGCAACAACTTCCGTAGCTCTCCTCATCTCACTGCTGTTGCTTCTCTGCCTTCTTGCTGAAGCTCTTCACTGGCTGGAATCAATGTACTTCCCTGCACTCGAGCAGAACCTCAGCAGGCTTCCCCATCCTCACCACTAGACGTCTGGACTTTCCTGGCTTTAAAGTCATCCCAGCCCATGAGGCACACATCCGCAGACCATGAAAGATGTACCTGCATCTTGATGATGGTGTCACTGCCAGGTCATCCGTGTAAACTCTGATAGGTGGCTGCTTGACGCTAGACTTGATGCCAGGATCGTGACCTTGTTTCCTTGTTTCCTCAGACCCGTCTGACCTCCGTCTGATGTGACCCTCTCGTGTTGAAGGAATCCAGAATGAGGCCCTTCAACTCGCCGGGGAAGCGGTTCTGCTGATCTCGTCTCCACCAGTTTGTGCTGAGCTGAGCTGAAGCCCCCCGTGAGATCAGAGGGATAAATGAGTCGGCTGAACGTTTCAGAATTTTCCTCCTTAATGTTCCACACCTCTCCGACTTACCTCCACTCGCGTCTAACTGTGCACCTTCTCCACTGACCTTCCGTGATCTTCCAGGGCTCTCCAGTTGGACCTGGAACTGGGCATCTCTGGCTCTCCTTGCAGCCTCTGGTGCTTCCTCCTGTGCACATTCACCCTAGTCCAAGCTGACCAGCGGACTCTGCAGGTCTGCTAAGGCCCCGCACTGCTCCAGAGCTGGTTGTCTGAACATGGCAATCCTCTCATTGTTGCTTTCTTCTGTTACACAATAGAACTGGGATCAGTCCAGTTTTCATAACTCAAACACTCTATGAGTCACATTCAAGTTCTTGTTGCAACACATGCTTGTTTAAATCCACCAGGGATGGTGTCGAGATGTTTACTCCAAGGGCCTTCTTGCATTTTCCTGTGGGCTGCTTCACGCCTGCAGATGTGCTGCATCCTGAAAACAACCACAAACTATAGGATTCGGATATATTGTTTCGCATGTTGACCCATGTAGCTGAATGGCGGAAAAATGCACGATGCTGCACCATTGGAGATGTTCAAACACGAGGACAGCTTCTCCCCACACTCCGCTGTAGTCAGCAAGGGGCAGAGTGGCCAGGATAGAGCTGATGATAGGTTTTTCTTCAGACCCCGAATTTGGCACTAAGGTAGCGACAGGCTAAGAAGAAGGTGAGAGAAGCAAAATTCCAGATTTGGGATCACTTTGGACAAACTATGGGAACTAGTTTTTGAAGGTCCTCTAAAAACTTGTACTGCACAGAAATGTGAGCCAGGTTCTTCTCAACAAGGGTAGGTCTGTAGAGACCACAGCTGCCAACATCACTGGGAGGTGGCAGGAGTGTGGAGAAGGGGGTCACCCTGGTTTCATTGCTGCGGTCTGCTGATGATGGGATCCTTTGGGCCTCATCAGAATGTGATCTTCAGGATGCAGAAGAGAGGACATGGGATGAGGAGGTCAACACCTCCAAATCTGAGATGATGGTTCTCACCACAAATAAGGTAGGTTGACCTCTCCAGGTGAGCTGAAGCAGCTGGTGGGAGAGATTAAATACCTTGGGTGGAAATCTTGACCTATGACCTCTGGAGTAAAGACTGAAAGGTCTGGTTGAGACGGTTTGGGAATGTAGTTGGAGTTCCCCCCGGACCCCTGCTGTGGGTTCAGCCAGAAGGTCCTCAGACACTCCTAGCACATGGTAGAGAGGTTATATCTGTGATCTGGCCTTTATCATTTTGGGGAAGTTGAAGACCTGCTGCTGACGGGGAAGGATGGTCTGTCCTGGTGATCATTCTCCAAGTCAAGGTACCTTATTGCAGACACTCATCTTCACTTAAACAGGTGGCATGGAAATGTTCTTTTCAGCTGCAGATTAATGTCCCCCAGACTAAGAAAGGAATGTTCTGTTGCCTTGAAATCATGGGCGTCAAGTCAATTTGTGAGCACAAACTAGCATGATAAGTTACTCCAGAGCAGAAGACATGTGGTCAACCGGTCGTAACAACTCACAGCAAAATATCGAGAGCCGAGGCTCCTGCTGCAGATGTCCAGCTGCAGTCGGGGGTTCATGTTCAACCCATCAAGTCATTTCCTGGAACCACTTTCAGGCGCTGGAGAACAAGGTGGGCTTGGAAAATGCAGTAAAGTTAAAGAACTTCAGCGACGTGTGTGTGTGTGTGTGTGTGTGTGTGTGTGTGTGTGTGTGTGTGAGAGAGATTACAGTACGGTGTTATGGCGCTGCGCATGTTCTGTTTGAGCACCATTATTTCTCCCTGAATTTGCACCTTTGGCTGCTTCTCTGAAGATGATGTCTTAGATGAATTTTAAAGGGTTCTAGTCTTTTCTTGGAGGCTCGCAGTCGTGTGCAGATCGTGAGTTTTTGTTCGACTCTCGTTGGCTAAAGGGGTCAGCGACCTGAGATGTTCTTTTTTCTCCTCTTTTCTTTGCTTTGTTCCAGTCTGTCGTGCTTCTGGCGCTGCAGTTGGGAAGATGGGAGGCCACCAGGGTCCAGCTCCCCTCTTCAGGAAAGTTCTCCCACTTTCTCTTGCAGCAGTCCCTCTGTGTCCAGCCTCTCTGCGTGTCCGTTTTTTAACCTCTATATCACATTCAAATGTAAATACATTTAAAAATTTACAAATACTGCAGCGCTGCAGTAAAATGCACAACCGACCCCACAAATGCTCACATGCAGAGAGAGAAGCCCACAAAAAAACATCTAAGCCTGGCCTCCTCCTCACTTGGTCCTGAAGATGCCGCTGAAGGTGCAGCACGTGAAAGATGCTCTGAGGCCGAGCGAAGACCGTCGAGAGACGTGCAGCGAGGGCGATGAGCACTTCCACATGTTGGGGGCTGAGGGGAAGCAGAGTTTCCTTCTGCAAGACAATAGGATTCAGGCAAACAATCCCCCGGGACGCCCCGGACCACCGCTCTTCGATGTCCTGCATGTACATTCTCATTAGCAAAGTGAAACTCGTGTTTAGCGCTCAGTTCCGACGTCGCCGGGTTTGTTTGGCACAGTTTTC
This sequence comes from Arapaima gigas, assembly GCA_900497675.1. Taxonomy (NCBI): domain Eukaryota; kingdom Metazoa; phylum Chordata; class Actinopteri; order Osteoglossiformes; family Osteoglossidae; genus Arapaima; species Arapaima gigas. The sequence continues at coordinate 144,742 of UFQX01001115.1, forward strand.
TTCCGATTGCCGTGTTACCAAATGATGTGTAAAAAAAACAACCGTCATTCATTCGTTTCCACGATTCGCCAGCAGCAACAGGCCAAAGTGTTCCAACGACCAGTTTCCTTTCAACGCGTAAAACCAGTACATTTAATGCATTATTTCCCACAAATACCGAAAGTCACGTTCAAAACGCGCCGTTTGTCACAATTAGAAGAGATACGATAAAATCAGAAATTATCTAAATATTATTATCTAATAAACCGTATATAATATCAGAAGGAGTGCGTCCATAGGGAGACCCCCCTGAGACATACCGACCAGCCACAGTCCCGAGCGTTCAGGTGAAATGGTGGTTCGGGCAGGTGAGCTCAAGGCCTCCACAGAAGAATGACCCCCCATGTCCTCGTGGCACCAGCCCGAATGTGAAGTATAACATTCTGTGTGTTATGTTAAAATATTTAGCAATACGCCCCCGTGTTGGAACAGACGTCTCCAGGGGGTTAAAGGCTGTGTGAGACGTTTCCACACACTTCCCAGCGTTGCTGCTCCCTAAACCCCCCAGCCAGCAGGGATCGGGGGGTACGATGGTCCCTGGTCCAGTTCAAAAATGTCAACGTTAAATTCAGATCCACAGAGATGGATTCAAACAAACGTTTTATTGACTTACCCTTGAAGACCAATCTATGATTTTGTTTGTGCACCATCTATAGCTTTCCTTTCCGTAGTTCTCCTTGACGGCTCTGTCTCCACCCCGCCAAACACCTCTTCCCACATTTCACACCGAGTGCTGCAAATTACCTCAGTCCACCCCCGGGTGCCCCCTTCCGCTGGCATGCAGAGCCAAGTTGTCAGAGAGCGAGGGGTTCCATCCTGCTGAAGAATGAGGACCTGCAGAGGTGCTGGATGCAAATTAAACAGTTTTTATTTGCAGGCCGGAGGCAGTGGTGGAGTCAGAGCATCGCTGAGGTCATGTCAGCAGAGCAGAGCTTATGAGGTTACTGATGATGCAAGATGAGGGCAAAAGCACTTCCACTGTATTAAAGTCTTATTCCACCTGTAGAAAGTTAGTGTGGGATGAAATGGTCCGCACTGATTTTAGTGCGTAAAGGTCAGCTGTGCCCTTTAGCAACCTCTGAAGTGCAGATCATAACCCATAACCACACTTGAATGGACAGTAAGATTCTGACGTCTCTGAACGAGCGACAAGTCGAACCCTGAGTCGGATGGGCTAAAACAGCAGAAGACCACATCGGGTTCTGATCCTGTCAGCCAAGAACAGGAAGCTGAGGCTACAGGGGGCACCGGCTCACCGCAACTGTACAGCCGAAGGCTAAAAATGTCGCCTGGCCTGATGAATCTCGATTTCTGCTGCGACGCGCAGATGGAGGGTCAGAATCTGGCGTAAACAGCGTGAAGTCATGGACCTGCCTTGTGTCGACAGTTCAGGCTGGTGGTGGTGGGATGGTGTGGGGAACATTTTCTTAGCACACAGTGGGCCCCCATAATACCAACCAAGCACCATTTGAACAGCACAGTCACAAATCGGCCACAATTTACCCATCTTCTAATGGCTGCTTCCAGCATGATCGTATGCCATGTTACAAAGAACAAGTCACACCAGCCTGGTTCCACAGACATGACAATGAGTTCACCAAACGTTCAGTCACCAGATCTGAATCCAGCAGAGCACCTTTGGGATGCGGTGGAACGGCAGGTTGGCGGCATGAACATGCAGCTCACAAATCTACAGCAACTATGTGAACATGGAGCAGAACCTCTACGGAATGTTTCCAGCACCTTGTTGACTCCACCACGCAAAGAATTCAGAATTCGGGCAGCTCTGAGTGTAAAAGGGGGGTCCAAGTTGGCATTAGAATGGTGTTCCTGATAAAGTGACCGGTGAGCATACGTTCAGGTGCATCTTTGTAGGTAACTGCGTTCTTCACAAACTAATCAAACGTTCAAACACACTTGGCCATCCAGTTCTTGATCGAATCTTCACAACCTTGTATGGAAAAGTGTGTTTATAGCCTGCAGTTTGTCACATACCAGATACTCTGTGGATCTTGCAAGCTTTATGAGGTCTGGCAGCTGAAGGGGTTCAGATCAGTTACCACCAGGTTCACCACAGAACTGGCGATTAAACATTTTGATGTTACAAGGAAGAAAAATGACATAAATTAAACCAGATGCTGTCGAGATGAGGCTGTTCTACCACAATGAACTGGTGGATGACAGGAAGCGAGGACCAATTCAGCAGAAACACAATCCAGAGACCCAGGTCCTTCTCCTCTTCACTTCTGAGTAGCATGAAGTCACGCCTGGAGTTTGGAAGAAGCCCTATCAGAGATCCTGAGAGCTTCTGGAAGATGATTTGTGGTCAAGCACTTTGGTGTGGAAGCAAAGCGCCGTGTTGAAGACGAACCAAACGCAGCTCAACACCCAGCAGTGTCGTGAGATGCGGTTTCCTCTCAGCGGGGAGGAGTAAGAAGATGCGCCCAGGAAAGAGCAAAACGTTTCATTTGGCCACAGATCTGAGTTTAGGTTGATTATTCCTGTCCCAGCAGCGCAGTAGCTGTGAACTCAGGGCAGGAATTAGACTGGAGTGGCTCAGAAACAAGAAGGTCAACATTGTGGGTTAAAGCCAAAACTCAGGGTTTAATCCCAGCAAAAATGTGCGGTATGTCCTCAAAATGGTCGTCCACCGTCGCTGCTTGTCAGACTTGGCAGAGCTGGGGAAGGCTGCATGGAGGAACAGTTAACCCCCCCAGAGTTTAATCTCAGACATGCAAAGTACCCACAGGGCGGTGGTGATGTGGGGGGGGGGGTGCTGCCAAAAACTTATCTCCAAAGTACTGTAGATGTGGTCACTTCCGTGAAGCACAAATATTCTTCAGCAGTAAATTCAATTCACTTCCTGCCACGAAACATCTCACTCGTTGCAGGAGACCAACTATTTGCACGGATTCGGGCTGCAACACGACACGTTGGTAAAAGCTGGAGGCTTCATGCTTTCTGAAGGCACTGTTACATGTATAAAGTAAAATTTCAGCTGGTTTTACTTCCATTAATGAAGAGCAGACGTGTGAAATATGACCCCGTGATTTTAACTGCAGAGCACAGTGTGGCAGGACTACCAGCTGTAGGCCAAGCGTGCGAGAACTTTGTCGGGCTGTAGATGATTCCCAAATGTCCACCAGTAGCGGTGCTGCGGTCTGCTGTGGATCAGAAAGACCTTTTTGTTTTCACTCGACCAATGGCTAAATCACCGCATGAACTTCCTTGTTGAATAACGTCTTCCACAAATGAAGAGCTGAGGTTCGGTGAGGTCCAGAAAGCACCTCAGACCCCCCCAGCCAACAAGTGCCAGGCGAGCTGCTGATGCACATTCCTGTCTCCCGTGAGGAGCGTCAGTACCGATGTGTGACCTCATCTCCCGGGTTCAGATGGGCCACGCTAAGAGGCCTTGTGGATTCTCATGGTGGGGGGAGCAGGTCTGTGGTGGACCTTCAGATGGTCTGAAATCCTCTTCAGCTTCAAACCAAAGTCTATTTGTTTTGAAAAACCTTTTGTCTGCAACCGCTTGTCCACCACAGGGTCACGGGGGTTCAGAGTCCATCCTGGACACACGGAGCACGAGGCTGAGGACGCCACACTGCTGGGGGGCCGGTCCACCTGGAACACCTGTCTTTGGACTGTGGGCTGAGACCCACTCAGACACAGGGAGAACATGTAAACTCCAAACGGATGAGATGCGTTTGAAGCCAGATGTGAGACCCCTGTTCTGCTCCAGTGTGGCCACATAGTAATAAAAATGCATCATACGGTTCATCAGATGCTGGATATGGACAAAAATTAACCAGCAAGAAAAAAGCGATTTAAACCATTTACACGGACAACTTATTTCTGCTGCTTTGATCCGATTTAACATTTTTATTTGGTTGGTGCTGCAGATGTTTTGGACGCAAACTGGAACCTCAACGCCAGGCTGGTGAAACAGGGACACAAGTGAAGCGCGACTCAAGTCCTCATGTAAACAGGACAGGAACGAACTCCGCTTTCCTCCTGAACGCAAAGTGGCACTTGGACGCCACCGTGTGTCATATCTGTGGTACTACAGGAAGTGACTCAGTTGTTCGCCTCATTGATGAAGCGCTGTGGTTGAATCCTGTGAATCTGGTGACGATTACTGACAGAGGGGCTGCTTCTTCTATAGATGTGACACCTCCAGTGGTCAGTGGATGGTCAGGGGGTGGGCTACAGACAGCTGGTGGTCAGTAGATGGTCAGGGGTGGGTTACAGATGTAGATGGTCAGGGGGTGGGTTACA
>UFQX01001116.1:0-86053 GCA_900497675.1 Arapaima gigas
TAAGGTAAAGCAAAACTTTTTGTACGTGTTCTTGTTTCGGGTTTCTGACGTTGTGAAAAAACTTGGTTGAATCAGTCAACTTTGGTGTATTTTAGGAGGACTTTTCAGCTTCCATAGAAGGTAAAGCAAAACTTTTTGTACGTGTTCTTGTTTTGGGTTTCTGACGTTGTGAAAAGATTATTTGTTGAACTAATTATTCAGTTGATATATATTTTATATGGACTGTTACCATTTTATATGCACCAGCAGTTTAGTAGTCGTGATTGTTTAGTGGTTAGTACTTTGCGTTGTGGCCACAGCAACCCTGGTTTTAGTCCAGGTTACGGTATATCTTTTATGGGGTTATTAGTGTATTTGTTAAGGTGAAACTTTCATATGTTTAGTATTATATGAAGAAACCTTTGTGAAGGCCTGGAGAAGGATAGAGCAGTTGCTTTTTTTTTGATGCCACATAAAAGTAATTGAAATTGAGATTTTTACTGTTCATTGAAATATTTTAATGCAGCTAATTTATAAGGTAAAGCAAAGTCTTCTTTTGTTGTCAAAGGATGATGAGTTGAATTATTCAACTGTAATGTAGTTTAGGCAGGCTGTCAGTTGTTCTCATGCATAGCAGTAGTTAATTTTCATGATCATATAGTGGTTAGTACTGTGCTTTGTGGCTGCAGTGATTTTGTTTCAAATCTGGGTCACGACGGTGGGTATGTTTTGTTTTTCTCAAGCATAGTTTGTGTGGGGTTGATGTTATACTTCGTAGGCATATTGTTCGTGTTTGTAGTAGTATCTTGAGGGATTGAGAAGTAATGAAGCAGTTCCTGTTTTCTAGATGTCACATAAAAGCAACTAAATGGAAATGAAATTAAAATTGTTTATAAATCTTACTCTGCATTGTGGCTGCAACAACCCTGGATCGAATTCAGGTTACAAAGTAGTTTGTGTGGTGTTTTATCACAATGCAGCCTTACAAAGGCTATTCTCAATGTACAAGTCTTTAATAAGACCCTTGGCCTGTCATTAAGATGGATTTATAGTTGAACTGCTAAATAAAATGTGGTACTCTGTAGGCAAATAATTTGTTTTAAGTAGCGTCTCAAGAAGTGTTTGATTTCTCCAACTGCAACCCTAACTTTAAAAACTATGCAGACCATACTGCAGAAGCATTGTAACAGTAGTGTTAACTGGGGCGGTGTTGGGAGGGTATTACTTCAGAAGAGTACAGTCCATGAGCTGTATAGAAGGAGCTGAATAATTGTCAGTATTCATAATGTAGCCATTAATGCTGTTTGGAGGAGTGATCCACCTGTTCAAAAAATGATCTGTCGCTGGACCTCAAATTAAAAGTATTTTAATCAATGGAACTTAGTTAAAGGGGAAGTTGGAATATAGTGAAAGAATGGACTTACCAGCAACACAAAATGGAGAGCAGGATGTAGGTGGGATGAATACAGTTGGAGCAACACCACCTGCGGAGTGGAAATGTAGCAAGCAACCCAGCTGCCAGGAGGTAAGTGTCCCACGTGTAGCTGTTGTGCATGTGTGTGTGAGTTTAAAGGCCAGACAGATTTGATGTATTTTTCCTTTGGCTTGTTTGTTTATAAGTAAGTCTTACTTATATCATCATTGCTTTTAGAATTGGTTTTACTGTTTTATTGGAATTATTCAAGTTTTGGCTGTTGTGTATCCTAAAACCTTGTCAGTGTCCATTGGGCACTGGCTTCTCTGCTCCTTTTAGTGGGCATTACATAATCATAGCAAAAGAAATTATGGAACCTTGTAAAATAACTGGCTTTTATATCCACTGGTGTCTGTTTTTTCATTTTTGCAGTTATCAGATATCAACTAAACCTGGGCTAGCGCTCATATTATTCAATGTAGGTAGAAATTTTAAAGTTGATGTAAAAGTCCTGAAAGTTATCAAGGTGCTTATCTAATCTACAGTTAAAATCATCTGCCAGGCATTTAAGTTCTTTGCAATAGTGGCTTTATCACCTTTCTTGAACAAAGATCAGACCCCTAATCCCATGCTGAGTGAGCTGACCTCAGTAAAGCACTTCCTCAACAATCTCAAGAAAATTATTGCAAATAACATCCCAAAAAGGGAGTAAAAGACCACAGGAAAGCTGTCCAGACATAAACCTTAATTTTAACTAGCACTTCAGTCAACTCTCCCAGTGATAGCCCGCTTCTAGTTGGTTCCAGGTCTCCCACACAAGGACAGTCTGTAAATAATCTAAAAACTGTTACCCTCTGTACGTCAAACTTAAAAAGTTCTTGAAATTAGCTGCAATCCTCCAGCATCCATATGTTTTTGCAAAAGTAAAGAGGCATAACATTTTAACTTAGCTCCTTCAACTTAACCCTTAAGTTTTTTTTTTTTTATTCGAATCACTCATGTCTTGACAAGTATAGTTTGTCAAGCTTCTTCTCTACCCTCTTTGGTGACTACCATATACATAGCAAATAAGCTGAATTATGACCCCTATGATAGGTGCCAATTCCAGAGTTTGGTATAGCACCCCAGTAATGTCTGTAATTAATGTAAAATGAGAGCTTACAGTGGTGCTTGAAAGTTTGTGAACCCTTGAGAAATTTCTATAGTTTGATTTGAGAAAGGCCTTTAGTTGCTTAGAGGTTACCTTGGGCTCCTTTGTGACCTCGCGGACTGATATACGCCTTGCTCTTGGTGTGATCTTTGTTGGTCGACCGGTGCTAGGGAGAGTAATAATGGTCTTGAATTTCCTCCATTTGTACACAATCTGTGTGACTGTGGATTGATGGAGTCCAAACTCTTTAGAGATGGATTTGTAACATTTTCCAGCCTGATGTGCATCAACAACTTTTCTAAAGTCCTTAGAAATCTCCTTTTTTCATGCCATGGTACACTTCCACAAACGTGGAAAAAGCTGTTTTGTAAGGAGGAATGGTCTAAAATTCCTCCAAGCCAATGTGCAGGACTAGTCAAAAATTACCGGAAACATTTAGTTGCAGTTATTGCTGCACAAAGTCACACCAGATACTGAAAGCAAAGGTTCACATACTTTTGCCACTCACAGATATGTTATTGGATCATTCTCCTCAGTAAATAAATGTCCATGTCTAATTTTTTTGACTTTTTTGATTTGGTTCTTTATTTACTTTTAGGACTTGTGAAAATCTGATGTCATTTTAGGTCCAATTTATGCAGAAATATAGAAAGTTCTGAAGGGTTCAAAAACTTTAAAACACCACTGTAGATGCCTGCAGTTTAATTATTCAAGCAGCAGTAGTGCATCCTTATCCAGTTTCCTGAAACTGGGAGGTAATCTATCCTATTTTAACAAATAATGAAATTAATGTCACTGAGTATTATCATGGAGGGACTGCTGGGGCATGGAAAACTTATATCAGTTCTTAAAATTGAGGCACACAAACTAAGATTTACATTAACTTTTTTAATACAAACAGGAGCTCAAAAACCAAGCAAAACAATTGTATTTTAAAAAAAAAAAAAAAAAAAAAAAAAACTGTTCAGGCATTTTGAATTTCATTTTTCAAAATAAAGTTTGTTTGGGGGGAGCCTCTGAAAACTAGAAGCATTTATCTGTTCAATTGTTCAGTATATGTCCTAACATCTGAATATTGTGACATGCTAGACAGTGTGGGGTTGTAAGGGTTAAGAAAATAATGGGGGGTAAAAAGAAGAGAATGTGGCCACAGTGTGGACACGATGTATAACAAATGTTAGCCTTTCCCCTTTAAAAGCCAATAGAGACCAAGACGACCGTAACATTGTCTGCACAGCCTCGCCTCACTGCCTCAGTGGCCAGGCGCTGACACGCTGCTTCAAAGCGTGCTTCCTTTTCAGTTTGGTCTTTACGGCACTCCACTGTGTCATCCTATGAAAGAGTTTCACAAAAAATATACTTAGGTAAGACACCATCCATTTTCAGAAGTATCACATACACAAGTTTATGCAGATAGGTGCATGTGTGAGGTCTCCTTTAACCATTAGGACATTTAGCTACCTGTCTCATATGAGCTCGTGGACACCTGACAGAATGATGTACAGAAAGCCAAGATGTATTGAAGCTAGTTTTACAGTTCTGGACAACATTTGAGCAACAATTGCCTCACTTTTATTAAATCACGGGGCTCTAGACTTTTTTTTTTTTTTTTTTTTTTTAGTATTAGCCATTAGCTCCTAAGCAAAAATATTTTGGAGCCAATTTCTGTTTTTACTCATTGAACAGAATGCATATTTACAAGCTATTAAAAAAAATGTAAAAACCACAGACATGTATCCATAATATGCAATGTCATTACCTTGATCATTCACGCATGTAGTTTTTTGTCATATATCTGAGACATCCATGCTGTTCATGTTTATCAGCAAGATTTGTGAAGTAAATTTGGTGAACAGCAGGTATTCTCATGTGATCATGTATGCAAGAATTTTATTTTTAGTTCTCTCAATTCTGTTACATTTTTTCCACAGGAGCAAGACTCAGTACAGGCTAAATGGGCTTTTCATGGGCAACACTTTGCAATCACCCAGTCACACTCATTTTTATGTTAAGTTTCTCCATGTTTGTTTATTTTTTAATGATTTGTAGCTTTGACAGCCTTTTGCCCAGTATTTCCTGTCTGGCTTCAGAGTGAAAGTTGCAATATATGTTTGGTTGTCTCTGTCATACCTCAACCAGGCAAATTCCTGAAAACACGATAGTCTGTACTGGTATACAAGTTTAGAGATGTAATTGTGAGATGGTTGTCTAGATAAATACTCATCTATGTCCATTCCTAGCTCATTCATGCTGGCCAATTGTGAGTCCAGTGACAATGATGAACTAAAGCTGGAGAGAGATGCTGCATGACAACTAGATAATAATGATCATTTCCCAATGTTTATTTTTAGTCGCATTTGCAACCATTTCAGTCGTAATCTGAAGCCTAGAGCCTCTTTTTCTATGCTGCTCATTTCTGGCTCCATAGTGCATCCCTCCAACATCTACTGAACACCTTACCTGCAGTACTGCAAACACGAAACTCACAGCTTGCTCTGGAGTGAACACCTTGAAGAGCCCATCGCAAGCTAGAATGAAAAACCTAACAGATGCACAGTAATTAGGCAAATTGTGACCTCTGAACCCTTCAAGTGAGAATGGCAACCTTGACATGAACCTGTTCCCGCAGAGGAATGAGATAACAACCATAAAAATACTAACAGTATTGCTTACTTTAAGCAATCAGTATGGGTGCATTTCTACTCACCTGTCATTTTATCTAGCAGTTCAGCAACTATAAATCTGTCTTGTAAATAGCATAACGACAGGTTTATGATAAACAGCAATAAGTACTCAAGTTTCCCTCTACATGGACTAAACGCCAAAAACTGTTTCAATAAAAGCTGAGACTAAATCAAAATAGCAATTTCACACAACACATTTATTCATTCAGCAGATGCTGTTCTCCAATGCAACATATAATAATGTAGTGTTGCATACACCTTCATCCAACTGTAAGACATGGTGAACTAAACTTAGTACAACTGAAATCAATGTATTTGTCATAAAACAGAGTCGTTGAATGAATGCAGAATATAGTGAAGGAGCTTACTTATCATTAGGCGTGAGCTGACAGCGTCGTATATCAGGAGTAGATATCACACCACAGCGCTTATACTGTCCATCCCCAAATGACCGGGACACTTCCAGAACACCCAGGACACGCCCATCCCTAGAACCACACAAACTATGGTTAAATATGCCTCTGAAAAATATACATATCTTGATTTGTCTGTGTATTCTAAGATCTGAGCAACTTTTTACAAACTCAATAAGTCATAATACTGTTCAAGTGACTAAAACAAAAATGCATGACAAAACTTTTGAGACTGAGGTTAGTCTAAAATCAAATTAAATCATTTATAAACAGTGGGTCAGCCACTGATCTTCTTTCAGCTTAAATATGGTTATTACTGTCTCAACCTTTGATGAGCCAAGTTATGTTAGACGAGTGTCTAAATTTCCACAATTGCTGTACATGTCTTGCTTGTCTTGCTATTATAAAAAGTTTATCAAAATACATGTCAAGAACAAAAAAAAAAAAAAAAAAAGTCAAACTTACCGGACAGTGCCACCTGCTTTCTGTATCCTCATTCGTTCCTCATAACAAGTTGGGTTATGTTCTTTGCTCAGTGCCAAAGTAACAAGCTTCTTGGTGCTATTCTGTCCTTCCTGTTCTTCTCGACACAGGACAGCCTTAAAAAAAATTGTTATGGACCAATAACAGTGTACCAGTCCTACCAGTCCTGAACTTAGAAATATAACATAAGTTAATCAGTATCCATAGTAAAATCAATATCCATTCATTCCGCACCAACAATAAGCACAAAACGGCAATAAGTAATTCAGATCATGAAACACAAATGATGTTTGAAATTCAGGAACTTTCAACATTATTTCTGTTTTCTTCTTTGGTGTTTCTGTATTGTTCTTTAATAGCACTACCTGTGCAATTCAGACATGCAATACTGCTTTAGCAAGAAGAAAATATCACAAAATACAAGCTGCTGTGCCATGAAGACTAAACAGACTTCTGAAGAACTGCATCTAGCCAGTTAGACAGTAATCAGGTGAAAGATATTTTGAATGAAGAGGTACTCACCCTGCTGTCTCCAAGGTTGGCCACATACACTGTGTCATTCACCACCAGCATGCAAGTGGCTGTGGACCCATCTTTCCACACTGGTTTCCTAGAGGCCAAACCAAGGCCACAAAGTGAATAAGAACAATACTCTACTACTGCTGTAGTGTCCCTGATCCAAATGTCTAGATTTACACTGATTCAGTTATCTGCAGCACAGTGTTTCATTGTACAGTGTAACAGTATGGCTGTGCACTTATTGATTGTACAAACCTAACACCCACCACCACAGACAAAGGCATCAGCTAAATAAACATAGATAACATAATAGAATATTTGCCTGCACTGTTCATTTCAACATGAATTTCCAGCCATCATCATCAAACCAATTATTTCTGGTCGGGGTTGCGGCAGTCAGCAGCCAATCCAGTCTCTGGGCACTAGGCTAAGAAACTGCCTGGATGGGACACCAGTCCATTGCAGGGCTCTACATGATTTTTATTCCATAAAACCTATTCAATCAGCACACATATGGGAAGTATTTTACAGTTCTTACATTTTCACAAAACTATGATTCATTAGAGCAGTTTAAGTTATGCCTCGGATATAAAAGTAGCATGCTTCTTCATGGACTGTGGCCCCTCTGACTGAATTTAAATAAAATACAGACTTGAATTAAAAACAGCTTTAGCATTAACAACAGCTTAATCTTTTATCAAGGTTTAATTTTATATGCACTGAAGGTCCAAAGTAAACAACCTGATTTTTTATCATTAAGACCTGGTATAATTGATAAGCCCTGTAACTGGTGCTTTTATTGCAAATGCGAGTATGAATTGGGCTGCAGTGCAAAACTGCACAGAAACAAGCAACTCACTGGCTCGAGGCCTGTTTCAAGAACTCCTCATCTGTCTGCCTGAATGTGTCCACCAGACACTTCCTCACAAGCTTGTCCAGGTTCTCCACCTCACCTACACAAGGAAAAGTACTTCTTGCTTAGTTTAATTTTACATTCGTCAAACAGACTTATTTAAACAGAAACAAAATTTAGGACAGCTGTCCTCCAATACTCAAAATGAAACTTGCAATACAGACTCAAAACTAATCAGACACTCTGGAAAGAACATACAAGTCGCAGCAAAACCAGCAGAAAATGTTTGCACTTTGGGTACTTTTTTTTCTCTCATTTGTTTCAGGGAGTTCACCTTTTGGGAATTTGAGGGCTAGAGTGTGATGGAGATGTTCAGCTGCAAAGCGTGATGCTCGGGACCCTCCATGCCCATCAAACACTGCAAAGTACGACAAGCGGGATCTGAAATGCACACCATAAGTATCATTCAGATTACAACATAGAAACATCTCTGGACAAGCACATAGTAGATACAGCAGTGACCTTAACACCTACTGTATATTTCACTAGTCATTTACATTACATTTATCCATTTAGCAGATGCTTCTGTCTAATGTGACATACAATAACTAGTATTTAGCTGAAACCTTTATCCAAGGTGACTTAGTGTTAGAAATACTACACTATACTCTTATAATCATTTACCCATTTATACAGCAGAGCAATGTAATACACCTGATTACATGTACATGCGTTACACACGATTTACAGTCAACAATCTGACTGAAATACGCATCTTTGGACTACGGGAACAAACCAGAGCACTTGGATGAAACCCACATGAACCCGCAGAGAACAAGCAAACTCCACACAAACCGAGCATAATGTGAACCCATGTCTGAACACACACTGGTGCTACCCACTGTGCTACACAGCAACATGTCAGTAACACTCAATAAAAGTGCCACCAAGACAAGTTATCATACAGTAAACTTACACTTGGTGGGGAAGCGACGGGATGCAGGTGGTGAGGTTCGGTGAAAGAACATGCGCATCCTGCATGTCTTCCCTCTCGCCACGGCGAGCAGCCACATATCCCTTCAGCCTGGCCCATCCTGCGCAAATACACTGCAGTTCTCAAACAGCCACAAGTAAAGAAATGCACAGAGGTGTACAGAATCAATGCTGATGCAGAAATGCGTGAAAACCTTTACAAACTTTCTTTTTCTCCAGTTCTTCTTCATCTTCACGCTGGCAGACTTCCAGCTTCCGTTTATCTGTCCTGTCTTGCTGTGGTGGCTGGTCAGAACCTCCCCCTGGTGGAACCAATAACCACATTAGCATCAACACAAAATGAACTTCATGCTGCAGAATAGACAAGGAATGGTCCATGGACCATGTCCATAGACCACTGGACATGAAGGGTTGTCTGACTACATGGGACAGGTAATTTGCTTAAACTGCCTTAACTGGACAGACAGAATCCTTCTAGTACTTTTCTGATGGACAACCAGACAATAAATTGAGGAAAAATGTTAAATACAACTAGCTGAGTTAACTTGCTGCCAGGTCAAAAAGGTGCAGCAGTGGAAAAGTGAAATGCAAATTACTCGATAGTATTAAAGTGATCCCATTCATCACATAAGCAATGTTAGTGCAGTTTTACAAATGGACATGAACTTTTAATTGCTTGATTTCTTCTGCTATTTATTATGGCTCCACATTACAGCAGGGCATCTGTTGTGCAAACCAAGAGCTGGAATTAAAAGTTTAGCTGCATTATAGCAAAGCTGTGTATACTGGTGTTTACCTGTAAATATTGCCAAACATTATTATCCTTACAACACTAATGGGTGCAGCACCTTAGGTGTCATAAAGGGTTTAATTTTTATATTTTCATGTTCACATGTAACAGCTACTGGCTCCTGTGGTTGAACACCTGGACAGCACTGACAGCAACACACGTGCCAGCCACAGTGACTTGCACACAGTAGTAACACATACATACATACATACATACATATATATCACCAAGCTTTACTACCTTTAAACTAACTGAATTTAGCACATTTGTGAGAAAGATGTTGAAACCGTTTCCACACACAGATCAGCACGTGTGTGGTAAGAAAGCCCGTCGCATAAGTATGCTTTGCGTGTGACTTCAGTACTCCTGCTTTTCCAAGCCTTGTCAGAAACTGAATTTAAAAGTTTCAAAATAGTAAGCAGCCTTTTTGGAGTATAATCAATTTGACTAAACACCACAGTGGCAAGTCTCCAGCTTGAAAAACGAAGCTATGCATAAAGAACAAAAACAAGAGATTGAGCTTTATACATACAGAAGTCGAAAATGACCTTTCATTATAATTAAGCCATATGACGTAACTAAATGGCGTCACCCACCTTTCCCAAAAAGCGACCAATTCGCAAAACAGACCCCATGTCCTGTTTTGGGCAATTAATGCTGAAGCGTTATTATAAGTACACTTGCTGTCGTGTGATGCCCCGATTGTCTCTCTCTCACTACAATGTACTGGGATTTTTAAAGCTGGACATTTACTTGTTTTTTTCCTCTTCCCAACACGTTCCTAAACCGAATAGGTTCGACATTTGAGGTGACAGATAACATGTACCAGTCATGTGGTCAATCGAACACAAAAATGTACCGCCGCTGCCTGACGCCGCAAACTAGGTGAACATTTGTACGGTATTTTAGCGCGGGACACCAAAATAACGAGATGGGGAAACCGCAGCCCCGTGCAGGACGGCGGTTCAAGCGCAACAGCCCTCGACAAACGCAGTGCAACCCACAGATTTGTGCACCTCATGCGGTGTGAGTGGGCTCCTTACCCGCGGTGTGAGTGGGCTCCTCACCCGCGGTGTGAGTGGGCTCCGGCAGGTCGCCGAACAGATCCATCGCGCAAACGGCTGCTTGACGAAAGAAAGCTGCACAACGGCCCAGTTCGCTAGCTTCCGTCGGACACGCGCATCGGCGCAGGCGTTAAGGTAATAATTCCAACATTCGCTCCTGATTCCGAGGACTTTTGTGAAAATGTACCCTGAGGTGGGGTCCCACGCGAGCCGGCCTGGCAGAAGGAAAGTTAACAAAGCGCCTGGCGATGCTCTCGAGGTAACCGTGTAATACTTCCGCTAGAGGGAGCCGCTCGCCACCCGCAGCACAGAGCGTTTCCGGGTCACAGTTGGTGTGCACTGTGGATCTTTACTGTGGGACACTTTCAGTTACACTGGGGTTGTTTATTGTGAGACACGTACATTTAAAAAAAGTTTTGTGTATTAATTTGTTTGGTTTAGGTGGAGGGGGGGGGGTGCTGTACTGGCCATGTCTGTAACATATGCACATTTTCACAGCGAACAAACCAAGTAGTAGATGCCAAGCATGGTCACTTTATTTTAGGTCTCTGCAGCAAAAGGGTTGGTGGTTTGTAAACTATGCTTCTCTCAGCCATATCTCATACACTTCCTGTCATTGCTCTCCCTACTGCAGGGTTGAGAGAATTTAAAAGAGATTAATTATTGGGAACAGGTGTGCACCTCCCATCACCCTCCCTTACACCCTGCATGGCAGTAACTAATCTGTTGAAACATTGATTCAGCTCATTTGCTCAGTCTATACTTCCCTCTGTTGCCTCCATCGCTCAAGCTCACTGTCTTTATCTTATGCTGGGGTTTTTGCTTCATTCTCTCCCTCTGATACAGACTTCCCTTCCTTCAGTCTCTTCCAGTTCCTGCTGTACCACCTTACACCTGACTCCACTGCCAGATCGGAACAACTCTTTCTTGATGTTCAGAAAGCCCTTTGAGCCTTTTGTGATTCGTGGTATGTTGTTGGGGATGCAATGCACTGTTTTGTTAGAGACAGTAGTCTCAGCAGAAAATCTGTGCAAGGAAGGTGAACAGTGCCTTATTTGATAAAGCTTGGATATCTGTCTCTACAGGACAAGATAGTAACTACTGTTGAATCTATTGCATTGTCCTTAAAATCTGCAGGATGTGGGGGGCCTCCTCTTAACAAACAGCTAAAATTCAGCATGCAAAATATCAATAAACCAATGCAATACTTTCCTATTACACACAATGATATAATTCCCTTCATATATAAGTCCAGACTAGATATTTCTCTTTTTCACAGTAAATGTATCCATTAGTGTGGTTTTGGCATAAACCAGCAAACTCAAGGTAATTCATATTGTAAGAGTACAGAGGGATCCTCTAAATGGTTCTGCGGACTTTGTACACAGCGCTGTGTGTTTATAGGTTCTCTGTTACGATTGGGAAATCTTTGTGTTTGTGGGGAGATTTCGGGAATGTTGGCAAAGTGCCTTGTGCTGGAGGAGGGAGTTGTGGGGCAAAGGGTGGCCAGCGGGGGGGCTGGTGTATTCATAGGAGTGTTTTTTTTTTTTTCTGGTAAACTTTTTCTGGAAATTTCTCAGCCTTTTGGCTAAGACCACAGTGTAGTACTGAAATGTTTTTATAAACTCTTTGATATGTTTTAATATTATGCATAAATCACCCAGCATGTATTTGTAAAATAATCCTGGATTTTTGGTGTCCTAGCTGTCTTGATTCTTCGCTGTAATTGTGGGGGAAAGATGGGACGCCATCTAATTGTGCCTCAATTTATTTAATGCTTATTTCCCTATATACCTACCAATTTCTTTCATTCATTCATTTATTACTGTGAATTTCCTGTTATGTAAGTGTTTTAATAGATGTTTAGAGCCTTACTGATATTGATTGGTATTGATTTAATGGGGTTAAATATACCTGCCATATAGTATTTGCTGGTTCCATTAAACAGATTGAATTGTATAATTTTAATTTAGTTATGCATGCTGACTTTGAATATTAATTGTATTGATTTTTGATCAAAGATGTAGGTGTGGAATGAAGAAATTATACTATTGTGGTGGACAGTTGAAATCCCTGACACTATTCTTAGTTTGTCCATTGTGCTTAATTAAGAGTTCTTTGGGTGTGAATGCTGTTAAAGAGTGTTTTCCACAGTTCTCTCAGAACCTGTCAGCAGTAGCACCACTGGGGGAGCAACGACCTAGTCACTTGCAGTGAGTTACCTGATGTGACTTCTAGTGCACGTTTATTCTGTACTGAAAGTCACAATTGGAAAATTTTGTAATGATTTTTCTTTTTTTTTTTTTTTTTTTTTTGTGGAAGGTAAAAATCAGAACATTTCCATCGTGACATCCAGTTTCAAAAGCCTTCTTCTAACTACTTTCCCAAAGAGGCCATGTCTGTGAAGCCCTGCGGTGAATGCTGACATACAGTTTCTCCCATTTCAGCCAAACAGCTCTGCAACTCCATATGTTGTTGCTGTCACTTCTCTAATTTTGTGAGACCCCATAAAGTCACTGATATTTACTGTACAATAAAATAATTGAACAGATTGGTTTGAAATGAACACAGGTGTGTTGAGTATGATCTCAAGGTTGTTGAACACTCAGGTTGTTAAAAAAAAAAAGAAGTGAATACTTATCAATTAAACCATTTTCAGATTTTAATTTTTTCCATATAATTCTAAAGATGTCTAAATACTTTAAACATAGAGGATTGAGAAAACAATTTAAATATGCTTTAATTTGACTTTGCAACACATCAGAACAAAAAATATCTCTATCATATATGTGTGTGTGTGTGTGTATATAAAATCAATGGGGGGGGGTGAATACTTTTAGAGTGCTGTAACTCAGCTCTCCTGGGGCATCAGCAGCTTCCAGGACTTCAAGAGCAACAATAACCGTTACCAACGTGAGGACAACAGGAGGGATACAGACCACTGTCAGGAACACTCTGGTGGAGGAACCAGGAGAATGACATGAGCTTCCCTGAGTTTCATTTGTCTGGGATGCTGGTCTGGGATGCTTGGGCTTTGTCAGGGAGCAGGGGGTTTGTATCCAGCAGAATGGACCGTCATCGTTCTTCGATGTCTCACTGCTGACCGAGGGGGACTAGTTGCAGACTTTGAAGATGTGCAGGGAGAGTACTTTGCACCCCTACTCCATGGAACCATTGTAAAAGGACAACCATAGGGTTGAGATGGTGTATGACTTCTACTCCTTTGTGTGAGCAGTAGGTGGGAACTTTCCTCGGAGAATTCATTGATGTCATCATAGCTGGGCATTTGGAATGGGGGGGAGCCAGATCCATGTTTGCCTCCACCCCAACGCTGCAGGGATTGAGGAGTTCTGATTGTGTGAAGTGGGACTATTGACAGATTACTCCCCTCCCCAACCAGACCACATCCAGTCTAGAGTTTAATGTAATTTTAATGATTTAATAGCATTTTAGAATGTAGTGTCCTTTGAGTTTTAAGTCATGTTGGGTATGTTTGTTGACTTTGCAGGTTATTAATGTGGAAATTAGTTCATTATTTGAATTGTGCAGCCCTTGGTATTTTGAGCTACTGATCATTTAATAGAGAAAAGATTTTGTGGCTAAAATTCCATCATTTGAAAGTGATCATTTGGTGATTTCCAGTCAGTTTAATGTAGATGAATTTTAATTGTTTATGCATTTTGTGGTTGGTTTTATGCTGTGTATGACAAATTAGTTTTTTTTTTGTGGTTTGTGCTATGATTGATTTTTTTTCCTGAAATCTGTGTAATTGCTGGTTTCAAAATGTTTTGAGAATTTGAATTGTTTTTGGTGTTTTTTTTTAAATGTTATATTTTGATTACTGTACTGGCTTTTAATAAAGTTTGGAATTAAAGAAATGGTTATTAGTTTTACTCAGTGATTCACTGTATTTTGCTTTTGTGTGTGTGGGAATGTACTGGGTTGGTTTATTGATATTTTAAATGCTGAATTTTCGCTGTTTAAGAGGAGCCCCCCCCACATCCCACAGATTTTAAGGAGAGGACAAGTATAGTTGCTACAGGAGCTCTTCATACCACATTAATTTTTCAGATTCACAGAATGGCTTATTCATTTCCACTATCTGTAACACATAATGCTGGTTCTCTAAAACTTTTTGACATGTTGACTATAAATGTCACATCTATAATCATGGAGCTCCACACGTTTAGGGTATATATGGCTATATGTAAATATGAAAAAAAATATAAAAATAGAGCCTTTTGTTTGAAGTAGATTTAATCATTAACTCGTAACTCCTAAGACACTTACAGCTTTAGCGGAGATGGTTTTGGGCCAAGTTGTTTGAAGAAAAAAACATCACTTTGTGAACGACCATTAAGTACATAGTACAAGTTAAGATTACCCAAGCTGAGCATTAGACAGCAAGGTTCTGCTCATGCTCATGTATTGTCTCTTGTATCCATGTCAGAAAGTTCTCCACCCTAGTGTAAACACCATACTTCCCATTGGTGCCACACCCCTCACCCCAGCTTATTATACCAGTAAGGTACCAAGTGCCACGGTAGTGGGTCACAAAAGGCCCTCCACTGTCCCCGCTACAAGCATCCATTTGCTTGTCCAGGTAACCTGCACAGAACATGTTGTCCGTGATCACCTGTTCTGTGGACTGGATGCACTTCTTCTGGTCCACAACAGGGAGGTCTACTTTACGCAGGAAGCGAGAGGAGAGACCCAGGTACTGCATGGCACCCCAGCCAGTGACAGTGCCCATGTTACTCTCCCTTAGGAGCAGCTCTGCCAGGTGGGCATTGGGGAGGCAGACAGGTATGGCAAAGGCCCCCAGCTGTACTGGCTGGGCCAGGTAAAGCAGTGCAATGTCACTGTCATAGGTGTACTCGTGGTAGTGAGGGTGCTTCAAGACAAACTCCACCCGGATGCACTGCTCCTTCTCATCTGGTCGCATCTTGTCATAGTCCCCTGGGTTCAGAATCCCGTAGACATGCAGCATTTCACACACAGTCCAACAAAGAGAGACACAGGGACATACTTAGCCATGTTTGTCACTTCTCATATTATGCTCGCAATGTAATAAATAATATAATATTAATTAATAAAGGTTTCAATATTAGCTTCTATTAGAAGTGACTTATAAATTGTTTAAATACACTGACCAGCCACTCTATTAGGTACACCTAGCTAGTACCAGGATAGGCCATCTTTTGTGATCAGAACAGCTTGATTCCCAAAAGGTACTGGAGATGTTCGATTTTTAATGGTCCATCTTGATTTTGCGCAGTTTATGCATTTTGTTTTGCAGTACTTTCACACTGCTAACATCACATTCCATCTCATTCCAATGATATTCTATTGTCCTGAGTGGTGTGGGCTGTGTAGTTGTTAGGAGCAAGTAAAAGTGCTTTAAAGTTTATGGAACCATCAGGAGCTGGAAGTGCAAATTTGACAAAAGCTAGTTTTTCCACGAACCTTTCCTGGTTGGGAAAGATTTCTGTACTTTTTGCAGTGTAGCATGGTGCCTGACTGAGGTGTCACTCAAGTCCATCGTGCTACAGACAGACAACACTTTTTACACACTCCTGCATGTGATACCAAATTTGTGGTGGTTATGATTAATGGAATAATCTAGATTTTCACCATGTTCAGTTTGGATTGTAAAATACAGTGTGTGTGTGAAATTCACTCTGTTATGCTACGAGCTCCCCGTCTACAGTATGTTTTTAGTTCTGCAATAGTCCATTACAGCCTGGACTGAAGAAGGAGCCCAAAATGATGGTAGATTACAGAATATAATAGCTATAACAGCAATTTTGGTATTTTTGATATTTTGGTTCATGTTTAATTAAAATTCTTAGGGTTCTTAGGGCCATAGACACTTGGCTACATTTGTCTACTGGTTAAGTCTGCCCCTGGTTATAGCTCATCTGCTTCAAGGTTTGGCAAAATGTACATTCTGAGATGCCTTTCTACATGCTTCTGTCATACCGAGTCTTTAATTGCTTACATGTGGTGTATTAGCTTGAATAAGTGTTGCTGTTCTCCGATCTCTCTCATCACACACTTTTTTGAGACTTTTCACCCACAGCTCTGCCACTGACTGGCTTTTTGTTTGTCCATCTCTGTAAACTCTTTACATTGTACTGTGCAAAACAATGCTGGAAACGGTGGTGTTGGCACCAAATATCATGGCACCTCTTTTCCATCTGCATGCTTTATACATGAGTCCCAACCATGTGACCAACCATATATATATTATATATATATATATATATATATATATATATATATATATATATATATATATATATATATATATATATATGGTAGCTGTACAAAGCAAAATGTTTTTCACACAGTTACATGTATAATGTGAAAAACATTATATATGTATATAATGTGATATATAATATGAAAAATATTTTGCTTTGGGCAGCAACTTTGTTCCACTTTACTGTAATATCTGGTAAAATAGTGTTCAAATGTAAGGCAGAGAATCATGTCCATGAATCTCACCAATGGTCACGTGATGAGGGGTCCTTTCAAAACAATGGGCCGCACTAACAACCCAGCGTGGCGATAACAGGGTTCCACCACAGAACCCGCTGCCATCTTCTCTGTGGATGAGAATCTGCAGAGAGCAAGTCAAATATTTACATACAATCTGAAGTAATGAAAATATTGTCAGACTGCATTGGTAGTTTTTGAGTTCTGTATAGCTACTTTTAAACAGATCTGTGTTACCCTTCATCTCCTAAGATCTTGCCTGCAACACACAAATGGTTATTAATACAAGTGTCCTGGTCCAGCAGCCTTATGTCAGCAGTTATATAGAGCATAGATACATAGAGGACAGATATATTTTGAAATGCTGAAGGCTTATAAGGTATAAAACTACAGTATCTTAAAATATGTATTCTCCAAGCCAGTGGCTCCCTTTCCCTATCAGCTCCTGTTTTCTCAGGATGACAAAAACTGCAGCCTTGCAAATTATGTTTCTTGGTTTTAAAATGAACCAGTTTATCATCCTTACAATTTTAATAAAAGTTTCAGTGATTTAAATATTTCTAGATCATTTAATATGTCATTACTTTCTTCTAAAGTGTACAAATTTCTAAAGACGTGTTAGGTGAACTGGTGTCTCTGCATTGCCCTGCTGTATGAGCAGGTGAATGACGGTAGGTAGTGTAGTGTATCTGTCATTTTACACTGCTTTGTGCAAAGGTATCAGCTAAACACTCTTTAATTACATCTTACATCACTTTAGAGTAAAGTGCTTTCTAAAAATGAATGAATGTAAACATGTGCTGTACCTGCCATGGACTCCCACCCTGTTTCTCCAGCATTCCTCCCAAAATGCGTTTTTCGTTTTGTCCATCTAGGGTTTGGAGCAGCACGTCCTCAGTGGAGTTCTCTCCATTATTGGTATAGTTACTCAGGGGAGGAGAGGGGGTGGAGAGCATGTCTGGGTCGCTTTCATTCAGCAAGTGATCATCCAGAAGTGACCTGTAAGTAAAAGTTGCCTGCCATTTTTTCCCACAGGGAAATGGCACTAGGAAAACATTCAGAACAGAAACCTTCATAAGTAGAGGACCAGCTGTATAAGGAAAGGTTAGAAACAGCAGCTTTTATCTACCTGTTGGCTCGCAGGTCTTGCCATCCTCCTGTAGCTGGTATCCTTCTGCACAGCTGCACTCAACGTGGGCAGTGCGGCCCTTGTTGGTGCAGTACTGCAGGCAACCCCCGTTCTTATACTGGCACTCAAAAACCTCTGATAAACGAACAAAAGGAAGTCGCTCACTTGGTCACTCAATACGTGTGCAAGGCCAACAGGCTAAAGAGGTTTTCACTTAACTCGTATCTCAGTGGCATGATGGGGTCCCAGCTGCCCTTACCTATCTCACACATCTTTCCCTCGTATTGCGGAGGGCAGAGACATACAAAGTCATTGCGATCAACAGAACATATCCCTCCGTTCATGCACGGGTTCTTCTGACACACATTCAGATCTGAATTGAAAAGAAATTTCAATGAAGAGAGGAAAATCTCCACAATTCAGACTCGGTCAAAGTGATGTTCTAGTGACCTCAAGAGTGCTCACTAATGTTAGTCTTATTGTATGACTTCAATTTCTATTCCAATGCAGTAAATCCTTGATCTCATAGAATCCAATTTAATGGATATTGGATTAACAGACAGAGTTCTATGGTCCATAATTTGGAACTTCCTTGTTATTTCCCAGGTTAACGTGTTAGAAACAGCAGCTTTGATGTTCAGTACTTTGAGTACTGAACTGAGTACTTTGATGCTCAGTCTGGTTCATATATTCAAAATATGCTTCAAAATGGTATTTAATAGAATTCCCTTTCATGTATACACTGTTTTACAGACATTTGGATTTAACAGACTCTTGGCAATATCGGGCACCTTCTCCCTGAATTACTGTTAAATTAAGGTTGTGCTGCATAATGTTTGTATAAAATGACAATTTTGTGTAGCCTTAAGGTCTCGTTTATTTTCTAGACTCACACTGTACTTGTACAGTTGACTACGACACCAGTCAATTGACAGGTTATTTTGAAGGCGTACTTACTTTTATATCGATACCAAAATTCCATCTAGGAGAAATGAAATTTCACATTATTAAAACAGAAATCAGACATATTTAAATATACTTCGTTTATCCTTATTTTTCTAAAATCAGGATTTTGAATGCGTTGTGCCGAGTGGATCTTATGAAAATTTCTAGTGGCAAACAGTATCACTTGAAACAAGAGGTTTGTTGCACAGTGCTTCTGAAGGACTCAAAATGAGCCAAACTGAAATTAAAGGATCTTTGAATTTCACTATGGTGAACCCAGCAATTTACAGTGGGAAGGGAAGAGAGCTGCAGAGTGGACAAAATGAAGAGCAACTACACAGATACCGTCTTCTCTTTGGTTTGAAAGATCTCAAAAGCTTCTTCTTGGGAGCAGATCTCCTCATAGCACTCGCGCTCCAGGTTGCCTGGCATGACCTCCTCCAGGAAAAAGTTGCCCCTTGGTTTCCGGATCCTCAGAACCTGCACTGCGTTTATCTTTTCCAGAAACACTACACACAACATGCCACACACATTACTAAAGCGACATCTCTCCATCACATTGACACAGACATGCACTGCACTGACCACATTCCATCCACAAGGAACTAAACTGAATGCTCCAAATGCTGCATGCACACCAGCACATGAGTGTTCAGAGCGCTTGCTTTAACAGCAGCAGAGGAACACAATCTGAGACCGGGTGCAGACACAGACCCAGCCTATAAATAACTCACTTGCAGAAGTCCATGCTGCTGTGAATGAGAGCAGGATGACAACACTGAAGAGCTGATGCCCAGATAAAAACATCCCAGGCCTGTTCGCCACACAGGGAAGGAAGGGAAGTAGACACATAAATGGAAGTAGTTCTTATGTGTCATTTTGAATAGTAGCTCCTTACAGGGAAGATATGGTGCCTCTAGGCAAAGTATTTCACAGTCAAACATTTTTTAAGCACTCACCTTTTCTGATGTCACCTTGAAGTTAGAACCAACTGTTTATAGTTTGAAGAGGAAAATGTCAGCAGTCCCTATTCTCCCTTCTTGATATTGCTAGTATAAGTATTAAATTCCATTAAAGATTTCAAGAAAGGCCCCACTGTTCTGCAAAAATGATTTAAAATAAAATGTGACTTACCAGTATGTGCTAGTATCTAGAGTAATGGTGGATTTGTCGTTTTCTAAAGCTGACCTTCAACCGCACTTTAAATATTGACACAAGAATGGAACACTAAGTTTGGGCAATAACTGACCACCCTGTTATGTGTCATCTAACTGCGAATGCAATAAAATACAGCAATGCTCATTTATCTGTATTTTCTAGATTTAACCATTTTTTTATGTCTTCATTTGCACCATCAATTTGTTATTGATTCTCACAGCACATTCTGCCTGACACATTTAACACAAACCCAGACACGCACAATAGCGGTGGTGGAAGAGGTGCCCTTTCCAATACAGCTCCCAAACTCTGTTGTAAGACTGTGCTGAAGAAATACATTCTTTCAAACCACAAATTAAAATTGAATTCCTTAGATGACAGCCGAGTGACTCAGAGTAGTATAATGTAGGTCTCGTATGCATTCCATGTTCACACAAAAATTTTAACCATATTAACCATAAAGCATCTGATAAAGACACACAAACCCGGAATCATTCTGGAGACAAAGTTTATTACTGGAAGATGCTGTTCCCTGTACAAGAACAATGTATTTACAGGCCTCAACTAGGGCTCTGTTGACAAAGGAAACCATAGAGCACAACTACACAAAATTATTCTTTCATATAAATTATCAATAAATACAGAACAGGTAGACAAAGTGGACCACCCTGGATAAGTACAGAGGTCCTCATATTTAACGGCACTTTTGTTGCAAGAAACACAAACTGACAACAACGTTGGCTGGGTTGACAGCGATGATGAGCACTGACGTAAAGAAATATGAATATAGCTCTTCTGAACTGTCAGGAATTCGCACTTCCACCCTGCAACATACCACATATATGTAAACTTTTACTGATATGTCAGTAATAATCTAATTTGAGCACAGTCAAATAAGGCATTTTGAAGTGATCCTTCCTTTGTACTGTCCCTAAAACACCTGAAGTGTCCACTGAACAGACGACATAGGACACAATGGCGACCACTGGAGAGAGACGCAGACAACTGACTCTGAGCTCCATTTAGTTGTCTCTTTAGTGATAAAAGGTCAAAGGCCAGAGGATCTTAGGACAGCGCTTTGAAATGCTGGTGGGAAATACTGAATCCAAGACAAAAGTGTTCTGCTTTAGGTAGTTTGCTGTTTGTCTGCTGGATGTTGGTTTGATGCCATCTCTATATATAGTTTGATCCTCTAGGAACTCAGTTTCCCAGTGCAGTGAGGTTGGTTTGATTCAAGCTGTCCATTCACATAGAAGTTGTTGGCTGGATACAAGTTCTCCCTACATTTGGAGATGATGCTTTGATCCAAACTGCCTTCCCCTGTGGAGCTGATATTTCAGGAAGGACTGCTGTGTGTGAATTCTGCGGCTCTGGGCAACAAAGGCACACTGATATGGTAAGTCGGCTCACATCCCATACAGAGTTCTGACTGGGGATATGAACAGGGATTGGTCCCTCTCATGCTCCAACACTCCGCTAAACACACAGACTGAGAAAAGGGACCTCAGACCTCGCTGGCGGTGCTGGAGCGGCTCAGTTCTCTGATTCCTTGTAAGATGCGTTTCATGTGACCCACTTTGGTCACTCCTAGGTCCTGTAAAACAAACACAACCTTGTTTCTAAGCACTAAAATTAATGTACATAAAAACAGGCACACAACTAACAGATGATGATTCCCTAATGCCAAAATCTAACATCTAACAGTCCATTGTGCATTGTGGTTGCCACTTTATGTACTGAAACAAAACAAATAAATTCAGAGAAAAGTTATGAGACACATCAACACATAAAACCACAAACCCCAGAAAAATCACATAATAGGTTGAGAAAAAGCCCACAAGACAGAAATGCTCCAAGCCCAAGTCAGAAAAAGCAGGTATCAGCGGTACCTTGAGGTCACGCCTCTCTAGATGCAGTAGCTCTGCTCCACGGATGTCGTGGCGAATGAAGATTTCCTTGTACTCTGTGAGACTGATGAGTTCTAACCAGGCCGCCACCTCTTCTGTACCCCACTGATGTACTGTAGGGAGGAACCGCTTCAGAACCCAAACACCACATCCTTGTTGCCAGTGTGGACAGTTTGCAGCACCAGAAGGGTCATGCTGGACTGTGTGGCTCAATGCCAACCACAGACTATGTTTTTATAAACTGAATGCAAGGATGCAGCCTGAGGAGATGCTCAGTGTGAGCATGACAGTGCGGAAACATTCTAGAGCTCAGCATCCAGCCACCAAGAGACCACAGGACTCCCAGATTGGCAACACCCAGGGCTACAGCAG
Source organism: Arapaima gigas (assembly GCA_900497675.1). Taxonomy (NCBI): domain Eukaryota; kingdom Metazoa; phylum Chordata; class Actinopteri; order Osteoglossiformes; family Osteoglossidae; genus Arapaima; species Arapaima gigas. Next base: position 22,355 of record UFQX01001116.1, read on the forward strand.
CAGTGTCACTGGGACAGAGAGGGGTACCTGGCAGAACAAGAGTGTTGCTGGCCTCCTTATTCTTGTTGTTCTTCTCCTTCTTGAACTTGGGGACAAGGCGGAACTTGCCACTTCGGCTGCGCTTGGACAAGTCCATGAGGTGTACCTGCACACAATTTGGAAGGTGAGCCACCACTGAAGGCTGAACTGTATCTGTCCTTTAAGAGTTTGGTATGGAGTGTGTAGTGACCAGGTCTGGAGTGATATAGGGCTGAATGAATAGAACTGGGCATGGGGATAACAGGATATATGAGTGGGAGGATGCAGTGGTCAACATGATGCGTGTGGATGTGGTCAGACTGCTGCAGCTAGATGCAGGAGGATGGCAGCTGAGGCACCTCATCATCTGTTGGCTCGATGTGCTGGGAGAGCCACGCGATGTCCACCAGCCTGCGGAGCTGCTGGGCCACATTGGCCAAGGCACCACTGAGCTGTTCCTTCTGAGGAGGATCCAGCTGCTGAAGACACAGTATCAATTACATGCACACAAATTCCAGCAAAAAAAAACACATAAAACAAACCCAGCTAAAAATACACATACTATTACAATCAGCTATACATGTACACACACGTACACACACAACACACAGCTGGATGCAACCATGCAAATTAACTGTACATAAAAACAGAGTCAAATATTACATGTAGTTCTTTTCTCTTTCGACAGACACAGTTCATAAATACATACATCATTCATGCATAACAGAACATTGGGTCATAACTATAAATACTGTTATTGTATATATAAATATTGCATGTTCTGCATCTTATGGTGTCCGTCTAATTTGCTTGCAAACATATGTGTGCAGTCTGCATGAGAGACTCACCAAACACATCTTCCCAGCCAGCAGCAATTCTGTCTCATTATAAAGAGCCTTTACGTTGCTCACCATCTGAATCACTACACTGCAGTTAAGACCCTACAAATAAAACAGATCATTAAACTTCAGACCTTCCAGGAATGTACAGTACATGGGAATGATTTTTTTCAGCTTATTCCGCTGTGGACTTAGACACTCATGTTATTGAGTGTGTGTGTATTAGTTCCTTATACTGCAAAAATACGCGTATGCACACACACACACACACACACCAATTCAAAGCTTAGTTACTATAACAGACACACAAAAGCAGTGCCCTGTGAAGATGTTAATATTTTTGTCATTTCCGGCTCTACTTCAACTGATGGAAACTTCTTGCCTAACTGAGCACTGAATTCACACATCACAGTTATACGTTGCTGAACAGGCCAATACCCTGGGAACTGGTCTTTCTGAGAAACATCCTGTATCACAGACATTTTCAGAAAAATTACACAAATTGATCCATTTACCAATATAATCCAGTTATATGTTCATAATGATGTTTATCCAGAAGAAAACAAAGACATCATGGAACAATAGAGGACATTAACCCACATTAATACCTTGCACACCCACCTCTGTATTCTTGGATTTGGCGTAAACAACATCCATGGCCTTAGAGCTGGCGTTGACAGAATGAGCTAGTTCTTGTTCCATGTTTTGATGAGACTGAGCAATCTCTCGAATACTAACACAGGCATGCAAAAAAAAAACATTAAAAAAATCTGTGACAAACAAGATCTCTCACATTGCATCAAGTGTGCAGCTTGCATCAGGCTTGATGTGTTTATGTGTGTATGTATGCATTAGGTTACCTAATAACATCTCAGCATCCCTGGGGGACTATGAATCCTGTCTCACCTGTGTATGAGGGCTCCAGCAGCCTGGCCAAACAAGTTGATCTGAGCAGCCTCTTCTTCTGAAACAATTTCAGGGAGTAGTGCATGCTGGGCCGACGGACGCGGGAACTCACACCTTTGCTTGTCTTCCCAAGACTTAAGCGTGTTTTCAAATGCCTGCGGTAGAAGAGATTCCATCACCTTGCAGCCCCACAGCAGTTCATTTCACAAGTTGGGACTCCTACTCTGACAGCACTTCAATTCTACCTTTATTATTCAATAATGATATTTGTTATACAACAAACTAAAATTACAGTTTGACAATTAGTTGTTACTAACAACTGAAAAAAACTGTTAAGTCAGAAACCCTTTAACTCAACTTTTATTCTTATACACACCTTAACTAAAAACCACATAAAAAAGCAAGACTACATAAAAAATACATGTCAGTGTTCATAGCCAATTCCTACTTTTTTTATACATATATACATACATACACACACGCACACGCACATATGTGTGCGTGTGTGTGTACAATACTTTGCAAAAGTCTTGCAACTTGAATGTCTGTTGAGAAGTACAGGTAGATTCTTATCTACCATCAGGGAGGTTTCTGATTGGTCCCAAATTCATTCTGCAGCCTGAGAATGACCTCAAACACCCAATCTCAGTCATACACAACTATCTTCAGCAAAAAGAAGGAATCCTGCAACAGATGGTATGGTCCCCACAGAGCCCTGATCTCAACATGATCGAGTCAGTCTGGGAGGACATGCAGAGACAGTCAAAGTCTGCAGAAGAACTGTGGCCAGTTCCTCAAAATGTTTGGAAGAACCTATCAACCTCTACCTTAAACTGCATGCAAGTTTGCATAAGAGAATTATTGGTGTTTTAAGGCAAAGGGTGGTCCCACCAAACATTGATTTGATTGAGGTTTTTTGTCTACTGCACTTTTTAGAAGGTTTATTGATTAATAAGTATTCATGGCATTATTTTTGGAACCATCCTCGCTTTATAGCATTTTTCCCCACAGGTGCCTAAGACTTTTGCACAGTACTCTGTGTGTGTGTGTGTGTGTTTTTTTGCACGCGCGCGCGCGCGCGCACACACACACACACACACACACACACACACACACACACAAATATGCTGATGAGGACGAGGACGATCAGTGCTACTCACTCGGTCTCTGGTCAGGGTCTGCGTGCGGTTCTTGTGGATGATGCGGATATACCCCGGCGGCTGCACCCAGGCCTCCCCGTCCACTTGCACTGGCACTCCTTCGTCCCCCAGAATGGTGATCTTCACTGTTCGGCACTGCGCAGTAGATCATATGGTAAACAGCATAAGATCAAGTGTGTCTCCTGCCGACCAGAGGCTCTCGGCAGCACCCAGACTCACCTGAGCAATACGATGGTGCTGCAGGTTGATGACTCGTGACACAGCCATTTGCATACTGCCGAACACAGCTACAACTTCTAGGATCTTGTCATCGAAAGAAGGAGCGGTGAACGTCTGAAATAATAACCATGTTGAAACCGGCTGATTCTGGATGTGTGGTACAATCCATGCTAAAATTTGTTTTAAAAATAATTTTTAAATACACATTTTTTCAAGATAATTTTAAAATGACTATTTTTATTTAATCTTTGGACAGTTTCAGATGATGTATAACATTTAAAATTTTCCATTTTATAGAAAAATCTCCCCCAAATATAAATTCTATAGGTCACACAATTAAACTGATTCTTCATGTTAAACACATTTGAGTTCAGATTTTTTAAATGCAAAAAAAACACACACACACACCACACTTAATGTGTGAAAAAAAAATAACGCTGTAAATGAATAACTAATGATCTGTAAGCTTTGCACTGTGAAAAACAAATTTTCTATACACACGTGAGTCTAAGACTCAAGAATTTTAATGTATCTCAAATTTAATAAAAATGTTAAAATGAAACTCTAATATAACTAAATAGAGACATTGGTTTCATGAAACTTATTGTTTGTGCAGAAAAACAGAAGGTTAAAGTTGGTAAAAACCACTAGACATCCTTATGTGAGTAACCAGTTAACTCAAATGAATGGGAGGTTGTGGATATGACACATTTCTATTATCTATTATTAAACCAGTTTTAACCAAAGTAGTTTACCATTAATAAAAGTAGTATAATAAATACGTTTTACATTTCAGTGCAGTAGAGCCAGGCCCAGGGTGTAGCCTGTCTTGCACTGTTACTAGGATAAAACAGACCATTGCAATCATCCCCTAGACAAGGAATTATTGAAAATTGACTGACCGCAGCACTTTTTATTATAGTGTCAGGCTTTTTAGAACTTAAGCTGTAAAAATGTTTTTAAGAAAATGACATGTTTTTCAGTTTATATCAATTATGTCTTGGTGGTTAAAAAAACACTCAGAGTTATAAAGTTTCATTTTGGTTTTTTCTCCCTATTTTTAAGTGCAATGCAGATATAGTCATTTCCATGAACACAAACACAGAAGCAGCAGTGTAGCTCTATGCTGGGTTAGTACATACATCATCCTCTTTGGTGCCACCCCAGAAGTTGGTTCCTCCAGCATAGCTTGGTATGTTGAGCACAGCAATGCCCTGCAGGCTGGGCAGTGGGATGGGTCTGCCATCACACTGACGGAGGGAATTGTGCACACATTGAACACATTGTCATTACACACCGTAACACATCAGCCACATCCACCCTTGTGTCCTACCTCCAGCAGCACTCTCTGTTCCAGGTTCTTGTAAGTGCGATGTAGCAGCTCCTTGGTGCCCAGGACTCCATACCACATCATGTTCTTGGTGCGGCTCCTGAAGAGCACAGTAAAAGCACATACCATGACTGGGAGTGAGAGCCTATTTCAGCAAAGCTGTACATGGAGGGATGCAAGTCTGGAGAGATCCATGTTAGAAAATAATGCAGGAAGTAGGAAAAGGAATGTCTATTAAGGTATTAGGGTATGCCATGGAAGCTAGTACTTTTCAAGGGACAAACTGGTTTTCTCAATTTTTAACCATGTTTTTATTTCTAGGCTTAAAAATTGCATGTATGTTTGAAAAGGATCTTTCATAGCAGCACAGAGCATGTTTTCAATATAGGGTCGCACTGTCTGCACAATACTTTTTTAAAATTAACTTCAAAACACAAATTCTTAATTTTTACATTTAAAATAACTGCACGAATAACTTTTTCACCACCACAACAGTCAATTAAAGCTTAAAGTTGATGTTACTCAATTTAGTTTCTATAAATATCTTAACTATAGCTAAAACAATACATTGTAAGACTTTTCATTTTAATATTTTTATTATTACATTAAAACTACAAATTCCTACACAATTAATACTGATGACTGACTGATCTAGAAAATGCAAAGTTTTACATGCAAAATACCTGCATCATTACGGATAATTGAAATCAACATCAACACTGGACAGGAGGTGTGAAGATGACAAACAGTACAAGCATGTGGAATAAATGCAACTCTTTACTTCTGTTTTGTTCCTATGCCATCTGAGTGTGTTTTTCAACAAACTGTGATGAAAAGATCTGCAGATCATTGTCTCTCCAGAACAAGCAGAAATTTTATTAAACAATTATGAAAAAATGCAATTAAAATACACTAGGCAACATCTGAATATTCAAAAATATGTAACTTAAATGTTCATAATATCAGATCTTCGTGTATTAATTTTTCACTGAAAAATGAAATTATCTAAAATGATCATCGCTAGTTTATGGAATCATTCTGTGGCCACAATCTGTGAGTGCTGAACAATGAAAAGTGGTGATGTATGAATGCGGCATTCCATGAGGTCACCTGCACTTCTCTGGATGTTCGTCCCGCTTGTTGTTAAAGTCCAGAGAGATTTTGGCATCTAGTCCGATTCCAAAGTAATTGTTCATTACACACTTCTCTGTGTAACACTCTCTGGGGAACAAACACAAACACAGAATTAACTATAACCCCTGGGACTATGAGTGAGACATAGGAAAAGGAAGGTTTCAAAAGAATTCTGCAAGATGGTTTTGACCACTTACAAGTTCTCTGGGTCACAGTTGAAGGGATCTGCATTGACTAGTAATCTGCTGATTACTGAACTGCTGGAGAGGGACCCTGAGATTCCCACCCTAAGGCCTGTGTGGCAACATGATGCAACACTGCATTAACATAGGTAAGTCTTCAATGTCTAGCATACACTACAGTGACTGCAGATGTTCCAAAAACACACTCAGCTCACTGCAGGTGCTAACACACGCACACAGAAGGAGGAATGAACAATGGTTCCTTACTTGGGTACAGTATCTTGGTGTTGAGCATGGGCATGTTGTCTCGGCTCCCCGTTTGTATGGGCAGCGAGGCTGAGCTGCCTAAAGACAGGTTTCCTTTGCTAATAAGCTTCTCACATGGTGATTTAGACACTGCAGAAAACAATACAGATAGAATTCAGACTTACCAAAAGTCAAGAGAAAAACACAGCATAAACTCAACATTAATGATGCAAAAAAGAGCTCAGAAATAACCGCTCCCCTAATCCATGACTCGCCTCAAATTAAATCATTGAGAACCCGTGGTAGCTGATCAATGATGTAATTCGGGCTGAATGTTGTTGCTCCCTGTGCTCAGGGTACAGAGCCAAGTCACACTGTTTGTCTTCTAAATGTCTCCCCAAAGACTCAGCAACTGATCTAAAAATTAGTGATTACATTTAATCATGCTTGAAACTTTGTGAAGCCTTCGAGGTGGTCTTATTTGGAGCACCGTTGTAACAATGGGTAGGACCCCCCTGTGCACTCAGAACAGCCTTAATTCTTCATGGCATGGATTCAACAAGGTGCTGGAAACTTTCCTAAGAGATTCTGGTCCATGTTGTCATGATTGCATCAAATAATCGTTTCAGATTTGTCAGCTGCACATTCATGTGGATATACCCCAGCACTGCTCTATAGGATTCAGATCCAGATTGTGACATGTGCATTGTCCTGCTGTAAAGTAGCTATTAGAAGATGGTTAAATTGTGGCCAGTTTTTGGCTGTGACATTCAAATGAAGCTTGATTGGGATTCAGGTGCTGAATGTGTGCTAAGAAAACATTTGCTACACAATTATAGCATCACCAACACCCTGAACTGTTGACATGAGGGAGGCAGGATCCATGATTTCATGCCGTTTATGCCAAATTGTGACCCACCATCTGTGTGTTCCAGCAGAAATCGAGATTCATCAGACCAGGACATTTTTTCTTCAATCTTCAGTTGTCCAGTTTTGGTGAGCCAGTGCCCATTGTAGTGTCAGCTTCCTGTTTGTGGCTGACATGAATGGAACTCAATATGGTTTTCTGCAGTTGTAGCCCATCCGACTCAAGGTTCAATGTGTCTTGCATTCAGAGATGTTTTTCTGCCCTCCACTGCTGTAAAGAGTGGTTATTTGAGCTATTGTTACCTTCCTGTTAGCTCTAACCAGTCTGGTCATTCTCCTCTGACCTCTCATAAAAACCATGGGACAGTCAAAATCACAGATCACATTTCTTCCCTATTCTGAAATTTGATGTGAACATTCACTGAAACTCATGACCCATATCTGGGTGAATGTATGCACTGCACTGCTGCCATATGATTGGCTGACTGGATAGTGGTGTGAACCAGCAGGTATACCTAATAAATTAACTAGTGAATGTATGAACCTGAACCCTTAATGAATATACTCAACTAATCCCCTAAATAAAGACTTCCTGCACTTAAAAGGGATTTCATCTCATACATTATTAGACGTGATAACAAATCACCAGATATTCTTCAGTGCATAAGTAAATGAACTCTTTTCAGTCAGTAACTTGTGGTACCTCCTTTACCAGCAGTAACTTCACACAGTCGCCTCCTATAATAAATGGTCAGTCTCTGACATCTTACAGGAGGGATTTTTTTAATCACTCCTCTTTATAAAAAGTCTGTTAACATGGTGAGGTTTTGAAGGATTTCTTGTATGAACAGCCTTCTTCAGGTCCTGCCAGAGAGCATTTCACACAGCTTTGCCTTGGCCATTCCATTGACAAGGAACCTATTCTTCCTAAGCCATTTTTAATGGACTTGAATGTTTAGGACCGTTATTTTGTAAAAACATCCCCTTTGTGCCCAGCTTGAGTTTTTGAACTGATGACCCATTGTTCTAAAGAATTCCTTGGTATTTCTCAGAATTCCATATTCCTTCAATGATGTCAACTTGAGTAAGAAAAACAGTCCCAAAGAAGGACTTTTCCACCAGCATGCTTGATAATGTTTTGCTGTATTGGCTCTTCAAGCATGGGCCCTTTTGTTGTCCCCATATAGTTCAAATGTTGACTCATCTGTACAAAGAGTTCAAGAACTCTTCAGCCTTGTCCAGGTAGTCTCTGACAAACATCAGATGGGCAGTTTTGTTCATTTTTGACAGAAGAGAGTTCTTTGTAACAACCCTTTCACACGCTGCATTTCTGTTCAGGGTAATTCTTACTGTTGATCTATGCAACATTACTCAAAAGGCAACTAGGGTGGCTTGTAGATCTCTGAATGTTATTTTAGGATAACCTTTTACCCCTTATTATTCTCCTTGTAGTCCTTGGTGAAATTTTGGGAAGATGTTCACTTCTTGGCAGGGTTGCCATTGTTTTAAATGCCCCTCACTTGTATACTATTTGCCTAACAGTGGATTTATGGAGTTCAAAATGTTTTGAATGGCTTTATAAGATTGATAAGCATCCCGTTCTTTCCCCGTCAGTTCTGCTGATGTCTTTTAGCTGAAGGCATGAGCCAGACTCATAGGATGGATAACTGATATGCTTTCTTGTTTGTTCCTAACACATCATTTCACATCTTCAGTCTCACTGATTAAGTGCTTAACACCATCACTGACCCACCTGATCCTGCTTTACCTTCACACGTCATAAGGGTTCACTTATTTCTGCATCTGCATAATTTCTGCATGCTGTGTGGACTATTTTGTATTTAAAAGACTCAATGCAGTGCATAATTATACTTCATTTCAAACAGGAAGAGAATTTCTGATTAAATATGTATTTTGTGGTTTAAAAAAAACAGAAAAATAAAGTGATACAATGGGTTCATAAACTTCCAAACACTGTTATTCATCCATTTTATCTCTATGCACATTTGATTCTGGCAAGTGTTTACCTAAGAATAGTATATGCAGAACAACAATGTGATACATCAACCATGCAAATTTCTTTAAGCAGGAATTACTTACCCCTGCGAGAAGTCCGGGCCTTAACACTGCGACATGTGTTGCTGTTGTATGAGGACTGCAGGGAAATGTGCTCCTCTTCATCCTCCTCGGCCTCCTCCTCTGTTGCCAGAGCCAGAGCCTGCTCCTCCGTCTGAGCGTTCTGGTCATCAACGGCTGAGACAGGACATAGCAGGGAGGAGAAATGAGAGCACAGTTTCAAAATTTCCTTCCCTGGAATTCTTCTTCCCACAATGTGTAGCAAAAAATTAACTCTCAGCAATGTAACATTGCAAAGACAAAACCAAAAGACATAAAAACCCTGTACAATATGTAATTAATCGCAATCTTTGAATAAAACAGGACATTTGGAACAGGCCTGCATGCATAAAACTTCAGATTTTAAAAGTTTAAAAATTAAAATGTACTCCAACCAGAACTCATAGGTATAACGGTATTTATTGTGGTATGAAGTTTAAACAAATACATTTTTAGTCAACATTTCCAGAAGATCCAGCACCAACTGTCATATTTCCTTGGCAGTTGGGGTGAGGGTATACAACAGGAAAAAAGTAGTAATTTCTTACTAATTTTATGTTCCTGAGTTTGAAACTGATACTTAAAATTGTGAATTGGCTTTATTTTTCAAGACATGGAAAAAATATGATAGCCGTATAGGCTTGATTTCTTCATTTGAAAGTGGAATAAACTAAGGATAAGGGTAAAGAAAAACCCACAATTAAAAATTTAGCTGAATTAAAAACTTAGCTTTGCAAGTGTTAACAGGGAAAATGGTGCCCATCATTGTTAGCAGACTATAGCTGGGCAACAACAAGTGATGCTCCAAAAAAAGTTGAGACAAATGAAGGAGCACTGAGTTGAATATTATTGATGGTGCTGCACATGTATGTTACTCATTAATTGTACATTCAATAGTCTTGCAAAAATACACATCATGAAACATATTTTCTGCTGAAATAAAACCAATGAAATGTGCAATTGTCATTAATTTTCTGCCTTCCATCTTCCATTATAGAAATATATTTTGACTGATACACAGCATGTGTAAAAATTGGTATACTAGTGTTATAGTTTAAAGGTTTGATAAGGGAATTAAGAAAAAAAATACTTTTAAAGCATGTGTTAATATCATAAGTAGTAATCAAGTAGTGACACACAGGTGAGGTACATGCCGACACTTACACACTCAGGGGAGAATGCTCCACCGTCGCATATATAAACTGCATGCATACACACTTCATGCTATGCCCCACTGATGCAGATGTACACCACACTGATACATCCTGCTGATTCTGACACACACCACACTCCCTCGATCCAAATCCGTATTCTCCGTGGCAAACAGTTGCTCTCACAGCCCATACATGAGCCCTGTGGTGCTCAATTTCCCAGACACCCTATAGTATACGCCCAGTGGCATCCTGTTGCCTTGACACCCTTATTTAAATTCCCTGTCCATAACAGATATACCTGACTTGAGTCATGAGGGAGAAGCAGAGATTAACCAGAGATTCCGGGCTCCAGAGTTTGAGGCCCCGCTTACAGTTCAGATTTCCTTCTCCTTGATGATTTGCCTGGTTCCCAAGTTTGAATTAAGCATTAATCAAAGTGAAAATTGGCACCTCTGCCTCCCCTTGCCCAATGAATAAGCACAATTTTGACACAAGTACATGTCTATCTATGCCCAATGTTTCTGATGTCTCCGCTTATTCTGCATTGTTTCATATTGAACACACATACTTTCTCTCTGTGAGTCCTATGAATCTCTTACCTTTCTCTGTGTGCTCTATTATCTGTCGAATTGCTTTCTTCAGGCTGTTGGCTCGAAGCATCAGCTGTTCCCGTGGCTTAAAGATAGCAGAGGTGGTTCGAGGGGAGCACGGGGCTGGCGGGATGGATGGAGGGGTGACGAGAAGCCCCTCGCCTTCCTCCTGCTCTTCAGCAATTGTAGGGGGAGGGGTAGGAAGTACCACGGAGGCCTGTGCTTCTTCATTCAAAGTCTTGAGCAGCGAGTCCAGCTTCTCCTTCAGCACTCCACACTGCACCAGTCAGACATAGTTCAACTTCCAGCAGGCAAAGCAGCAGTAAAGAACATGAAAGGTGACCCAAACTACCCCTCTATAAATGAGTTTACCAGTAACAGCTGCTTTGGATGAAAATCTAGGGATTTTCCATCCCTGGTTCCAACAAGCCCCTGGTGTCATTTTAAACTGTGTTAGACCAATTATGTGTTATTCTAGGTATATCTGTAATAGTGAAAAGTTGAGCAAGGGTTTTTCTTAAATATTAGTGGCCACTAATTCAGATAAACTGCTGTTACTGCTAAATATGTAGTTTACTAATTCAGTCTTTGTCTTGTCATACTTAAGGAACTGATTCTGTCATTTCACTAAAGATCAAAACAGATGAAACACTGCACTGGTTAAACTTCAAGACACATTTAGTTTCACACAAGTCCAAGGGTATATTGAGTATTCTGGACATATTATGTTTTAATTAATGAGATTACAATCACATTATCAACTTCTGCAATTAATAGCCTAGTTGTATCAAACATCCCTAATAATAAATTATAAAAAAAAAACTCCCTGCATTACCCGAGCCCTTACTACAAGCCTTAAATTGTAATTTGTTCCACCAGTGAGGCGGCTAACCTTTTTGGCCATGGCCTCTGACTCCTCTGAGCTTTCTGGGGTTTTTTCATAGGCCTTCCCAACACGAGCAACAAAATCCTTCACTGTCTCACACAGCACTCTGCAAAACATACAAATACACATACGTGTGCCCGAACACACACACACACACACACATGCACACACACGCACACACACGCACACACACAATTAAGACTTGGAACCAAAAAGACAAAGGAGACAGGTACTCATACACTATGCAAACAGAAGACAGAGACTGACAGACAGAAATAAAAAACACTTACATACACAAATACTACAGTTAGAGATACAGAGGCCAGACAGACAGGCAGTGAATTACATTCCACAGGAAGGCAGGCAGGCAGGCAGGCAGACAGCAGATCAGATTGGCAGACTCACTTGGCCGATGAGATGACCACAGAGTGCTGGTCTGAGGTCAGGATCTTAGACAGGTGAGCAGCTACTGAATCCTCATAGGTAAGAATTTGCTGGACCTGCAACACATGTTGAAAAAGTTACCATGGTTCAGAGCTGAAAGCAGCAGAACTACAGGTTAAAGACTCGCTGGACATACCTCAGAGTCATCGCTACAGTCCTCCGTTACCGTGGAAGTGGAATGCTGCCGTGGAAACTTGGTCTCATATACCATGATGCTCCATCTGTGAAAGAGATGGATCTGTTCTCTCTAACATCTCAGTCAGCCAGGTGATCTGTGAACTGCGTTTTAAAATGAATCTCTTACCGGTCCAACATCTTAGTGCTGGCTCTCTCCAACTTCTCCAGGATCTGGGGTAGCTGGGTGTCATCATCACAGGCAGACCCCCATCCCAGCACACGTGCCAAATCATTCCCTGTGCCCAGAGGCAGCACACCCAACTGGCACTACAATCAGATTATAGCAGAAGGTCAGACTGAGATGGTTGCTTTCATTCTTTTTCTTTTCAGGTTAGAGTACTGCACCCCTCTGCTGGAAAGACTTCCTGAATCTGGTCATTCAACTTATTCAAAATGGTAGATGCACTCACCAGTCCATGGCTCTGCCCTCTCCACTGACTGTTAGGACCCTTTTTAAGATACTCAGTCTAAATATCAGATGTCCATATAGCTTTGTTCCCCTCAACCTCAAGACTCTCCCTATCATCCACTATGAAGCATCTTTTGCATTTATAGCAACCTATTCTTCAGCTCTCCTCTCCTCAGACAAACCATGGTTTTCTCTCCTAGCTCCTTTGCTATAGAATGAGTTCCTTCTGAACATCAAATTTAGTCCTAGGTCTTCTGAAGAACATCCTCTTTGTTTTTGATGAAATGCTACTAAACCAGTACAACCCAATGAGAGGCTACATGAAACATATGAGGAAACTATGGATAAAGAAATCACCATCATCCACATTAACAGAGAAACAACTAGTCACCCAATGCTCAAACATCAAAAGAAACCTCATGGCAAAACTGAAAATTGATTCCATAAAATGCAAATGTCAAGGTTCAAATCCCATGCAACTACAAGCACTGCAATGGAGACCTTTTTCTGGAGTATGTGCCAGAGTGCATGCTAGATATCTTGCATGGCTCAGCTGCTGACACAAGAAAAGAAGATGATGGCTAAGCTAACTACTGTCAGCCTACTACAGTAGATTTCCAGGACTTGGTCACAAGTCACCATCACACAGCATGAACAAAAATATGAATGCAGCAGTATCCAAAATCTCAACCACCACCATAACTGAAACTAATAACCTATTATATGCTGTAGCAGCAGTAATACTTCAAGTATTTGGCTATAGAGGTCAACCAATCTAAAATATAGGCTGCCCAGAAGGAATTGAGCAAGTTGAGTGAGCTGCAGAAGGGCAATATAGCAAAGGACAGGTCCCAGCTACTGAGTAAGTACAAAGGCATGTCTGCAACTGAGGCTCTGGAGTCTGCTGAACTATTAGCCAGATTGCAGAGATTCTGTGCTTGTGTGTGAGAAAGTGTATCTGCATGTGGAGTAAGAAACTTGATCAGCATTGCAAAAATCAGCATGTGTGTGTAGAATATGTATGGCATTTGCCCCCATGTGTGTGGAAAATCCATCACAGCCTTTACATACAATAAACATGTGACTTCATTACTCCCATTTCTCTAGGACTTGTCAGAGATCACATATGAAATTTTCAAAATGGTAATTAGCCTTTTTGGAGTTTAATAAACATAACTGCTCAAAAACCTAACTTAGGGTAAAAAGTACTACTGTCCCAAATTTCAAGTTTAAATAAATAACAAAAGCAAAAAAACTAATCTTATGTATATTATGAAAGTCCTGTGTTATCTGTTATGCGTAATCAGCACAGATCAGTAAAGTCATATCCTATCTTACTCCAACCTCAAAGGACCACTGGAACACAACATTAGAAACCAAATGATAGACGGTAGCCCACGTGACCAGAAAATGTGGCATATATCTAGGAGATGCATGATAACCATTGCTATTCTGCATAGGTCTGAACCTCCTCAGCCAGGTCATCGCTAAGAGTGGTTATAGATAGTTCCACACTTGAACCCCTATCTTTGGTTACCTCCTGTACTTGGATGACATCAAGCTGTACACCAATTCTAGAAGAGACATTGACTCCCTGATCGACCTGACCAGGATCTACAGTGAGGATACTGGGATGTTGTTTACAAGTGCAGAGAAGTACAATAGGATAATAGTAAAAAGAGGGAAAGTGATAAGGACAGAAGGAGCTGAACTACCACAAGGCCACATAGCAGATATTCAGGACAACTGCAAGTACCTGGGGATCCACCAATTACACAGAAACTATGAGGCAGAAACTTGGAAGACAGCAACATCCAAATACCTCCACAGAAAAAAATAGGTCCAAAACAGTCAGGTAATAAATGGAAAGAACAATATCAGTCATCAACACATATGCCCTGCTAGTCATCGAATACCAAACTGTTATAGTAAGTTGGCTCAGAGAAGGAAGCTGCAGCCATCAAGACTCAAAAACTCCTTGCAATACACAGCACCTTCCATCCAAAACTCAACACCCAGAAACTGTACACCTGCTGGAAGGAAGGGGGAAGGAGTCTGGAAAGTGTTACAAATACTGTCCTGAATGAAATATAAAACATCCATAAGTACATGCAAGCAATGTCACCAAAAGACAAGCTGCTAAGAGAATGTCTGAAGCAGACAGGGCATGTAAATAATATGGAAACAAAAGAAGTGCCATGGGAAGATAAGCCCCTCCATGAAATGTACCACCAACCAACAGCAGAGGTGGCCGACATGAGGAAATCGTACAAAGGACTGGAAAAGACAGGACTACAGCAGCACTAATCACAAGCCCTCAGCACCAGGTCAATTGAAACAGAGGTATCATATCAGGCAAGACCCCAGCGGACACCAGTCATCAGATGTGAATCCAACAGAGCACCTTTGGGATGTGGTAGAACGGCAGATTGGCAACACGAACGCGCAGCTGCCAAATCTGCAGAGATTACCTGATGCAATCATGTCAACATGGACCAGAATCACTAAGGAATGTTTCCAGCACCTTGTCAAATTCATATCACAAAGAATTCAAGCTGTTCTTAGAGCAAATGGGTGTCCTACCTGCTATTAGCATGGTGCTCCCCAATAAAGTGGCCAGTAAGTGTATTTATCAAAAGCTGTTATGGCTGAATAGAAAAATGCAACAACATGTGACTCCAATGTTTTGTGGCAGTACAGAATGAGATTATTTGTTATGATCGTGACATGAACTTTAATTCCTTTGTGTGTGCAAACAGAATCCAGAAGCTGACAGGCTGACAGGCTGACATGCGTCAAACCCAGACATAGCATGCATAGAGCCTATTTCAACTTCAATTATTATCATATGAGTATTACCCTGTAATCTTGTAAGCAGGGCAGTATGGTACCTCAGTGGAAAAGCCCTGGTGCCCAGAACCTGGGCTGTGCATTTGGATGTAGGTTTGATTCCTGCTTAGCCTGCCACTTCCTCTGGGTGCCCCAATTTCTTCTCACAGTCCAAACATATGTGTTTCAAATGAATTGGTGACCCTAAATTACTTTTAATGCATGACTACATGAATGAATGAGTATGTTGCCCTGCTCTGTTGTATATATGGGTCAACTGCACTGACACCTACACTGACAAAAATAAGTACTGTAGCTGTACCTGCTTGTGCAGAGTCAGGGTATCAATCTCTGACAGCACCCAGCCTACACTCCCGTCACCTCCACACACCAGGATGCGGAATGTGTCAAACTTCTGGAAGAGTCGCAAACTGCAAGAGACAAATGATTGTTACAAACTCAGTTCAGTGTCACGGACACTTAGTCAGAGATATTCTTCCACAGTCATTCATACAGTTGTATGTTGAACTAACCCAAGGTGCGGCCCTCCATTCATGAGGTCAAACACTTGGGCGGGATTGAGGAGCTGCTTAAACCGACGCAGGAACTTCACACCCTGATTGTCTCCACTCTTGGAGTTGACAAAGACAAGGAGGGGACTGGTGCACGAAGGGGGACAGGAGGCTTTCCAGAACCCTGAACACAATGGAAGGATGACTTAGAGACCCATCTCATTCAAAGGCACAGTCTCTCACATATACATACAAGCACATAAACACAAACACACTGTTCAATAGGACACACCCAAGGCAAAGGTCTGGTATGAACAACATTGCACTTACAGAGCAACATTTGACAGATTTATTTGTTCAGTATTACAGAGGTGCCAGGAATGCAGTAATACAGAAGAGTAATGGAGTATTTTAAGGTGGGGGAGGGGGCAGAATAAGTTTATAATCATTTTTCAGGAAGAAATACAGGAGGGAAATTGAGTACAGTGGAAAGAAGAAGAATTACAGTCAGGAAAGTTACTAAGGGCAGGGGAGTAGTAGATAGAGAAAGAATTGGAAAGGGATAGAACTAAAAGTTAGGTATGGTGGGTAAAGAGGAAGAGTCAGTATTAATGGAGTTTCTGAACTAGAATGCAGATCAGTTTAACAACAATAAAGGAACTCCCATGGTACTCTTAGAGATGAAAGCACTAACCATCAGAGTCAATGCTGTTGAGCGCTGTAGGGGGGATGACAGACACCTTGCACTGACCCAGAGGACACTTATTGGAAAGCTGCTCTTTACATGCTGTGTGTACCTATGAGAAATACAAGCTTCACATTTACATTTATTCATTCAGCTTACAGTTTTCTCCAAAATGTCTTACAATTTTAAACTACTTATATTTATTTACCAATTTATACACTTGCCCAAATATTGCTGGAGCAATACAAGATAAGCACCTTGATCCGGGGTACTATAGCAGGAGGTGGGATTTGAACTTGGTTCCTTCAAGTGAAACACAGCAGTGCACTCTAACCACTACCCCAAGCACATTTATTACATACATATCAACCTAAAAGATATCCCTTAGTATCAGAAACTCAGTGGCATTTCTGATGTGCACTCACACACATCTACACAAAATTTCAGTAGTACAGGTACGCAGGTATAGAAGCATAAAAAGTGACTACAGATGATGAAATACCTCTTTGTTTGTCCAAGGTACTTAAGTACAAATGCTTGGAAAGTAAGGTTTTTGCACAGTCAAGTTCATTAAATGCCAAGTTTGGCATATTACATTTTCATTTGCTTACATATAATAGCTACTGGCTCCTGTGGTTGAACACACGGACGACCCTGACAGGAATGCGCCCCGGCCATAGTGATGTGCACACAGTAATAAATTATATATCACCAAACCATATTATCTTCCAGTTTGTGTGTGTTTGAGTGAGAAAGTACGCCAGCAGGAAAAAGAATGCAAATCAGAGTGTGCTTTTGTGAGTGTAAGCAATACTATCATCATTCACTATTTGAACTTTTTTAATCTCATTGGTCAGTAATCAACATTTTGTCCACCTCCATGGGACTTTCATTAGTCATTTTGACTCACCCAACTGAATGCACAACCTGTAGTCTGTTAGCAGCAATAAATGGAACCAGTCTAATTGTTTTTACAATACTAAATGCAAGAATTTAAAAGGTAATAAAGTTAGATGATGTATAATGTGTTATTACTGTCTGTATATTATTATGGCTGCTGGGGAAAAAATACAATCATCACGATACTGAGCGACATCAGGAGCAAGTAGCTGTAATATCTATTCAAATAAAAATTTTTAGGATCTGTGCAAAATGAAAAATTAATAATTCATGCTTGAAACACACAATTCTGCACACATTACTGACATAGAGGTAGTAAAGTCTGGTTTTTGAATTTCAACCTTTCTGCTATGACCAGCGAACACATCACTTCCTATATGTCAGCACTCATAATATTAATGCACTAAATGAAATTATTTTAAGGGTAATAAAATTGGCTGATACATAACATTTTACTTTTTACCTTTCCACCTTTCCACTTGCCCACTTTTTGACCAGAGCGACACTGAGTAACTCAGGTAGCGTATGATAAACAAACACTTCTACATGTACAAACAGAGGATAAACACATAACGCACAGAGAGGGGATATGATGCACTCACCATGGCCTTACACCAGAGACAGCGCCAGTCCTGCAGCCGGAGCACACTGCCACATGTCTTGTCGCATACAGTGCATTTGGCACTAACAGGCAAGTTTCCCTCCAACCATTGGTGAGGCATTGAGATCTGCAGGAGCAGAGACCAAGTTGACAGGTGATCAAATGCAGTTTGTTTGTCTTCACGACTTCTTGCTTAAAGCAAGCATTTGTTCAGCAATTACACTGTAAGGACACTGAAGAGCACAAGCCCTCTCTGAAAACTGGATTGCTAAAAGAGGAACAGAGGACATTGTATCAAACACTGTGTCAGAAAGACCTTGGAGAAAAGAACAAAAGAAAAAATAAACAAGGAAAAGATAAAAAAAAGTTAAGTGTAATATAATAAACCTTTTCGATTTGAAGTACTCCCCTACCAGATCTCAAACCATTAGCATCAAATAAGTATCTCCTCAGTAATACCATATTGGAGTATATATCAGTAAAATTATCTTAGTGTCAGTTAAACATACTATCTTACACTCTGAAACATCCAATTCTGCCTGTGTATGTGTGTCTGTGTGTGCATGTGTCTGGTTTCAAAGTTATACCCCATCCTCATCTTCAATGATGTCCTTCCCAATGGATGCCAGTGTGCTCCACTTGCAGTTGTTTGTGGCTCTGACAGCACAGCGCTTGTGGGCCTTGAACTTGCACACTAAGGTTGCAGAAGAATGGAAAAGAACCAGACATAACATGTTGAAGATCCTAGTTTTTTTAGTGTACAATGCTACTGTGAAGGAACAATAACAGATTGGGCATCTCAAATATTTCAGTAAAAGAGATAATGTGCTTAATATCACCATGATACCATAGTTAAAACTGATAGTCATTATTGGATGTCACCTTAAAATTATAGTATTTTTATTAATGGCAATACAGCAATGACTTTGTTGGGAGTTCTAGCTTTCAAACAAGTCGATATTTGCAACCACTACAGCCAACTTCTGACACTACTGAGCAGTATACAGAAAGTTCATCACTGTTCTATAAAAATAAAATTTATATAAAGTTAAATAAGGTCACTGAACTACCTGCAAACTATAAACATCTTTTACAAGTAAACATTCTGAAGTGAAAAGACACAGCATTTAAGTGCTGAGTATTTCAGGAACACTTAATAAGCATGCCTAAATCTCAAAAATTTATCTTCTAAGGATTTAACAGGAACTTCTTGCGCTCCAGACAGACCATTAAGCATAAATTTTTAATTCCATTCAACTTAATTTTTGGAATGTTGTCCTCACACAGTGACAGTGCAAAAAACATTTCTGGGAGTGACAGAAAACAGCAGTTATATTTAAATACAGACTAAGGCGGCTGGCAGGTGAGGAAAGAGGTGGGGTTCTCAGCCACAGAGGAAGAGAAAAAAAAAAAACCTCTGTGGGTCTAAATGCCGGTGGCTACCAACCCTTCTCCTGGGAATTCTAATATGGAGACAGGGAATGCGTGTAGTTATTAAAAAGAAATTAAAAGTGTTGTATTGAGGTGATTTTGGTACTGTTCTGTAAAAACTCTCCTGCCTCTACAAGAACAGCTTCAGGGTTAACTGACAAAGGGGGTGTTAATAGAACGACTGCAGTATGAAGCAGGAGCGGAGGTCGTGGCTCCCAGCTGGAGCAGGACATTCTGAGGGTCATAACTGTGTAGGATACGCTGTGTCCGGTATGTCAGTACCTTCACAGGAAAGGCCGTGGGATGTGACCCCAGACAGTGCCTCACGGCACACGTTGCAATATGTGGGTCGGGCATGAGAGCAGGCGTACCAGTTGTGCATTCCAGAGAAATGGTCCATACTATATTGTGTGGACTGAGGAAGAACAAAGGAAGACAAGTTCAGGTTTATGGGTGAGGAATGCACAATGGCCTGGATTCTGTGCTGCACTCACCTCAAAGTGCTCTCGATTTTGTACACTTCGCAAGGCTGCCATCCAGTCCTCCATCTCCTTTCTGTTCTCTGCACACAGGATTAGCTTTCGACAAGGAGTGATAATCTAGAAAAAGAAATGCATTGGGGACCAATAAAATAAAAATTCATGCAATTATCTAATTAGCCAATCACGTGGCAGCCGTGCAATGCTTAAAATCATTCAGACACAGGTCATGAGCTTCAGTGAATGTTCACATCAAACTTCAAAATGGGGAAAAAACAGCTGTGACTTTAACCATGGAATGGTTGGTGCCAGATGGGATAGTTTGAGTATTTCAGAAACTGCAGCTCTCCTGGGATTTTCATGTACAACAGTATCCAGAGTCTACACAGAACGGTGTGAAAGACAAAAAACATCCAGTGAGCAGCAGTTCTGTGGGCAGAAATGCTTTGTTGATGTCAGGGGTCAGAGGAGAATGGGCAGACTGGTTAGAACTGACAGGAAGGCTACAGTAACTCAAAAAACCACTCCTTACAACAAAAGTGGAGAGAAAACCATTGCTGAATGCAAAACACATTAAACCCAACCTGCCTTGTGTCAAAATTTCAGGCTGGTGGTGGTGGTGTAATGCTGTGGGGAATGTTTTCTTGATACACATTGGGCCCCCTAATACCAACCAAGCATCATTTGAATGCCAGCACCACAAATTCATCACAATTTACCCATTTTCTAATGGCTACTTCCAGCAGGATAATGCACCATGTCACAAAACACAAGTCATCTCAAACTGGTAGTATGAACATGACAATGAGTTCAGTGAACTTCAATTGCCGCCCCAGTCACCGGATCTGAATCCAACAGAGCATCTTTGGAATGTGGTAGAACAGCAGATTGGCAGCATGAATGTGCAGCTGACAAATTTGCAGTGATTACGTGATGCAGTCATGTCAAAATGCACTAGAATTTGTAAGGAATGTTTGCAGCACTTTGTTGAATCCATTCCACAAAAAATTCAGGCTGTTCTGAGATCTAAGTTGGGTCCTAGCCAGTACTTAGAATGGCACTGCTGATAAAAGTGGCTAGTGAGTGAAGATATTCTGTAGGATCATGAAAATCTGATACATTGGTACTGTGGACTGTGCTGAACTATGCATAAAGCAATGCAAGATACAGATTAACCTGATTGACTCCAGTAACTACCCCTTGAATAAGCTGAACAGTTTAATAATAAACTAAAAGTTGGAGTCTAAGTCCACAGATGTAATTGGCAACAGATGTTCACAGAGATGTGGGTTTGGTAAAATTATACAATTTGAGCTCAAAAGTATCTACCAGTTAAATCATTGAAATGGGCCCATTTTAAACAAAGTAAACTTTTCAGCTCGTAGACTTTGCAGCAACAATATAAACATCCTGCTTCATGTAAAAAGTGGTTTTGGTTTTACTTGGATACTCCACTGAGTCCTACATCAGTCATGTTCCTGCTCTCACTCACACAAAGGCTGCAGCAGAACATGAGCTCAACTAAACTAAAATAATCAAGCAACCAACAGACACCATGCATGTTGGGTTTTTGAAGATAAATACAGTAATTATAGAAATAATTGCAAAAAATACTAATTTACTTGCATACAGATGCAACCCATCACAGGCAAAGGCAGAAAGAGAGCGAGGCTTTGCGCTTACAGTCCCAGTAGAAAGGCTAAAGAAAATTACAGCTACCAAAAAAAAAGAACAACTTTGTGGTCAAAGTGGGTCACTGGTTGAGGGAAAAAAAAGAAGCTCCCTACCACTGTGAGCAACAGTAAAATGTACAGTCACCAGTGACGTGAGAGCAAAAAGTTTCAGTTTATTGAAACTGTTGATCATGCTGCATAGCCTATGGACATATTAACAATAATAAACTATTTTATATAACCTTTAAAAGTAATTTCTCCAACAATAAGACAGGCAAAAGACAACAAAGTAATATAGAGAGAAATAACAATAGTCAGTAATAATCAATTACCAGAGCGGAAAAGGGGGCACCCAGTTGTAACCAGAAAAGTCTTGGATTTAAACATGCCTTGAATAGGAACCTAGCTGGAAAAAAGGCCTACAATAACTGCAACAGAAGACAGGGACAGGCAAGATATTTGATAGAAGGTGAGGAACAGAATGAAAGAAGGTTGACCATTTAAAGCTTTATGGGTAGGCGTAAGGATTTTAAATTCAACTCAAAACCTTACAGTGCAGGGATTCTAACGTGGGTTTGATGTGGTGTCTTATGCTGAACTTGGTCAGGATTCCAGATGATGAAATCTGAGCATATTGGACTTTGTTTAATGTGCATTTCAAGGCCCCAGCAAGAAGACCCCTACAGCAGTCAGTTCTAGAGCAGACTGATGTGTTTTCAGCCACAGCAAAATTTAACATGGAACATAGACTGGCAATGTTTCTCTGGTGGAAAGAAAAGGTTATCACAATTACTTTGAATGCATAAATCAAAAATGAGGCCAGGGCCAAACAGTGCTCTTATATTTTAAAATTTGAAGTGTTATCTATACTTGTATTTAGTACAAACCCTGTGGAAATTATGCGGGGATTGCATCAGCTTATTTTTGTCACAGTTCAGATCAAGGATGTTTTGAGTCACCCAAGATATCAGAAATGCAGTTTCAGAGTGCTGAAATGGCTATATCAATATCAGGATGTAGATTTCAGCATCAGAGAAAAAAATGATGACACAAACTTCAGTAGGTCACCAAGTGGGAAATATTAAACAACATTAAGTTGTAATATTGTAATATCTAATATTGAGCCTTCCAGTACACCAGACTTAATCTACTTCAAAAATTAAATCATTGAGAGAAACACAAAAGCTGCACTGAGTAAAAAAGGAGTTTAGCAATTTAAGCACAACTTTTGAAATTTCAGTCAGTTCCAAGAAAGGATTATAAAATGTCACAATTATCAGGGTCAAAAGTAGCGCTACACCTTTGTTGAATTACAAACAAAAATCCATAGCCATCAAGAGGTCAGCTTTTATGTTGTGCCCTGAAGCCAGAAGATTAGAAGTGTGCAGTTCTTTAAAGCCAGATTAGAAGGGGTCAAACCTGTTAGCCGCAATTAGGTGATCGTTGAGTTGTATGAGACTTTTGGGAATAAGGGCATGTTTGACACAGAATGGTTAATTTTTATGGGGGAATATTTGTGGTTGTTTTTAGCACAGGTACGACTGATGCTATTTTGAACGCTGTGCATACATCAAGGATTAATGAATCCTTTAGCACCAAGTTACAATTTTATCTCAAAATTACCATTCTTTCACATTTTGGTCTATTAATTTATTCTACTACTTATTACTATTAATTCTCTTTATATTCAGATACTCAGTGATATTTTTCATTCAGTTATTTAATGTGCAAGTGTAGTAGTTACGATGTCCATGCTTTTTCAGAAATATCCAGTTTAATTAACAACAGGTGTATAAAAACACTGTTATATATCATTTAAAACAAAAATCTATTGGTGGTGTCTGTATTAAAAATGTCATATTTATCCCCTCTATCTTTTCCCAAAGTTTTTATAGTTCAACCATTTCTATTTCGCACAATTCAGAAACCACTTTATTTATTTATTTTATCAACCCCATCTCTCCATGCCTGCGTAATTCTACGTATGTACACCAGCCCGCTTGCAATTCATGTATACTGTGACACACTTTACTGAAAAAAAGCTGTTTTCACAAACGGACGTCAGCTTCCCAAATCCACTTCCTCCTCACAAAGAAGTCTCTGTTCCCAGACGGATAAAAATAGTCACATGCCTTTCCTCTGGCTAAAAGAAGATCCAGAAACGCACGCATACTCATCTCCCACAAATCTCTGTACCTTAGTCAATAAAAGGAAAAGAGGACTAATGCAGACTAGGTTGGAAAGATTAATAGACAAAGTACAAAGGAGGAGCTGTATGTGGTATGTAGAGAGAAGGTACACAAGAGAAGAGGAAGTATACATCTCTACCTACTCATTAATTCAGCAGTTCTGCCATCAATAACACAATATGAACAACTGTTCCCGCTCCAGTTAAATGACATACAGGAACATCTCCAGATATCATTTTCCAACTAGTTATACCTTGCACAAGGTAAGGTTCATTTTGAAAATGATCTTGATCCAATAAAACACAAAAAGCAATCACCATACTTTCAATTACATGAGAGGGTGAAGTCGTGAAATCTTGAACAATATCAGTCACCGTCTACACATATACCTCTACATATGCTGTACCACCATAAACCTAGATCAACAGCACAATAAATGTGTCTTTTACAGCTTCACCCACTTACATTCCAGACATTTTTCAGCCTTACTTTCAAAGAGGAGAATGCAGCCTTAATGTGCCTCTCAGGATCTCTGTGAACCACTTCTCATCCAGGGCTTAGACTGTACTTCGCCTCCAAGCTCCTTCAGCAAGCAAGTCTCCCAGCTAGTTTCTCTCTGGGGTGAGACAGATACGCTGGTATATCCTGAACCCTTCTAAAGGTGATGGGCATCTCCTGAGTAAGAACAGCAGAGGTTAGACCTTTTCTGCTTGTACAAAAAAAGGTACTCCTGCTGTAGCTGTCAGAGATACTAGTCCTCTATGCTGCTCTCAACATCTAACCATAACGCTAGGCAAATCCCCTCCCACATCTGTCAGAGTGACTCAGATACACTTCCCATTGACTTGGCAACCCTATCAGGGAATTGAGGGAGGAGGTGCACTGGAACAACCAACTTTAAGACTTCCCGAGTGGTAAAAGAATTATCACTGGCTGCCTAACACTTCACAAATACCAGTCCCAAGGCCTAAGTCAGCAACAGCAGCACCCAGATACAGAGCAGAACTCTAGACAACTACAAAAGAGACTGATCAGAACACTTGAGATGCTACACCAAGAAATGGTGATTCAACATGTAGAAAAAATGCTTCAGTGGAAACGACTCACCCCGCATTCAGCTTTCATGATTGATTGACAACAGAAAACCCAAACAAGTCCACGGGGCCAAAATTTCATTTCCACCGCCAGTATTTTACTAATACAGAGCTCTGTGACTCACATTAAAAACAAACACACATTTTCCTAATATAAAGGGCATGCTCCAACAAAATCACATAGATCTCCAGATATCTAAAGCCTGAATCATTTGACATTGTGCACAAACCTCATTTATGTTACACTGGTATCAGGTTGCTGTAGTTGGTGTAACTTAGCAAATAACAACAGCTGAAAACAATAATGCTTACAGGTGTATCATTACCTTACACCCAACTTTACAGTAGCAACCACAACTACCCTTCCTCCCTGTTTGCTGAGCCTTCTCTGTGTCCAATACCTCTACCACCAACTGAGAGACCGCCGTAAATTTTTCTTCACTGCTGAACAGGTAAGCAAGGAGTTGTGGAGACTTTTCCAGGAAAGTCTGTTGTAATTGGGTCCTGAAGGTGTGTACAGAACATCTGTGTGGAGCTCTTCAATGCGTTCAACATGAGCTTGGAAATGATCCCAAAGAGGAAGAAAACATTTCTGCTTGATTCCCTTTACCAAACAAAGGGCAAGTATCAGCTTTCGATGACTACTGGCTAATTGCTCTGACCTCTCACATCATAAAACGCTAGAAAGGCTGTCACATGCCTGGTCAAGACTTACAATGGACCATCTCCAGTTTGCCTATTAAGAGTACGTTAGGTTGGACAATACTGTAAAGCAAACTGCTCAACACTTGAACAAGGCAGGCAACACGGTGAAGATCATTCATCATCATATGTACGTACACCCATTCTGTTCCAGATTATGGACAGCATAAAGCAGGGCTTTATATCAGACATACTTCTAAGTGGCACTCTGACCTCTCAAGGGACATTCTTGGCTCCCCTTCTGTTCACCCTGGACAACTCACAGTGTGGTCTAGCAACACTGAGGTTCTGAAAAAGGAGGACCAGTGTTGCCTGCAGATGTTGCACCCGTCTGCTGTAGCTGTTGTAGTTTTCTCTGTTACATTATGCTGTGGCAATAGCATTTCTAAAGGTGATACTAACAGGCTGCATAAACTAGTTGGTCCCAGGAATTAGGCTGGACTCTCGGGAAGATATGGAACAGAGGAGAACTCTAAACAAACTCCTATTGTGGTTAGTGACTCTCACCACCTGCATCCCACACTGGCAAAACAGCAGAGAACCTTCAGTAAAAGAGTGGTTTGACTGCAGTATTCCAAGAAGCACTACCATTGGTCATTCTTGGTAGAAGCCATTAGGCCACCCTGAATGAATTCTCATGTTGATAGGGCAATACAGACTTTTTTTGGTACTGAGCTATCAATACTACTTATTTGCATCAATGTCTTTTTCCCCACTCTTCACTGTCTGCCTCTGCTATACTAATGTATTAACAAATCAATAAACTATTAGCCATTAATTATTATATTATTATTGATAATTGATCATTAATAAATAAGTCTGTATTAATATTTGGTTAATTAAGTGATTATTATTTCATTCCAAGGTCTTCTGTTACTACTTGTATGTTTCTATTACTTTGTTCAGTTTCTTTCTGGATCAAATAAGTACAGTCATCCCTCAACTTACATATTACAGCAAAATTTGATTTTCAATACCATTACTCAATGGTAGTACTCAAAGTTGGTTTGGGATTTTTTGAATGGGCTGGGAAGCGTCACTGTTTTTCCCATACAAAATAATGGAAATAGTCCACATGCAATCTGTCAGCATCATCAACTACATGTCTATCAAAAACCAGGAAAAGAACATATAACTATACAAAATGAATCAAAATTCTGCAATCACCCAAATATTTTTGTGTAATTTTGGATTGATCTAACATTTTGCATTAGACCAATGAGTCTATCTGAAGCATCTGTGGGACCCTTCAATTCACCATCTTGAATTCAACTCAATAGTTTTAAATGGAAAAGGGGGTCATGTGACCACTAACAAGTTTACAATTTCAAGACATTCAATGATGAAGTCCATTTTTTAATATCTTTATTGGGTGTGAAGTTTGCCCTGCCACAGTGCAGACATTAAGCAACCATGCTGAGTGAAACAGGCACAAACTGAGATCATTTCATAGAAAGTGTTCAAAATGCAATATATTCAAGTTCTTGAACATGTTCACTGACTCCGAACAATGTCTGCAGCTGTACCTTGCTCAAAACGGACAGCATGCTGAACAGATATGGAACAGTCCACACTTTTGACTCACCCTGTATATTATATATAGAACTATGCAACATAAAAGTCTCACCGTGAAGCTGTTGTTGACATTCTTGGTGCTGGATTCAGCAACACTTGCATCTGTCAAGTCAACCTCATCAAAGATGATGGACTGAAATGAAATTCAAAACATATTAATAAAGCAAATCAGTCAGAAGGAATTTTTTTTTTTTTTTTAAATCAGAAAATGCAAAAAAGTCAGAAAATGCATTCGCAGCTGAACCTGAAATTGTGACAACATATTCGTGGCCCAAAGGCAATTTTTAATGACCTTTGATGAACTCTTCAAAGAAACACATTTTTGCAAGTCAAAGCTTACAAAATTTAAACTCTCACATTCAAATCACTCAACTTTTCCCCCCAGTTTTACATTAAAACATTATAATGTAATGTAAAGTCTCATTTTATGGTGGATAGAGGAAAACATTTTCAGGAAATGAGTACGTATGTAACTAATGTAAAATTAAAAAAACAAAAGTGATACTGACAACTTAAAAAATTGTCCCCTTTACACCATGTAATACTTTCAATGGGAAATGGCTGAATCTTTCTAAAGGCCTGGTAATTAGCTTTAAAACCCCCTTTATATCAGTTTTCTGTATTAAATAACATTCAGGAATGTTGCTTCATTGCAAGAGATCTTAACTGACTGAATAACACCTTTATCTACCTGACAGTTTAGTCATATCAGTTCAAAAAAACAGTCCTTGTGTTTTCCAGACCAAGATTCCCTGAAATTATAAGGGATAAGGTTATCATGCATTCAGCATACACAGAACACAAACACACTTTAGCGGTTTGGGCGTAGTACAGGGTCCTCCCACGCAGTTTGAAATAGCGACTCTTCCAGCGCTGGAAGTTGGTTTGCTTCATCAACCTGCCCTCCTTCAGGATAGTCTGCAGTGGGAGACAGACGCAGAGCGAGAGCATCACTCAGAACCTGAACCTGTGGAGGATGATGACTGTGTCTGTCTGCCACACTTATGTCTACCTTCAGGGACAAGTCTGCTGCTGCCACATCCATTCCTGTGTCACTGTCATCCAAGAAATTTTTACTGTTTCTAGCACGTAAAGGAAAACAGAGACCCACACTTCTTCAGCAGAGCTGCTTGCTCTTCTCTGGACATGAAAGTTTCACAGTGCGTGTACAAATGTCTACGTCTCATCGAAAGTGAGACAGAGGTTCAAATCCCATCTGCTGCAGTCTGAAGTACCTCTGAGTGAGGTACTTACTCTAAATCGCTCCAGTAAAAATAACCAGGTGTAAAAATTGATAAATAGTTCTAGGTAACTTAACACTGTAAGTCGCTCTGGAGAAAAGTACCAGATAAAGGCACTTAAAGGTTTTTTTTTTTCTTTTTGTTAAATATCCCATTCTCCTTTGAATTTCAGTAAATTCATCTGTTTTTAATAGCCTTGTTATCACTTAACTTTTTTACTGCATCACACCTAAGTCTCAGGTAAAGCGCTGCTTCGCCTGGTTATTGATCCTGAAAACGTGTTTGAAGGGGGGGTGGGGGGGGGGAACAGCATGTACAAACCCCGGGGTAAGAAGTCCTCAGTTACCGGAAAAAAAAGCATCATTCAGGGCAGACATGTCGCTCCATGTGGTGACACCTGTGCGGCGCACCCGGCAACAAGGCCCCACACGGCGCGGGAGACTACACAACGTCCCATTGGACACCCGCACGTTCTCAGCCACTTTCCGCAAAAACTTCCACTAGCACAGCAGGCAAACATTCAATGTGCACAAAACAATTAAGAATTCTACTGGCGAAAGGTAAAATGAACCAAGCGCTGGGACATGAAGGGCGGCTGGACCGTTTAACCGCTCCGCGCCGCCCTCAGCCCCGTTATGAGGAAACCGTTACGATGCTCCGGAAGCGCCCCGGGCGGGGGCGTGTGCGGTGCACGAGCTCGCCGGGCCGAAGACCCGTTGGCCGGCTGACAGGAACAGGAAACACCGAGGCGTCCAGGGGCCCGAGCTGCCCGGCTGCCTGTCGCTGCCCACTGCCCTTTGTAGGTCCCTCCATGCGGTGTGCATTTGCCGCGCACCTTGCTGCGAATCTGGCCCGACGTGGACACTTTCCGGATGAGTTTCTGCGGAGATCCGGGCTCCTGCTCTGGTTCGCTGTCTGACGAGTCCTCCAGACACCTGGCCGCGGCCTTCCCCTCAGCCGATACCGCCATCATTGTCATCACCCTGGGAACGGGAAAGCGTGGCGCGCGGGAGGCTGACGCCCCCTCGCGGCCAGTGCAAGACAATATCGGGTGGCCGTGCGTGGAGTCCCGCTATACGGCGCACTTTCCGCTACATATCAGCGACACAGCGCAAATGTGGCCACTCCGCAGGCCTTGTTTTTACAGTTAACGTTTTAGCTAGGAAATCTCAAAGAACAAATCATACATAAAATACTTAACTGACACTAATTCACATGATAATACACCATCGTTCCAACGTTTGGAATCACAAAAGAATTTTCATGTTTTTGAAAGAAATTGATACTTTTATTCACCGTGGTGTCATTAAACTGATCACAGACTTTAGGAAAGACGTTAATAGTGTTACAAATTAATCTTGTTTAAAATAACGGTTTTAAAATTTACTCTTTACATAGGATTGCAACATCCCATTTCAGACAGACATTACTTCTCTATGTCCTGCCACATCCATTTCAGGTGGGGTTCGCAAAGTCCCCCTGGATCCTCCAGATGTACGTTGTCTTCTTTTTCCTGATGCCATCAGTGAGATCAGCCCTGGCTGCTTTCAACACTTCTTCACCAGATTTAAATGCAGCATTACAGACCTTCAGCAGTGTGCAGACGTCAGAATTAAGCCAAGGCCACTGATCCAGTTGGATGGTGACAGACTTGGTGGTCACTTCATCCATATAGTTGCTGATGTAACTGGTGACAGATGACAGTGCATTCCTCTCAATCCAAACTGGTAAGTAGCAATGGTTTTGAATGTTCCAGTCCATGTGAGGAAAACAGTCCTGCAGCACTTCAGTCTCCCCCTTTGGCCATGTTGTTATTTCCTGGGTGATTGGTTTAGTTCTCCTAAGAAGCGACTTGTAAACAGGGATGTGACTGCTGTCCCAGATGGGAGCGAGATGTGACCTTGTACACATCATTGATGTTCACGTAAACAAGGTCCAGGGTTTTTGCACCTCTCGTAGAACAATGGGCATGCTGGTGGAATTTGGGAAGGGCTGTGTGGGAGGCAAGCAAGAACTTACCCATGCCCAGTTCCTCCCACAACTCACAGCTCCACCTAGTGTGAGCTTGTTTCAAGGAAACAACCAACAGGTGCAACAAATTGAGAGCTTAAAACTTGAAAAGAGAGAGGGTGTGTTTGAAGGAAGAGATATTGGAAAGTTTTGTTTGTATGTGGTGGCATAGTGAGTTGACTTGACTTCAAATTATAGTATTTAGACATGTTTTGTTAAAGCCTGTGCTGTGGCTGTGTTTATGGTGTGTGATCCTTACTTTTGTGTACATCTCTTTTGTTTTTTATGTGCAAGAAGCATTTGAGTTCCAGTGTTTAAGTTAATATGTATGGGGAATCAAAATAAATCTAAGCATGAATTCACCCACCACTGGTCCCCATCGGGTCACTTTGCACACCTGCCGTACCTTGGCATGCTACAGACTGTTTTGAGATTAGCCTGGTTGTATGCAAGTCTCCATTGATAATAAAAAAGACTGTCTGGGTGTGTGTTTTGCTGCAGGCTAGAAGTGCTGTAAACTTTGCTAGGAGTGACTTTGATGTTTTTGCTGTGCACATTCAAGCACTAACAATGTTAAACTCCCTTGGCAGATAGGGGGGGCACCAATTAATAATTAGAAAGTCAGCCCCCAGTGAACACTGATAAGAAACAAGTTAAATGTTTGCCCATCAGCCTATGTTTATTTAGATGCACAAGCTGCCTCCCTGGGGTTTTCCTTTCATGTTGTTTCTGTCTACTTGGAATGTAAAAAATCCACTAACTGACAAGTTGGAGATGTTACTATGTATCCGTGTTTATGTGAGGACAAATATGCACTGTAAGTCACTCCGTGGGACACCTTATCCATGTTCATGTTGTCCAACGAGCAGATATTAGCCAGAAAGAGAGTTGGAGTCACGGGCTTTCGCCCCCCTGCAGCAATTTTTGTCAGCTCCTTGGTTGGATGTTGCTGTCAGGAAACGCCAGGTTGTGGCACACGTGAGAGAGCTCAGAGTTGTGATGTGAGCTTCAAGCTGAGGCAGAGATTCTCGTTTCTTAAGTGAATAATTAGATCTTCACATGAATAGAACATGTCTGTAGGATGTGAGTGTTCAATGATGACAAAGTAAATTAAATTAAGAAAAAAGTGAAAAATGGAGCACCACTGTCTCCCAAAGAAACCGCTGTGTTCTGCTTCACAACCCCTAGGCTGTGTGCTTGTGGGATGAAGTCCAGCTCAGTCTGTGGAGTTTACATGTTTTTCCTTGCAAAGACCGAACCACATGAAAATTAAACTAAAATGAATGAAAATGGTCATCTCTTCAAATTTATATTAATCTTAAATATGTGCAGTGATCACCATCTTGTCACCAACACACGACACATGAGCTGTAAATACTGTGGGCACAAGCTGAATTAATCCAATCCCACAGTCCTACTCAGGTGCATTTTACTGCCAGCTAATACAAAGCAGAAACACAGGTGACATTCGCTTTGAAACAAATTTTTGAGTAAAGAAAATACCAACAAAAATGTTTCTATCTTTTACGTTCAATAACTTTGAGCATTTGTAGTGCAAAGGCCCCAGGATATTTTTAAGCCATTTGTATAGCGAAAGAGTGAGTGAGTGAGGGAAATCAAGTTATGAACCTTGCATAAGAGTACTTCAGGAATGCCCTTGAGGGAACTAGAAACAGGTGACCTTGAAGTTTATCTGCCTGTCATAATGAGTTAAAATACTTAATACCTCCTAATCGTTTACACAGAAAAAGTCTATTTGGACTCTGATTGTGGTTCTGTAACAGTTTAATTGTTATAACAGCACAATGCAGTATCCTTATTACAAATATTCTTTTTCATTTGTGTACGGGAGAAAACTATACAAACTTTAAAGGACTGTACTTTTAAGCATTTTTTGACTGCGAAGCATTGCCTACATATAAATTAAACAGAAACGACTTGGAACCAAAGAAAAGTGTTGCAGTAGAATGCTGAATTCCACCTGGAGCTACACTTTTCACCTTCACATAGATGCTCAATTTTTAAAATCTGTCTATACATCTTTATGTTTAGCAACATTGGGCATATTTAACTACATATTTCCAAGTTTTGACCAATATGTGACAACATTTAAAGACGAATTTTATTACAGTGATTTGTCACCCTGACTTCTATTGTGAGTTATAAATAACTGACACATACTGCAGGGGCAGGGTGTTCAGCCACATATTGTATACTGTAATACTGTAATATAAATTTCAATTTTAATACACGCTGTCCTTGATCCGTGCACCTTTAAAAGCAAAACCCAAACTCTTCTTCACGCTCACTCCCCAATGAGTGCATCCAGATGAAGCCAAGACTTGGACAGGCTTTATTTCATAACTGATCAAATACACTACTTGCAGTTATGTTTACACTACTCTTCCTTTCCAGAGCAACTCTCCCTCTATTCAAAGCAACACTAAAACTGCGAGTACAGCCAAGTCTGACAAATGTCTTTACTTTTATGCCTTTCTTGTGCATAAAAACTCTGCTGCTTATTTCTAATCAAAAAGGGTGCAAAATGTGACTCCTTTCTTTGCTACTGGGAACTGCTTTCTATACATCTCTATCCCGACGTCTGCATTCTTGAGGGTGCAATTCTGGGGACATGTTGTGTACTCTAGGTGCTTGGCATGCCTGTCCCAGGACCCACGTACAGCCCTTTATTCTTCAGCTGGTGACTCCTCATCATCAGCAATCATCCCCTTCAGGTAGGAGCGTTTGAATTCTTCAAACACCATTTCTTCCTCCAGCTCACTGTATACAGACCGAGGGGTAAAAACACAGACAGAAACAGTGTAACTGGAATAAGTCCCAGATATCACTATCTGCAGTGAAAATGTTTCTATCCTTCACATTCAATATTATAAAGTCACAGAAGTGGAATCTGGGTCATATCTATGGCATTATATTTCAGCAAAGCAGAAGATAGAAGACCCTTTGGTAATATTGTGGCAATTGCTTACCTTTCCTTTACTGGATGTAAACAGTGAGGAAAAAAAGAATAAATGGTAAGTTATTGTGTTTGTTTTACTTCCTTCACTCACATGAAATAACACATAAGATGCAGTGTCAGTGATAAAAGCCTGTTTATACCAGGTCACTTGGAAATTGAAATCTTAGTATAAGGATGGGAAATATTTTAAAATTACATGATTTTAATTTTGGGTTCTTGAACTTTGAGCAAATAACTACAAATTACATCAAAAGATGTTCCTGAATGTTTTGATGCAAACAGACATAGATTCCTGGTTGCTAAAAAAAAAAGCCACAGACCCACTGGGGAGGGGGGGGTGTTAGGGTTCTCAGATGTGTTGTAACTTTAGAGTTTGCTTTGTATTGGGAGCCTGTGTTCCAGGTTGTCTTGATTTAATTATTTTAGTTCTCTGTACCTGGTCACTCCCTGGATCTGGCATGATGTAGCAATTTTACAGCCACACACACACACACACACACACACACACACACACACACGATATTTTAATTTTTTATTTATAAATCAACAAAACCCACTGAATAAGAGAAGAAAAATAATGTTGCAATTTTGAAGGAAGGTGAATTTGTCTTGTTAAAAGATGAGCTGCATGATAAAGTGAGTGAAAGTACTTTTTACATTCATAGAGAGTGTTAAACAGAAAGATCTAAATAAAGGGTAGAAGACAGTTTGAGTCAGAAGTGTGTTTGTTGAGTCTTACCAGCATCAGGTTTAGGATGCATTAGATAAAATGGAACCTCTACACCAACCTCACTGAAACAAAAGAAATGTGGAAAATCAAACTTTGACTAAGTAAAAAAAAAAAAAAAAAAAACTATTGACCAAGTCTTGATCTCGTGTGTGAATGACCCTAGGGTGTAATTTTAACTAACTAAGCAGAACTGCCCAACAGTATCCAACTGACTACAAACAGCTGACATTAAGGAGATGATATTTGTAAAGACCTAAAGAAACAGCTAAAATAAAATTAAGTTTACCTGGTTCCAACCATCCTGTGAAAGAAAATCAGAAAAAGTAATACTGCAATACCTCTACATTCAGCTTACATATTGACCACATGGTGATGTGGCCATGATGTCTTGATGTTCAAATACAAAAATTCATTCCAACTATTCATATACACTCACCCTCCAATTATAAGCTTTACCACAACTCGATAGGATACCAACATCCCCAGTACTTCCTTCAACACACCTTCCTTCACACTGCAGGGGGGGAGAGCAAAACAGAGCCAAAGACATTCTTGCAACAAAGGCACTCCCAGGCTGAGAGCAAGGAGCAGTTAACCACAGACCACATGTTCTTTATACCTTTTTTCCCCCCCCTTAAATATTTTGTGTTTTAAGACAACCTGATACCTTGTCCCTTACAAATTATTGAAATGCATTTTATTAATTTTTATTGCAAAACAGTATAATGGCATATTTATTGCCAGACACTAATAATTCTACTAGATCAAGGATGTACTCTGCACCACAAAAGTGCTCAACATCTGACAATGCTTTTGGCCACAAAGTCACAAAGACATTAGACCAACTGCAAAATACTAAATGATCACACTTACGTGTGAAACCTTCCACTTGTGGTTTGGTGAAAATGATAATGATCTACAAGAATATGTAGTATAGACATATTAGGCTCTCTGAGACATTGTGTTTATTGTGTGAGTGAACCCACTCAAAGCTAAACTAGAAAAAAATTACACTTTTGAAATTGCTTGACTTTTGTCATGAACGATGGTGCATTACTGTTCAACTTGTAAATTATTTTACCAAATCTTAACCAGACAGTAACTTGGACCCCTGATAACCTTTCAAACACACTTTAAACTTTCCAATCTTAAACTCACATGGTAGACGAAGCCAGATTTGTGTCTTCATGCTTCAGTTTTCCATCAAGAGCCAGACCGCGCCTCTCACGATTGTTGGCCAGTAGTGGCAGGAGGGTGTACACTTTCTTAAAGCTGGTGCTGGGAGGCACAGAATCTCTGAAACAAAACCAAACCTATTAATTTTAGCTAATGCCTTTGCTTAAGATAACTTGCTGTGCTAATTTAACTACAAGCTTCTTACAGGTGTATAACCATTTATATACCCAAGCAATTTTACTTGATCAATTCAGGATAAGTACCTTGCTCATGGGTACTACAGCAGAACAAAGGATCTGAACCAGAGACATTCGGCTTACAGGGAAACCATTAAAGCACATCACATGCAAGCATTTCAACATACTACACAATAATAGAGTAAACACAGTTTACTATAATTTAATTATTGGATAAACTGAAACTCCATCCAACTGAAAAATATTTGAATAGTTTATGTATTGTTTTTGCAGCTTACCAGTCAGCCAAGAGAAAAAAGAAGAATTTTTTTCACTTGTGCCAAGTGGCAGTTTGTTTTGTTTGTATGAACACCCCCCCCCCAATCAGTCAGTTATGGTGGCAATAAAATCATTGTTTTCTTTAAATTTATGTGTTTTGTATTGAGATATATACAGCAAATACACATTTAGAAGCCTAAAGGAAACAATAACAAATTAAGAGGCTGACTTCGACATACTGAAAATATATTCACTTACGAGGCCTCCTCCAAAGCCACAGTTTTCACATACTTGTCATTGGAATACAGCACAACATTGGTGACCTGTTCCACTGCAAGGAAAAGTCATCAGAAAAATAATTTTGCTCAAAAGAAGAAATGCTATTTGTGGCTATGCATTCATAAATGCATGTATACAGGTCCTCACCTGAAACAATAATTTCTTTCACTGTCTTGTTGGAGCTGTTTGTAATGTTCACTGTAACATTAAGTGGCTCGCCATGGTAGTATGTCTGCCAAGAAAGTTTACAGAAATATAAAGAAACGAAGCTAGCTTGCTTTGACCATTTAAAGCCTCCTATATTACTTCTGCTGCCCAAGCTTCTCATTTTAATTCTTCCCACAATTCCACAGGTCTTACCTGTTTCTCTAGGCTGACCTCCAGGTGCAGAGGTTTGTCGGACATGACAAACTCACGAGTTGTCTCCACTACCGGAGGAGTCCCAACCTGCTCTGGTGCGTACTGGACTTTTCGGATAGCCAGACGCACAGAGCTCCTGCGAGTTTCACGAGAATCAGAAAGAACAAAGTAAGTTTAATAAGATCCCTCGGTTTCTTTCTAAAGCCTGACCAAAGGTGCTGTTTGTTCTCACCGTTTGTGAATTTTTTCCTCTTGGTTCTCAGCACAGAAAGCTTTCACTTCAAATTCCACAGCACAGTGCTGCCAAATGAGAAGAGGGAAAGATGAGTCCTCTGGTGAGTCACCCATTCCAAGTACACACTCCTACCAAAGAGGATGGTAATCTGTGTTTTACCTTGCCCACATCAGTAGGAGCAGGTTGGAGAGCCACAGAACATGGTAAGTTGTCTGGGAACTGAAACACATGAATGGAACCAGCATTATAATGGCCATGTGCTCACAGTTAGTATGCAGTAGCCTCAGTCTCACTTTATACACCAAGAGCTGCTAGGAGACAGCAAAGTATACATATTATACATTGAAAGCACATAGATGCACACCTGAAGCATTTGGCTACACCCAAATCATCTTTTATATCTCCTCACCTCAAAGAAAAAAGGATATGCATCGTCCCCCAGCTTGTGCAGCAATCTTTCCTGCATCTTAGTGTGTATGCACCGATCCTTATCCTGGAGGGGAGGATAAACCTGGCGGGTGGATAGGTAGATGTCCCTGCGGAATGCAAGTCCCATGACGTCCATGTCATCACGGCCATACCGGAATGTGCAAGACAGCATAATGTACACTAATAGGGGACAGACATCACATTTCCATTAGTACGTTGTACTTTTAATATTAGAAAATATACTGACAAATCTTTTATTCTACATGCGCCACCTCTGCATCTTGTCTTTTAGTAAAATTCTGTACTCGTTTTATGTTGTTAGATGTTAACCCCCTCTTGTTCTGCTTGAGTTTCCTCTAAAAGCACAGATTGTTGACCTCTCTTCCCCCAGTGAGGCCAGATGAGACCATCTGTGACCATCTTTCTTAGCTGTAACTACTCACACTGTTTTGATATGTAGAATGCCCAGGAGGGGTGGGCAGCCACTGGTACTTCAACCTTCAGAAGTTTGTCATCAGCTTTTTTGGTTGGGAGCTTTTTTTATTTTCCTTGCCTCAGTTGCAATCACACTTGCTTTATTGCTTTTTAGTCAGTATAGTTCTTGTTATTAAATGAATAGCTAATCTATTATCCATAGGCTTACTTTGTTATAGCTGTTCTTTTGTTAATCTGTTGTTCAGTGTCATTGTATGAGAAAATGTGCTCTCTAAAAATAATTGAATTTGGATTTTGGGTTTTTAAAACATTTCACATACCTCTGTGTATATTGGAAACACTTTCTGCTGAATTATCTCAACTTACAGTATGCTATATTTTGAAGCACAAAATGATCTTAAAGCGTACCTTTTTTGCCGTGTACCAATTCAGGGTCAATGAGGACTACGCCATCTAGTGCACAGAAGTGTAACTGCAGATTAGAACAGCATAGTACAGCAGCATCCTGACTGAGATAGACACAGATATACATGACTATCCCTATTTAACTTAAAATACTGTACTGCCATTGAAACAGACTGAGAGATTACTGTTTGTCTTCTTTAAACTTACCCACTGGGTCCACAAAGTCACAGTGGTCCACAAAATCCCTCTTTCCCATGTATACACCCACCTGTTCCAAGAGACACCCACTTTTACCAGCAATCCAACTAGTTCAATAAGTCAATCCAGGCTGTTAAATTACTGTAGTAAGGCTTTGGTTATCGAGGTGCTCCACTCACCGACTTGTCATGGGACAGCTTCTTGAAGATGATGTGTTTAGGACTCATGACTGATATGTCCCTTTTCAGTCTGGACAGGAAAGAATAATGTTGCACAGGACCTTCCACCAGTGTATAACTTTAGATAAATATCAGCCAACAAGTTGGAAGCAGAGGCTGCAGTCATTCATAGATATTATTGTAAAACCCTTATTGGCAAATTCCCTCACAATAGCTACTGTAACACATACTTGTAACTACTTCTGAAAAGCACCATGATTTTCCCCAGAAACTCCTGAAAACCACCATAGGACCCCTCAAATAAATCAACAGCAGATAAGCAGACAAAGTTACCTGTGCTGGAGTCACTGGTTTTGGAAGAGAAGTGTTGAAGCCAATCCAATAAGACAGTATTTGTACCCCAAAAGCCCCTCCCCACATCCCACCAAAGCACCTGGCTAAAGCTGGAGTGGATTGCATTGTTCCTTTCCGTCAGCATGATTATGAAATGGTTTAATCATTTTGGATGTGCACGTGTCATGAAGCAAACAAGATATATTTCAAACTATAAAAATAAGACCCATATAAAGCTCATCATATAGTTATTCTAAACAAGAAAACAATTTTACAGCCTCATTCATGTAAGGCAAGAATAGCCTGAGCCATAATCTGTTGTTTTCAATGTCAGCAGTCTGGATGCTGCAGTCAGCAGGGCAACATAAAGGGATTACCCTAGGAAATTATCAAACTCTCAGCACCATCACAAGGGGCTTTCATATAACCCAGAAGCACAGAAATGCTTTACAGTATTCTTATAGTGTTGCATATTAATGTTTGAATTTTTACTATGCAAAATTCTAAATATTGTTTATATCACTGAGAAAATCATTAATGCTGCAGAGATACAAGTTTAAAAGTATTTAATTAAAAAAAACCTGTGTTTGTACACCTATAAGTACCATATTTTGCCATGAAATAAGCTGGCTACTCAAGAAATTGAAGTAAACATACTTAACTATTAAATGAAAGTTAAGACATTTGTCATAGAAAAGGATCTAGTCTGGATTAGAATTGATTCCTTCAATATACTACAAACCATTACTTAATACACAAAGACTCTGAATCAAGTGAGTGACAGACCGCAATCAGCAAAGCCATTTATACAAGAGACACACTCCAGAAAACATAGGAAAGATCAGTTATGTAAGGAAGCCAATTAGAACTTTAAATCTCTTAAACATTTACACTTTATTGTACATGCCAGTTTAAATGTTACCAATCTGCAGAGCTAGTAGTATTACTACTAACAGTAAACAAGCATTTTAAAGTGTCACTGAACAGTTCTATTCCATTAAGTTGTGAAGAATAATTCAGGGCAGTTTCAGATTACTGTGGTTGCAGCCTAAAGACAACTACAAGATGCTGTATTAGTTCATTTTAGAGTTGCGCATTAATTGCATTGTGATGTCCACAC
Organism: Arapaima gigas; assembly: GCA_900497675.1. Classification (NCBI taxonomy): domain Eukaryota; kingdom Metazoa; phylum Chordata; class Actinopteri; order Osteoglossiformes; family Osteoglossidae; genus Arapaima; species Arapaima gigas. The sequence goes on from UFQX01001116.1 coordinate 62,266, forward strand.
TGGCTAACATTACAACTGTTTCCACTGCATGCTACTGCCCTCCCTCCAGATACCCAATTTAAATTCTATTCTAGATGTACGCATCCTAAAACATGCAACAAGGCTGTTAAAGTCCAGCATTATATGGTAATGGTAAGCTGTCATGAATTTTATATAAGAACATCCATAACTCACTTCTCATTTAAAAGGCTGCAGTTTTTGACATTTATGGACATATATAAAATATAACAACCAATAAATATTATAACATTTATATTTTATGGAGATCCACTATACCATGACCACTTTATAGCAGATTCTCCAGAAGGAATTTCATTTGGTAATGAATGTACATTACGGTGTAGGGAGGAGTTTAATATACCACTACTAGTATGGTACATTAGTGATGCAGTCTTGCTTTTCTTGTAGACAAGCAAGTCCAGACAATTCCACAGAAAACCTGAAAAAGAAAATAGTGGTTAGGTACAAGTTTACCAACCAAGTGTTGCTACCTATGCCGCACATTAGTAGAAAAAGGTCTCAGCTTGAAAACTTGAGATCATGTGCTTGTTAACCTCAGAACCCCATACTCCTTGATATAAGGGTATGTTGGACATTCATATGCACTATGTCCCATTATCTTTAGGGACACAATGGAGATGTTATCCTATCTGTCAACAAACCCTGCAGCTAGCAATACACAACTATAGCATGCTAAGAAGCACAACAGGGTTTGGTGGGAGCTTAAAGGGTGTCTGGGGTCACTGGCATCAGACCTTTTACTTCTCATCATTGACCTCCAGCAATGAAGAATGAAAACATGCTTATATAGCAATACCTGCAACCACAAGTCACGGTTCATAACCATCCCTGGTAGCCCTTTAGTTTCCTGAAAAGAGGGTGACATTTATACAAAACTGAAATATTTCATGTTGATTATGTCATTTCAAGTCTAGACAAATCCACCTGCACAAAACAGATTTTTTGTATTTCTACCTGTCCCTCTAGGCTTTACGTCACATTTCAATGATTTGTTCCACTGCCTTCAGGAAAAGGTTTATTGGTCATCCTATCCATTAGGAGGCCCTGCAACCAACAAGACACAATAAAATGAGATGACAAGTAACTGGGACAGTTAGTCTTCACATGTCACTGACCTCCAGCGAGCCATACCTGCAAACAGCCATTGTACCCCATAGTGCACCTTGATCTTCTGTGAAAATATCCAAATAGAGAAACAGAAGTGTAAATCTAGCTGTCACCAGGACTCTCCATTCTACACACCTCCGGTCAGTACGTGTATAACAGCATTTACTTTTCCAAAAATAGCAGCCATTATATGCGACAGCTTAATTTAACGCCCACGGCTGTAGAAATGTGACAAAGCATAAAAGCATAAGCGAAAGTGTTTCTGTCCTCCGGTACATTTAATGTAAAGTTTGGAGTTAACATGCAGTAAATTCCCCCTCCGGAAAAAAGATAGATCACTTACTCGGCTGCAAGTCAGCTTTCTCAGAAACAGGCTCCCACAACCAGCAAACTTGAGAAACTGCAACCTGGATACAAATTTATAAGTTAGAGCAGACATTTTTACAAGATAACGTGTGCCCCCCACCGAAGCCGCCATTTCTTCGAGAAACAATGAATTTTTCGCTTAAAAATAACACAACTTACCATCCTTCGACGGGAAAGCTAAAAATCATTTTCCGAAGCAATTGAAAACAACTTCAGCAGCTCAATAGGCGAAAACCACACGCCAAAATGCGACGTTAGGAGAACTCCCACACCACCACGCTATTTAAAACTCGACCGATGAAACGACCGGAAACGCGGACTATATACTCGCTCGGCGCGTAGAATTACGTCATATTTGGGGGCCGCCAAAACGAAAAAAAAATTTTTATTACAATTATGGAACGTATTTTTTAATTATTATTATTATTATTGTTGTTGTTATTTAATTTATTTTTGTTTAATATAATTTTATTTTTTATATGTATTTAAATTAAATACAAATACGTGTATACATACATATACATATACGAAGTCTAAACTATCGTGTAATTTCTATGCATAATATAAACATTCGTACACGTGTTCGATCTAAAGTAAGCGAATAATGCCTATAATTCGCCTAATGTTTGACCATAATAATCACTGAATAATGTCGTTGGAAAATGACAATAAATTCAGTTCTGACTATTTTTCACGTAACACCCCTCCTAAAAGTAATGCTTCGTGGCTCTTTTGATGAATTGCAACATGAACAAAGTAAAAAGAACAAGGATAGAAAGTTAACAAGGCTTATAGACAGGAGGAAGCAGATAAGAGGGGGGGGGGTGCGGGGGGCAACTTGTGCCGCGGTAAGAGTGATGAGGGTACGTGAGAAAGCCTTTGTTTTTTACATCAACAAGAGTGAAAGGTTCACAAAGTGAGAAGGAGTGAGAGAGATCCTGTCCTGGTACATGAAATAGAGGGAGATGGAGTACCTGAGAAAGCCAGTCTTTACTCTATTTCCAGCCAGGAGGGATTCACAATCAAACAGCAGCAGACATACGAGAAGTATTTATTACAGGACTCCTTCATAGATATTAGAACACTTTTTTAACAGTTTGTATTTTATGCACTACTATTTACATATGTATACATAAATGAAATTTCAGCAATTACCACGTACTTTAAAAATGAAATATAATAAAACAGAAATTAAACATACATAATGAAAAAGAAGCCACACCAAACAACACTAAATGTAATTTTGGGAACATAGTTTAAACATAGGCTTTTGTGTTCTCTGACTCGGAGACAGGTGCTGATCTGTAGATCTTTTGTCTTTGACTTGTCATGGAGTAGTTGTAGGCATACCTAGACAAAAGATTGCACAGAAAGGCAGAGTGTATTTTTTATTATTTGTTAATCATTTATATGCTATACAGTTTCCCACTGGTATTATTTTCCAAATTAAATATTATAGCTCTTTATTCACATAAAGTCTGTAAAATAATTTGGAAGTACTGTTTATGCTAATAAAGCATTACCAATAATTTATCAGAAGAAAAGAAAAAGCCAAAGGAATAGATAAAAGAACTGCTTACCCCTTTGGTTCTTCTGCTGAGCTTTTCTTACAGGAGCAGCAAAGAAAAGCTCCACCTACAATAGCCATACAGGCTCCTCCCCAGCCTATATATAAGCCAGGCCCAAATTCGAACCTGTAGTAGGGTGAGATAATAGAAACTATCATGTATATATGTGACAGTGTGTTTATTGCTGTGACACTCTCTCTCTTTCACACAGGGTGACATTCTTTTATATAGAACAGAAAATTTTAATCTTGATTATGTGTCATCTCAAGCACAGAGAATTCTACTGAAGAAAAAACATTACTTGACATGTCCATTGAAGGGGTCATAAAACTCCTGCACGATTCGAGCAGCATACCACGACACAGCTGTGAGGGAAGAGATGCCTACAAGAAAAATACATCAGTTTCTTCTTTACCTGGTTTCAACAATTATGACTTTCTTGTGTTTTATATTTTAATGCTCTCAAGCAACATGGTAGGAATGGTGCTGTACAAAAACAAATATCATTTTATTGAATAATTGAAACATAACGTTTACTTTACTGTACATGCCAGTTCAAATATAAAACAGAAATGTAATGAAATATACAAAAATGACACTCATAATATCTTTTTCATCATCAGCATGGACCATGCTGCTTAACATGGTTGTGGGAACTGACCAGACAAAAGGAACAGGATGCCACCAATAACTGTAATCTTGGCCTTGACTTGGTCAGAGGTGTTGCCAACTTTAACACACTTCATTCCCAGTAGTGACACAATGACCCCAAACAGGCCCAAAAGCAGAGAAATTATCATCAGAGCACGACATGCCTGGACATAACCTGTACACACAGAGACATGATAATCAGACTGACATAAGTGTGCATGTACACATAGAGAAATGGAGTTATACACAGTGACTCAGAATGAAGACTCTTCTAATACACATGGAAACATGCTAAGATTAAGTAACAGATAAACAGTGTGACACAAACCCAAAGAAAGATTAGCTCTGCCTGTTACCCACAGAATGGAAATAAAAGCATTTAAATGTGGGGGTGGTGACATTTAAATATTGTCTTTTCAGGTTTTCACTCCTGAAATTCAAGATCTTTTTTAAACCTAAAATTTTATAAAACTGAAAAATTAGACATTATTCTTACAGAACCTATGAACTAGATTTGCTTCTAAAAGATTTTTGGTATGTCTCACTGTGTCTATACTGTTAAAGCTAGGTATGTACTAGTGCAAAGGATTAGCACCCTATCCAGGGTGTAGTTTCATAGTCTAGTGCCCAGTGATCCCAGGGTAGATTTTGGTCCGCTGTGACCCGGACCAGGATTAAGTGGTTAGGGTTAATGGTTGGATAGATGGAATATTTATATAGTAAAAATATCCATTATAATGCATATGAAGAACAGTATTACTGTATGTTACTGTCACTTACCAGCCAAAATACTTAGTGTTTTTCATTTCTCTGGTATCAAACAAAAGTACTTTTTTATAATCACAGGCTGCTATTGCATTCACTAAAACTACTTCAAGATGACAATTACGCAGTCATTACAGATGAAGCTTTTTAAACTTATTATGTTGTGTTAATCTGGTTTATTGAACCTCCCATAAAACAAATGAATGACCTGATCTGGTTGACTAATGTGATTTCTACTGACATAAAAAGCTACTGCTGTCTTGTGGCCGTGAGTGTCTCAGGTTTTCATCATCCTTAAATGTGATGCAAACCCTTTTCAGCAGTTGCTGACCAGCAGCAAGCAGGTAGACCCTCTGTACTAAAAAAAAAACAGGCAATTCTAGTTCACATCTTGAAACACTGTCCAAAAGCATAGTCCCAGAATTACAACCAGTTTTAAAAAAATCAAAATTATTTTTAAGGTGTTTAACTGCAAGTAATACTCCACATTCTTTTTAGTTATAAATTTCAGTCTCACAGGCTCAAAGAGGATAAGTGGTAATAGTCTACGTGTAATATGACAAATGAAATGAAAATTAACTATATTTGTAAAGTTTGCCAACCAATGAGGCTCTTTTTAGTGAGGAATAATTCCACTACATCATTATTTTCATTAGCCTGGCACCCACATTGCACCATATTGTCTGTAAAACAGCCTCAACACTCTTCCAGATGCTGTATTGGAACTGGCAGTGAGGAAAGATAAAAAGCTACTGTGAGCATATTTAGCATTCAGAAAAGCTCAAAATGTATTACTTCCATCACGAGTGGGTGGAACATTTCTCCACAACTAGGCACATGAAAAATGTGCATTTAAATATGCCAATCATGTATTGACTGACAGTAACTTTCGATGCTTATTTCCCACCAAAAGGTTAACCACGAAAGAAAAAAGCTAGAACTGAAGTTACTGCTTGCTGGTCATAAATCAGTATTTATAAGGCATTTCATAATAATTGTTGGAGTACAAACCATGACTAAATAATAGGGTGACAACAATGTGAAGGTCTCTTCAAAAATTGAGCTGGTTTTCAAAATCATATGTTTTGTTTTCACAGTTAACTAGACTAGATATTCTAATATTCCATGTGGAATGACTATGATGTCGACTCAATAGTTGTTGGGAATGAAACTGAAAATCTTAGAATGTCTGGGAGAATTTTGGACCCTTCCAGTTTATGAAAATGTGCAGCATTTGAAGGCATTCTTTTATCTTCCCTAATTAACTATGAAATCAGCTTTTTCAGATGTATTAACTGTAGTCAAATCTAAACACTGGATAACCTTGACAGCTTCATGAGACAGCAGCTACACAACGCCTACACAGACTTTGTTGACACCATGCAATTAAAAACAGATGTTTGCACAAATTTCATCTCATAATGAAAAGTCCAGGCATTCCTGTGCTACAGCAAGAAGATTTTCTAGCAAGCTTTGTATGTTGGAAGGGTAGATGAAGCACAAGTACTCAGACGAACACTGCACTTTCAAACTTCTTGCAACAAACGGAGTTTTCCATTTTGGCTCACTGTCTGTTCTTGTATTCTTACATTCCAGAGGGAGTTAATAAATAAATAAATAGTTGTACTTAAAATTAAATTTTTATTGTGTGTTATTTTAAGGAAGTGAAATGTGGATTATAAGGGAAGCTGTCTTCTGTTGGGGTAATGTGGGGTTGGATAAGGACAACATGGGATTAGTAGGGTAATGTAGGGTGCTAAAGGATGCTGTGAGAGTAATGTGTGGTTATATAAGGTATTTTGGATTAGTGTGCATGTTTTATTTGTGGAGTAATTAAAAATTATGCAGAGTTATTGATTCATATAGCAGACATGGTGGTAGTGGGTAATCCTGGTGCCTCACAACTCTTTGGATGTAGGGCTGTGCATGAGTTTTAGATCTTCTCAGTTTGCATGCAGTTTTCATGATTTCCTCATGTTCATGTAATTTTACTCCAGGTGCTCTGGTGTGCCACTTCAGTTCAAAGTACAGTGTTTTAGGTAAATTGATAATTGAAATCTGTTCACTCCATACATGCATGGCATGTATATGTATATGAATATTTCCTTACTGCGCTATATTTGGACGAATTCAGTGCAGTGTATCTAGCACTGTAAGTGCCTTTATATAAAGGTGTCAGCTAAATGCTACATAATGATCATTGCACTTTTCTTTGGATAAAAGCATATGCAAAATGTAAATTTGGTTGAGAGCAAATGCTTAAAAAAGACAATGTTGATAATGCACTGGGTGATGTTTATTGTTAGGCTAAGACTAAGATAAAATGCGTTCATAGCTAGAATTATCCAGCTGCTTTAAAAATGGAGCAGTAGTAGCTGTTTGACTCCAATGCAGCCCTTACAGGGCTCAGAGATGTGGAGGAGAGATAGATATAATTCCCTAGATTTCACATGTATGAGGCCTTACTATCAGATTACCCCAAAACTACATGTATGCATGGGAACGGCTTTAAATAGTCAGTATAATTTTCCTATATACTCAATGCATATGTATTTTTGTGCTGACTTGATACACTCACCTGGTAGTCCAAGGACTGTTTTGTACCTGTTGCACTGGACTGATCCCATTGCCGTTGCAGCACAGTCCATCCATAACCCCTGGAATTGCCAGCTGTTTGTTGTCACTGTATCTGCATGACTTCTCACCTTCCAGACATTTGAGCTTGTTGAACTTATTTCCAGAACCCAGGCTACTATGCACATGAGTAGGCCCAGGATCTGTAGCACTAAAACAGCCATTCTTAACTTAATGAGCTTAAGGCCTCAGTAGAACCCTAAAACGTACATAGAATAGGAACATTTGCTTTCAGTCAAGGTACTGGAGACAGAAAGTCACATTACTTTGATTAAGTTACCAAATAAGATGTACAATACATTTAATAAGCCCAAAATACACAGTACACAAATTTCCACGTGAGGACATTCCAAGACACTAGCACAGAAAATCAACTCAAATAAACCTGTAACAATTACTTAAAATGAAGATATTAAGTGTTTGACTTACCCTTCCGTTTGCAAATGTTTATCCCGTACGTCTATATAAATAAGAAAGCAAGTTGTTAGAATTTAGCAGCAAAGGGTCAGCAGCAGAACAGATGTTGAATAAAGGAAAACAATTTAATTCAGAAAGTACCAGTATTTTGTGTGGTCGTGTTCCTCTTAAACTAATATATGGCTGAGGGTCAATAGCCTTTTGGTCAGAAAAAACTAACCTTGATGAGTAAACAAATTGCGTATTGTGCACATGCTCAGTGAGGCTGGCAGGGATAGGTAATGCCTTTCAAGTGGTCATTTTGCACAACCCCTACTAACACCTAGACCACCATTACACTAAAAAGTTTAGCCTGAAAAAAAAAGTTACCAAAAATGAATAAATGTTAAAAAGGAAGTAATAACTACCAGTCACAAAGTCCTGTAGATAGTGACTAACTTCACTAAGCAGATACACTGGTAATGAGACACAATAACAGAGGCCAATATTATTTTTAGTGAAGCATCTATCGGTAAAAGTGGTTGAGCCACATAATGGTTTTTTGTGAAAAAAAATTTTCATAGAATATTAAACCTCTCAAGTAACCCCATCAACAGAACTTAATGGCTAAAACAGAAATGTAACCCGAAATTTCCATACATTTTTATAAAATGGTGTTAATATTATATCCGTGTATTTAATCTGAACTGTTCAGTATGTACTTGTATCAATCAGTAAATGTTTAAGTCACTCTAATTCATCTTCCGTGTAAACATATATTTTTTTCATTAATGACAGAACAGTGTCACAAAATATATTAAAAAAAACTTTATTTTCATGGTCAAAGCAAACATATAGTTGAACACAGCTTTGAATTAATATTTTTGTTAGAAGGCTTCAATCTTAATTACTTGACTGTAACCTTTCTGTTGCAACACTTAAAAAATCTGGGTTGTAAAATGGATTATCACTTATACATTAAAGTTGTACAGGTATGTAACTTTAAGAAAACTTTTAATACACAATGAGTAAATAAGGGACACATGCAGCACAGTTACTGTACAGGTGGTTCCACGTAAAAACTGTATTGAATCCAGACAGGGAGAATCTGTTTTTCTACTTGAGGTACTGTGCTTTTTATTGAGACTCTAGGTGGACTTTGGCCGTTAGAAAGAGGTAAACATACGGGATGACTTAACTATTGATCTTTTGCTGGCAACGAGAATCCAGCGACATGACTTCTGAGAGACAGTGGAGCCCATAAACACTTGAAAATACAATGCTTTCCTCATACTGTATTGGTAACCATGAAATAGAGAGTTGTACGTCTGAGACAAAAGGGTGATACACTAGACATAGTCCTGTAATAAAAATTTCTTATTCAATAACCCTTGTTATTACAAAACCAAACTTTAAAAATCCAGTTTTTAAAAGTACCAAGGGTTCATAAACAGACACTGAGAAAACTTCTTGTTGAAACATCCAAACATAAAGCCAAATTTGAATTCCCACTAAAGCTTTGGCTTAATAGTTAATGGTTTGCTATTTGAAGTGGCTTTGGGGAGGCCCAACTGTGTTTCGCACTACACTAGATTAATCCAAGGCCTATGCAGAATACAGAACAAATCATTGTAGTTATTTAAAACCCTTCTCTCTGTTCACTGGGGGTTTAGAAATCCTAGACAGTATCTTTTCTACTTCATTGGTTATACTCTAAGGTAAATTTCTTCCAGAAATAGAAATCGCTTCTCCTACAGAAATTCAGTGCTCATCAGGTACTTATTTTCCATCACAGTCCTGTAGTAATGACTGCTTCTCACATACGGAACTCCCAGAATATACAGTACCTAGAACTGAGAATTTTACCACTTTTAACCCACCCATTCAGACTTCTTTCACAGAATAAACAGATAAAACACATGTAACAAATATAAAGGAATACTTATGCAACCAGAAAATATCCAGTTTTTAATTTCTATCACACATCTTAAAATGTACCTGGACTCTCATTTAGTGATGTGTGGACACTGGGTGTTTTGGATCTTTCAACATCAGACACCTTCCCGCAGGTGACCCACCCAGGGTTCAGCCAGGGAATGTGCATTCTGGTGATGCTACCTTGAACTCACAGGTCACCTTTACTGATCCACAGCCTTTTAATGCCCTCTCCATAACCTCAGTAACAACTGTCACAGCCTTCCTCCTCTGACTGCCACTGATATTCAATACTTCAATGGACACAGACTTTTGCCCTCAAGCCTTTTGAATGGCACTGCTCCCCCAGATTCTTATATATGTCTTTCTTTCATTAACAAGTTCCCTTTATTTTTGTCAAGGAACTTGACCCCTCTCCCCTGATGAAGCCAGATGAGACCAGTGGTGAGACCAGCACTCCATGTTGCCATGAGAATGCATGAGGACCCCATGCCATGATAATGCGATCAGCACACTTGCACCTGAACATCATTTTCAACTTTTAATGTGCTACACAACGCTGTTCCAATAGTATAACCTGCCTTAGCTGCTACTACTGGCATTTTTTTCAGTGTAGAATGTCCAGGAGGGTTGGGCAGCTACTGGCACTTGGACCCCTATAGGTTTATTTTTTCTCAGTTGCCTCCTGGTTGGGAATTGTTTTTTTGTTTTCCTCTCCTCAGTTGCTGGGAGTTTTAAAGTATTTCACTTACACCCTGTATAGTTGCTTGCATTAACACGTAACCTCTGTCTATACCCTCACTATATATCTGTTTTCTTATCTGTTGTCCTAATCTACTGTTCAGCGCTCTGAATCACTGTCTGAGAAGAAGCACTCTATAAAAATGAATTGAACTGAATTGAATTGTAAGTTCCAAAAAGATGACTTGCTTGGAGATTTCAGACAACAGCACAATGTCTGAGATGCCTCTGTAAAAGTGGCTAGATAGAAAATAAATAATAATGAATGTAGGTGACATGCTATGAACTGCTATATATAAACTTGTTTGAACATGTCTTTGGTGTGAGTACTTCAGAATTGTTCTGACTGCCCCAATGCAATTGGGATACAGCCTCGCTGTCTTCATGAATTCCACAACATGATCCTGGACAAGTGGTAATTGATAATGGATGGGTGGAAGTGTTAGAGAGTATTTTGCATTTGCAATACACAACCTGCTGTGCGTATACACAACCTGCGAGAGGCATCCTTTGTTACACAGAGTAGTCACTGCCACCTGTTGACATACCTAAGAACCTGTTGTCTACTGATACAGCCCAATCTTCAAGATATGTGAAGTCTGGAAGCCTCACGTTCAAACTAAAAATAAAAGGGGATTTCATGGGCATAAATCTGGTGCAGTGGTACTGTACTGTATATTATGTAAACCAATATCTTCAGGGGTAATATGTAAAACCCTAGAATAAAAAGCAAAGCAGTAATTTAAAAAGCAAATTGGTAATATGCAATGCAATAAAACGAAAAGCAAATTGAAAATACGATCAGCAAATAGATGAACATTTTAGTTTGTGCATATATTTATCTATTTTCGAATGGATTTATAATTAGTTTAGCAATATACTGATTATTTTCTGTGATTTCAGAGATTATTATTTGATGTCTTCTTTTATCATTTGTTTTAACGATTATTCTTTTTTTTTACATGACACTCTTCATCCTACATAAACTTTAACTAGGCCATTAAAACACAGTTTCCTTTTTAAATGCTTATGAGCATTATTGTGGTAAAGAAATTGTTTTCAGGTAAACTTCAACGAATATACAAAAAGACTTCGACCGATCGGAAGCCAAAATCTTCGGATTTTGAAGTGAAAGCGATTTCTTGGTCTCCGGGAGGAAACCAGAACACTTTGCATTTCTTTTTTTCACTTCTCTAATTGTTGTTTGACAAAAACTAAGTAACTACCGAGGAATATATTCTTTTCCCCATCTCAGGGAATTCTTTCTTTCGTACTGTGTAACCCCCCAGAAAAATTTTACAAAGGACTCAACGGATGTACTATAGCGCTGGTAAATTACAATATTTCACAAGTGCTTTCTTATTTAAAGAAACTTGTGGGGCAACCCCTTCGCATAAAGAACATAAATGATCAAATATAGAACACATAAGCAAAACATGTACATTTTCACAGCGATTTGCAATGGTAAAAGAACAGTTATGATTTTAAGACCAATAGAACAGCGTGCACAACTGATTCTATCATATTCCTTTCATTCATTTCCACTGCATAAACAGCCATTCAAAGCAGAAGTCAACGTGCAGTCAGACTGCAAGTAATAACCTTCTTTAACAGTAAACTAATTAAAATATCCGCATTGAAACACCTATCCTTTGTACTAATATATAATATTTTTTTTTTGTTCCAGCCTTAGTGCCTCTGACTGCTGTACAGGGATACAACAGGTGTTTTGTGGCTGTTTGAGTTAAATCTCTGACGACTGTGCCGGGAACGGGGTGGAGGCGCGTGACGTCTGTTGGCGTCCGCGCAGCATCAGTTACGTGAAGCCACCGGTTTAGCGGTAAGTTCCTTTTCGAGCAGCAGGTACATCTTTTCAGTGAACCAGCCAGCAACGCGCCGTTCTATCCGCTCCCCCCCCGCGCCGCTTCGCTCCGCTCAGGCGGCTACCCACAACAGGGGGACGCGTCTCCACGCGTACAACAGCTGCTGCGTTTGTGAAGAAGATGGCGGCTCCTGTGCTCGCGAACCGCGCGGCATCCGTTAGCAGCGTGGGTAGTAGCCCCACTTCCACAGGCCGCACGTCGAATAATAACAACAACAGGGCGCCAGCAAGCTACCCGGAGCTGGATTTCAGGTCTGGGGCGAGGATGGAGGAGCTGAACAGGCTGATCGCCGAGTTCAGCAGACACCATCAGAGGGAGTACGACGACCAGCGGGCGCTGGAGATCCACACGGCTAAGGACTTCATTTTTTCCGTGCTCGGTGAGCTTCGCCGTCTCTCGCCGCTCCACCCGGATTCTGCTGTACGTTTTTTTTCTCGTTTGGGTTCACGCAGCTCGGGGTCGCGCTGCGAAGCCCTGAGGTTATGTTGCGGAGCTAGACCAGCGGTGACCGCACCAAGCTAACGTGAAGGGGTGTATATTCTGTACCAGGGCTTTAAAGAACCTGTTACACAAACACAGAAAAATTTAAAAACAGTGAAACTGTGCGAATTGGAAGTTGCAGCTGAACGCGGAAATCGTGACATTTACGGTGAGATGGTCCTTTTCCCAGGGTGCCGTGTACTGTACATGTTCCCCCAGGACACGAATATGTGGCACAGCTTTTCTCGGTGCACAGCTGGTTTGTGAAGGTAGCTGAATACTTATAATAGAAATTATTTGACACTGATTTACGGTTTATTGTAAGATGACTTTTATATTACCCTGAGAAAAAGGACTGAGAGGTGAAACTGCTATTCCACCTTGCACTAACACCAAGGTATGCAGGGGACTAAAATAATTTTGGAGGGTGTTCTATGACAGAAGTTTTTGACATGTAACAGAAACTATCTCCTTGTATGCAGTCAACTGGTGAGGACAGTCCAAAGGTTGTTTACAGTTTATTCACTCATTACACTTACAAATGCAATATTTCCTTGCAGATTAAAGGAGATATTGTAGTGTGGGAATCATTTAGTTATCCGTTTTGAACTGGATTCCTGTTCCTCTGTGTGGGAATGGTTGTGGTCTCTAGTGTCTGCTATTGTAGAAGGATGTCTGTAGGCCCTGTGAAGGTGAACTTTGTGAAACTCCATTATCTCTTTGCAAACTCAGTTTTTATGGCTGGAATGAAACTCTGTTTTGTCTGGTTCATGCACAATATCACGTGTGCCTTTGACTCTTTCTAAATTCCTCGAATGTAATAAACCTGAATATCACAGTCTCTTTTTCTGGCCTACAGGCATGGTGCAGAAATTGGACCAGAAGCTGCCTGTTGCCAATGAGTACCTTCTACTCTCTGGTGGGGTACGTGAAGGAGTGGTGGACATGGACATAGATGAGCTTAACGTCTATGCCCGAGGAACAGATTATGACATGGACTTTACCCTGCTTGTTCCCACACTGAAATTGCATGACCGTAACCAGCCAGTAACCTTGGACATGCGCCAGTCAGTGCTTGGCCACTCCTGGCTTAGTCTGAGGCTCTTTGATGAAGCCACCATTAACAGGTGGAAAGACTGCTGCACTTCTGTGGAACACATCAGTGGCACCACCAACTATTTCTTCTCCCCCACCCTAGTAGCAGACTGGTTCTATGAGTCCATCAGCATGGTCCTTGGGGACATCCAGAAGAGACCCCAACGTGGGATGCCTAGGGTAGATAAGTTGGAGAAAAATGACACCATTATCTCTGTTATTCTTGGAGTGGGCAGCAGCCGCATGCTGTATGACATCGTGCCTGTGGTGTCCTTCAGGGGATGGCCAGCTGTGGCACAGAGCTGGCTCATGGAGAACCACTTCTGGGATGGAAAGATTACAGAGGAAGAGGTGATTAGTGGCTTCTACCTTGTGCCTGCCTGCTCCTTCAGGGGCCAAAAGGAGAATGAGTGGCGGCTATCATTTGCACGCAGTGAAGTGCAGTTGAAAAAGTGCCTCTCTAGCAGCCTGATGCAAGCATACCAGGCTTGCAAGGCTATCATTATCAAGCTGCTGTCTCGTCCCAAAGCCATTAGCCCATACCATCTACGCAGTATGATGCTCTGGTCATGTGACAGGCTTCCAGCCAGTTACTTAGCCCAAGAAGACTTCTCTGCCCACTTCCTGTTAGGCCTCATTGATGACCTTCTATACTGCTTGATTAACAAAATGTGCCCTAACTACTTCATCCCACAATGTAACATGCTTGAGCATCTTTCGGAGGACATGGTCATGCTGCACGCACGAAAGTTGTCATCTGTACGCTCTGACCCTGCTGAGCATCTACGGACTGCCATCGAGCATGTGAAAGCTGCCAACCAGCTGACCCTTGACCTGCAGCGTCAGGCAAGTGTGTCCAATCTCCCTTCTCCACAGTCTGACCTCAGTGACCAGCAACCGGATGACAGGCTGGCCAAGAAGCTGCAGCAGCTTGTGACGGAGAATCCAGGGAAGTCCATTTCTGTATTCATCAACCCCGATGATGTTACACGACCACATTTCCGTATTGATGACAAGTTCTTCTGAGGTTCACACATCTTCATTTATTCAGTTTGCTGTAAAGAGTTGTGAAACCTAGTGGTGTCGTTCTCTTTTGTTCCCACCCAAGAAAAGCCCTAGCCAACCTAGTTACACAGCACTACTATGTGTAACCATGGTGACAGCAATGTGCTGAAGAAGACTGTAGTGAACAGAAAACAAATGCACATAAAGCCCTAGTAATTGCTTTTTGTTATCAGGGAAAGGGACAGTTTTGGTGCTTCGCACTGAGCTGGAACCCCTGTTGGCTCATTGACTGTAAACAAAGATTACATTAGGCTGTGTGAGTAGTATTGTCCTGTGTTCTTAGAAAAACAATGCCTTGGTATAGTATGAAGTGGTCCAAACTGCAACATTTCATAAACTGGTACATTTGTTCCAGAATTCTGACATTTCCTTTTTCTCTTTGAAGAGCCATATCAACTTATCTAGAGGAGTTCTGTCATAAACCTGGAGATGTATAACTACTCATGAACAGTGCTGAGCTTTATTCACGAGTGCAGTTAGGGAGCACAAATTAAGCATTATCAAATGGAGACAGTTCTACTATAACAGTGAAATTCTTGTTGTACAGCTTCATATAATCAAGTATGAAACATGGGTTTGGGGTATAGCACATCAAATGCTGTAATTATCACATACAGAAAAATTCAAAATTGATTAGAAGATAGAGCAAAACCCACCAAAAAGAAAAGCTGTTGCAAAAAAATGATAAAGTACATAAAAATAAAGAATATGCAGTTTTTGATGCTTTGTTTGGTTTTATTTAAGCAACTTTACAGAATCTAATTTGTTTTAGAATTATAGCTTTTCTTTCACGATCTCCACCAGCACTTGGAACACCAGAACACTTTTTTACATTCGTTCGGCCAGCTATGTTTAACTGTTATACAGTAGTTTAAAGTTAAACATGAAATGCAAAAAAAGGGTGAGTTACAATTTTTGAGACAGGATCACAATCTCAAAATTGCTCTCATAAGTCTTGGGTAAATTCTTCTACTCTTTGTGTTATATCCAGATCTTAAAGCTGAAACATGCCTTACAACAGAACTGATACTACATACAAAGGATTGTTTAATAATGCTAGGCACATATGGGTAGTTATTTGTAGTATTTTATGTATATGTGGATCTTTTTTTTGCTGTTGTCAACACGAATCCCAAGCATTAAAGTATGTATATCCTGTGTGGGTCATGAGGTCATCTGAAGTTGACTCGCTTCATTTACCACTTTTTTTTATTTACCAGTATTTTATTGGTGGAGTCCGGACACACCATGGAAACCAGGAGCTTGCACACCCATGAATTCTGCAGTTTTCCTCCACACAGCCCTGCTCAAGCAACACTCCAGCCCATATTACTCCCCCATCCCCCATAAGATAGTCCCTCCATTTGCATCATTACAACCCTGTTGTTTCATATAGTTATTAAAATGTGTTTCAAATACTGAGCCTCATAAAGAGCTGTGTCTTCTGATCTTTAATGGAGTTTCCAATATTATTACTTGTTTTACGGTACCAGCCAAAAGTGTGAATATACCTGGGCAACCTAGACAATACCTATATGGGACAAACTGGATAGAAGAGTGAAAATTAATCAATCCAAAAATGCCTTATATCTCTGGGAACAGTTGCAAAAGAGAAAACCTGTCAGATGATTTACTGTTAAAACCTAATGCCTTTTGGAAAAAAGGTTCCTTCCTGTTTACTCCAGCTTTTGACTGGTGCTGTATGTTCCCATAAAGAACACTAAGGATCAGTGAAACAGATTTTACATCGGATTTTGGACTGAATGGTTGGATTCCACAGTTGGGATGACACAACTTTGAGTAGCAAAGGATGAATCTGTTGCAGTGCCTGCAATGGAGCACACCAGAGGTCACATGTTTCCGGAGTGATCTGTTTTACTTGGAAATTACTGTATTCATATAGAAAGTCAGCTCAGATCAGTATTATACAGTTGAAGTAGAAAAACTGAGAAAACACATATGTTACTTCTGACCTGTTCATTGTTGAATGTATTGGTTCTTTCTTAGATCAATCAAAGTCACATTTTGAAAATGGCGGTTGATAAGTAAAGCTCTGCATATTGTATAACATGAAAGGGTTTCAGGCATGATGTATTTGTTTTAGCTTGTTTTCTGTTTATAAGACTTAATATTTCAAGGGAAATCATGCTGTATGTAGATTCATTCCACAGTGGAGTATTAGGCGCTTATCAGCTGCAGAATCGAATTAGTGAGAGTGTATTTTCTTGCCATGGCTAAAAGCCCCATAATTACTGTGTAAATATTGTATGATGCATTGTTCACTTGGGTGCCCAAAACAACAGAAGTGAACTTGAACTGCTTTACAACTTTATCCTTTATCCTCATTTATACTCTGATAAGTCAGAGCCAAAATTGTACAGAATGTTGCTGATACATTATGAACATATACTCCATGTTGTTTTTTTCGGAATTTATCAATTTTTAATGTTTTTTCTTGATTGTAACATTAAATAAATACCTGAAATTTGGTTGTCTTTATAATAAAATAGGTGGCTGTCACAGTTTTCACATGAAGCATGGTTTAAATCACAGGACTTGTGGTGAGCCTCTTCAGACTGTGCTATATGTAAGTCCTACAACCACAGCTTTAATGAGGTTGATTACATGTTGCACAGGAACATAAAATAATTGTGTGTGATTATATGTTACACAGGAACACAACATAATTTATTTTCCATAAATACTGGCTTATAGTTTAGCAAGCGTAGTAAATGTTACAATATAGGTATTGATTACTACTGTGTAACCTATAGATATGTGTACGTATAAAACCATATTGGATGTATTTCTGTTTAAATAAAAATATTCATAATCTAAGGTTTATCTGTTGCTTTGACACATACCTTGAATGGTCTTTTTTGGTTTTAGTCATTTTGCAGTACCTGTGGGCCTTTTCTCTTCACCTCCACCCATACATATGATGATGTGTATAGGAATGTTTTTTCTCAATATCACCATGTCCTCTATTTACACCATACATACATACCAGCATTCACTCTCAGTAGCTCTTATAAGAATCACTCATGTGAATATTAATTAACAACAATCACAAACATTCTAGAACAACCACACACTTCTCTTTGTTACAGACCCAGCACTCACAGAAGACCAGGCACTTTGATTTAAACTCTGGCCCCCCAACTATATACATCTTTATTTGTTCACGCTAGCCCTAACATTAAACAACCATTCGTTTTTAAAGCACAATTTGACAATCTATTACTTAATTTCACTTCTAGTTGCTTGTGTCAGCAGATCCTGGTCTTTTGTGCTTATCTTAATGTTCTGATGCCAGAGTTCAGTGCTTTTATCACTTTGAGAATCATGGATTCATCTTACAATAGTTGCATATCTTAGCAATATAGCTACCCTCATGTATGAATGTTTTGGTGCAATCTACCCTCATGTGTGAATGTTTTTGGTGCAATAACCAGTTTCACATAACACATGTCAGGGAGCTATTGTCTTTCTTTTAATGAGGCCTAATTCCCAGTATTCTGGAACTGAACAACTAGGTTGCTACATAGCATTTTTACCATAAATATTTAACTTTATAACAAAATATATCATGTACCTTGTATTGCTCTTTAGTCCATATGTAATAACGTTATCATCATTCAGTGCAGTTCTGGGCTCTTGCTTCTTTGAGTTACCATAACAACCATGACAGCCTACATTAACTTTTGTGGCTCTCACCTTTATCTGATAATTTTTTGTAATCCAGTCAGATTCAGTGATGGACCTGGGAGGTCAACATCAATGCAAAGGTGATAAAAGCACAGTCAAAAGCAATTACTAGTGGTGCTCAAACTTAGTTTTACTCACGTCCTTAGAACTTGTACACAGAGGGGTTCTCTTAAGGAAGATTTTTTTGAAATATTCAGTGCTGATTCAAATATTACAAATTCAGCAAATGCAATGTATTAACACATTTCTGCATTTTCAGAAGCTTATTATTAGCAAACAGTTGAATGCATTAGAAATTATAATGCAGGTAGTTATAGGTATATATGGTTGTCCAGAAAAACATGCAGCCATTATATATATACAGCATATAGTGCCTCACATGTGGGTCTACAAAAAAATAATGTGTGGGGTTTGATTACATATACAAATCACATATTTCAGTTTTTCATGTTCTTTGAAATATCTGGAAACAACTTATTTTGGCTCTGACAATTTAGAGTTAGAGTTTATGAATTCACACTAAAAGTACTGATCTAAATAATAAGCAAAATTTGTAACACAGGCAACACTGACAACTTTCAAAGGATACGAATACTTTTGCAAGGCTCTGCACTTTTATTACAGGCAACACAGTGGTGTAGCAAGTAGTACTGCTGCTTCACAGTGCCTGAGCTGGTCTTGTGTGAGCTGGAATGTGGCTCAGTCTGTGTGCAGTTTGTATGTTGTCCCTGTGCTTGCTTCTTCCACAGTCCAAAGACATGCATTTCAGGTTAATTGGTCACTGTAAATTGCCCATTTTGTGTACAACTGTGCTCACTCTGTGACGGACTGATGCTCATTTCAGGGGTAGTTTTGTAGCCTAACACCCAGTGATTCCACAGCCCCGATCAGGATTCAGGCGTTACTAATAATGGCTAGATGGATGTGCAATTGTTAGAAAAATTATTCGGATATATCATTATTTGCACCACACAGGGCTACTGTATCACACAGTAATACCCAGAAAGGTGTGGTCCATGGACCGCCGGGGTTTATTTCTCCTAGTTCTTTTTCTTTAATTTTTTGTTTTCTTTTTCTCAGTTGCTAGAGGGTAACTCTAACCCTAAAATGACATTGGCAAATTGTATTTTGTGTTTGTTTCCTGTGTTTAAGCGTCACGTAGAGTCACTATTTAAATTTTTTTTTTTATATTTATAAAAATAATACGCTGTAAGTCTTGACCAGTGACTACTTTTGCGTCCAGTCTCGCACATTCTAAACACACTATACACGATGAGCAATTACAGGTTCAAATGCAGCATCTCAAAGCGGTGCGGAATAGGTGTGTTGCGCACCGCGCCGTGCTCACACTTCCACACACGTCACCTTAAAGTGGCTCTGCCGGCTGTGACGTCACCCGCTCGGTGCTTAGGAGCGGAGCTGCAGCCCCGCAGCGCGAGGACAGCTCCCGGGCGCGGCGCGCGGATACAGGTAACGCGCGAGGCTGCGGGCACGCGCACACAGCATCATCAAACCGAATCACGCAGTACTGCCAGTCTTCGTCCTCACGAGCCTAAAGAAAAAATAACAAGAAATAAAATAAAAAGCCACACACACAAGCAGACACACAAGTGCGGCGCTGACAGCCGTTCTCACGAGTCGCTTATTGACTGCAGGCAGCGCACGTCAGCAGTGTGAGGAGCGGAGGCGCGTCCCCAGCACAGCGTCGCGAGGCTCGCCGGGCGGGCAGCAACCGGGCGGGACATGGAGAACAAAGCCGCCGGTAAGCAACTTCACGGGCTGTTTTAGCGTGCAGTGGGGGCGCGGGGCTGTGGCGGCGCGTGCGTGAGCGGGACTGGCGGCGGGGCAGTGCATGGCGCGCTACTGTGCGTGCGTGTGTGTGTGTCTGTGCGCGCGCACACTGCGGTACTCGGAGCCCGCACACCGGACGGCGGACTGTGCGGTGCTCCAAGGTGGGGTGTGTTACATATAGGGAAAGAGCCCTGACAACACGACACACACACACACACACACACACACACACACACAGAATCTGACACGTTCACTACCCTACTAAACACACTACATTCTAAAATGTTGTCTGCATGTCCACATATACCCCTATATACAATCTCTATATGTGCATGTATGTAAGGGTATGTCCACTACCTTTATTCACTGCATGTGACATATCTAATGGAAATGTCTTTGCTTCCTTCCATTATTTGGGTGTCTGAAGAAACAGTCAAGGACTGAGTGGGAGAGCAGAGGGGCTCTGTGTGTTTTCTTGTGGTGCTCACCTTGGCGTTGGGGTCTGCAGTGAGCGTCACACTTGTGCTCATTGTAGGGAGGCTCCAGTGCTGCATCGCCACAGCCGCCCCTTAAACGCACCCAGCTGTGCTCTGCTGTCAGTCAGGGTTTATCCTGTGGAGTGCTTCCATGCATGCTTTTTAACCCTGGTTGTGGGGTGGTGCCCATCTTGAGCTGTTGTTGCCTCTGAGGTCCACAAGTCGCACAGTTAAATTTTGTTACTCACAAACAAGACGGGCGTGATGTCTTCTTAAACAGGTTGGTAGTTATTAGCATCCACTGGCCTGTAGTGAAGTACCCCGGAGGCCAGGTGCGGTGTGCTTTCACAGGGTTGTAGCAGTGTGCATGAGTATGGGTGTACTATATAAATAACACCTCATATGCCGACACATAAACACACTAATACACACATGCGATGGTCAGTGTCGCTTTGCTAACACATAGCAGAGCTGTCCTTTGAACCCTGGGTTAATACATACACCAAGTTAACCTGAGTTTTTACACTTAATCTGGAGAAGTGTTTATGTGCTGTTCCTGGGGCTCTGAAATCAAGTGGACAATTGGAATCATTTGGATAAATTAAATCTGAAAACCATGTACACGCATTGCATCTGAAATGTTTGAAAGCCTATGAAATTCACACTGTTTTGCAGCAGCTGTTGCACAGCATGGTATCCATGTATTTGTGTATGCATGGCCAGGTTACACCCTGTGCCATGTGACCTAATATGAAAGAACCTGGCTGAGTGGGGACAAAGACTTTTAAACCTGTAACCTACGGAGCTGTGAAAAGCTGTGGGAACTCAATTTGCCTCAGAAAACTACCTTGAAACTGATGTTCGTTTGAATAAAAGGCAGAGGAATCATAAAGAATAACACTGGGGAAAAAATTCTTTACAGTAAGACCTCCATTAGCATCTCCTTCAGTTTCGTAAGAACATTTTTTATTTTAGACTTTTTTGTAATTTATAATAATAATTAACCTTGTTAAATAAAATTTCCAAAGTTTGTTTTTTATTTGATATTTTTTCTTCTTGGAATAGATTGTTTTCTGTGTTAATTTGCAATTGTTAAAGATAGAACTAATCTGTTTTGTATTGAGCTCCATTTATGCAATATACTGCATTTGTAAATGACTTGTTATTGCGCTGTTTTGTTGAGCACTCCATTTCTTAAGAACACATATAGTACATTCATTTGAAGTGTTACTCTACTGAATGTTTTCCTAGTCCAGGAAAATCAGCCTGTAAGGTAGCAGACACCTAGGATGAGATGTATGTAGTGAATATCCTTCAACTGAGAAAATGGTCAAAAGGGACCTTAACAGGCCAGATGCAAAGGGGCAAACTGGTCACAAGGACACACTTTCAGCATTCCTGTGCTGAAAAGAGCGTAAGGCAATGGACCTAAGAAGCAGGATGGTTTGGTTTACCAAGTCATGTGTTTCATGTTCTTGATGAATGGATAACATTAGAAGTAGTTGTAAATGTTTATCTGAGTTCCTGGTTCCAAGAGTAATTGATCTGGTTGTTCTGCAGTAGTGTGGTACACCTATAGCATGGGTCCCTCATCCACACAGAAGGCAGAGATGCAGCAGCTTTACCACTTTCTTTCCCTGCTCAGAGGGGTATGGTAAACAAGCACTTTCCCAAATAGTCTGCATTTCTAGCATAGGATTTCAGGATCAGGACACAGATCATTTGTCTTCAATGACCCAAACACTCAAAACACCTTAGTTTCATATATGCTTTGCTGAACAGGCCAGAGACATACCCAGACAGCTGCTCCAACCTCCACTGAGATTAACTGGAAGAATTCCTCTTGGTAGAATGGTTGTATTTCCAGAATTGTTCAAGATTTTTTTGAAGTGCTTAGAGCAAGAAGAAGTTACATTTTCCTGTTGATTTGGTCTTGGTTCACTATATGACTTGAATAAACTATATGAATAAAAACCACATAACCAAATTGACAGGTACTGTGAGGGTGTCTGGGAGAGTCTCCCATATAAACTGCAATATCCAGTGTTAAAACACACAATTTATGTTGCACATATGAACAGTTTGTTCAGTTAACTAAAAATTTTGGCAAAGAGAGCTAGTAGCAGCTCAAAAAGTAGAAATAATGAGCTAATTTTGAGCTGAAGATAACCTTGTCTGTCTGAGAGCTGGTGCTACTTCCCAAATAGTCTAGCCATTAACCATTTTGTTAGGGGTCCATCATATTTTACCTTTGGAGGTATGTTGCCTGCATACACCATAACTTTGTGTATATACATAGGCTAACACATGCATAAACTTGTACTTAAGGGAGCACATATAAAAACTCAAATACAAGTTGCCTGTCTATGCTCTTCTTGCTGAGCTCTCTAGCCTCCCTGCCTGTCCCTAGCAAAACAAACTTGCAGTACTGATTCATATTTTACAAAACCAGCTCTATATTTAAGTCTTCATCAGCTGCCTCTGTCTACAGCTACCCTCCCCATTCACTGCCCCCACCCCCTTTGGAATGATGTGCCGATAGCTCTGCAGTCGAGACAGAGACATGGAGCAGCCGCGCCCAGGCACATCCTGGTATTTGCTTCCTTGGGGAGCTGTAAGGAAGTGCATTACACAGTGCATTGTACACACCCTGCTCTCCTCTGCCTTCACTCCTGCAGAAACAACCTGCTGTCCTCTGCCTCTTTGCTGCTGCTGTGCCAGAACAATCATGCAGGCGTGCTCCTCATGCTGATCTCCAGCTGAGATTCCCTGAATGTGCGGCTGCTTATGCTCGGTGCATCGCTGAATTATTTACAGAGCTGTAATGGAGGTCTGCCTGCACTCAGTTTCTTCCTCTTTCCATCATTCAGGCGTGACAACAACAGGACCATATCAGAGCCCTGCTTTGCCTTATGGGTGAGAAATCCTTGCCACACCGCCTCAGTACTTGTCCATTCTGTCTCAGGAGCTCTGACCCTTCACCTGGGGGGGTGAAGAGTGGAGAAGGGTTTTGACTGCCAAAAAATGGCCAGAGAGCAGTGTAATGCAGAAGTGCCTTTTTTTTTTTTTTTTTTTTTTAAAAAAAAACCTTTTTTATGGATATTGC
>UFQX01001116.1:86063-98897 GCA_900497675.1 Arapaima gigas
TTTTTTTTTTTTTTTTTTTTTTAAGAAAAACCTTATTTATGGATATTGCAAATTAAAGTGTTAATTTGTACTATTGAAAATCAATTTGGTTTGTTCTTCTAAAAACTGGCCTTGCTGACCATACAGTCTACACTGGGACTGGCTTCAGATGCTTACATTGTCTCCCGACCTGTGTTGCTTTTGGTGGATGAAATGGCAGGGGTCTCTTCTCTCACTGCTTGTAGCCACACCTGTGGCCTGCAGGGAGTTGGATGCTTGCTGGCTTTTGGGACAACTGGATTATGTGGCAGTTTCCCAGTTTCCTCCATAAATGTCATGTTGTCTGATTACGCAGTGAACGAAAACATGTGCCTTGGAGGAGGGGATGAGGTGTACATCTGTTCACATTTCTGAGTTGTCATGGATGTTGTGCTACAAGAGGGAGATGTGACAACTGAATACTTGGAGGAGAAAGGGGTAAAACATGAACATCTGGAGTAATATACACAAAACCTCCACTGAACTGTTACACATTGGGCGGGTTAATAATAGCATGTGATACTGTATGTATGTAAGTTTTTAGCAATAATTTATATTAGTGTAACAGATCTCTGTTTACTCAGTTACTCAGTACTCTCAATTTTTTTTGAATCAGGATTGTACTGCTGTAGGTTTAGTGTATACTATACACTGAGTCACAAACTTTTTTGGGACACCCCTCAATTTCACACAAATTATATATTCCACATGACTATGGTGAGTAGTATAAATCAGGCAGAATTAATTTTAGCATGAGTTAGTGATCAACTGAGCTTTGGAATGAACAAAATGAGTGACCTTATTGACTTTGAACACGACAAGATAGTAGGCATGCCGGTTCTAGCATCTCCCAAACAGGTGTCATCCTGGGCTTCTCGTGCACAACCATATAAAGGGTTTACTGAGAATGGTTCGAAAAGCAAGAAAGTACCAGTGATCAGTTATCCTGTAGATGAAAACCGCTTGTGTGTCAGAGAAAAAAAAAGAATAGTGAGAATTGTGCAAGCAAGCAGATGGGCCACATCCAGGCAGATCACATCTGAATTCAACACTGGTGTGCAGAATGTCATCTCAGAAAGTACTACTTATTGGACTTTGCCTTGAATAGGTTACAACAGTTAACCATGTTGAGTGGCAATGCTGTTAGTGAAGAACAAGAAGGTACATCTCAAATCAGCACAAGGGCATCAAAATTGGACCATTTAGCAGTGGAAAGAAGTTGCCTGGTTGGATAAATCCAGGTTCCTTTTGTGTCATGCTGACGGAAGGATTAGAATTTGGTGCAAGCAGTATAAGTCCATGGAGCCATCCTGTTTGGTGTCAACAGTACAGGCTTGTGGCAGCAGTGTGATGGTGTGGGGAATGTTTTCCTCACACACATTAGGACCCCTGATACCCAGTGAAGAACATCTGAATGGCACAACACATCTCAACATGGTTGCTGACTAAGCTCATCCCTTCAAGGCTACAGATTATCTACACTCACATGGACACTTTCAGCATCATAATGCAGCATGTCACAAGGTATGTATGATCACTGAATGTTTCCAGGAACATGACAGTGACTTTTCATTGCTTCAGTGGCCTGCACAATCCCCAGGTCTCAATGTAATCGAGGATCTTTTGAATGAGATGGAAATGGCTGTTTGCAGCAAGACTGTACAGCCATCCAATTTGCAGAAACTACACAACACAGTCATGTCCACATTGCAAAATACTCCTGCACAAGGCATGTTGCATATTGTAGAATCTGTGCCAAGATCAATTCATGCTGTTCTTATGGCCAAAGAAGATGCAGCAATGCCACTAGATAGGTGTACCTAATATACTTTTGACTCAGTCTAGTTCCTAAAACTAA
The DNA here is from genome assembly GCA_900497675.1 of Arapaima gigas. Lineage (NCBI taxonomy): Eukaryota > Metazoa > Chordata > Actinopteri > Osteoglossiformes > Osteoglossidae > Arapaima > Arapaima gigas. The sequence continues at coordinate 87,940 of UFQX01001116.1, forward strand.
TAGTTTCATCAGTCACCTGAAACTATTATCTGCAGAGACTTACATTTTTACTTATTTTAATAACTCGATATTCTGCTGGAAAGATTTGGGTTAATTGCCTTAAGTATATTACAGCAGGGGACTTGGAAACCATTATGTTAATGTAATCATAGCACTGTAAATCTCAGATACAACACACTTCAAGATATTACCCCAAACAGTATCATAAACACAAAAACAAAAATCTAAGCAAATTTGTAGTCAGTTTACAAACAGGTGCTGACTGTCAGAAAAAAGGGTGGAGGTACAAAGCAAGTGTAAGTCCTGTGTCAGCAATTTGGATTGAGGACACAGCTGCTCAGAGCATTCTGGGTACTGGACTTTGCTTCATCACTCATTGTGGCCTGAATTGTGCAGGTGGAGGTGACTCCTGATGTTCTCACCATGGTGCATCATAGCAATTGAGTCATTCTGTCCAAAGGTGGGAGAGTTGAGAGGGTACTGGGCTTTTCCAAGACTCAACAAATTAAAAGATGTGGAAAATGACCTGCAATACGGTACGTTAGCAATACAATACACAGATAAGGGTCATGTATGGACTTATGGACTAAGGACCATGAGTTGTGACGTTTATTACATTTATTCTTTGCAGATGTTATTCCTCTATTCTGAATTGTCGAATCCCAAAAGCATCTCAGTCAAACCAGTCTTTTATACCTTCTGGTTCCTGGAGGCAATAATATAACAATGCTTACAAAGATTGTCTACAGTATAGTGAAAAGTAGTTTTTTTTCTATTTGTCCAGCTTTGTGACATTAAATTTGATTACATCTCTTTGACAGTTCTAGTAGTATATGAAAGGAGCTTGAACGTAAGAGAGAAAAAAATGGCACAAGTAGTGTGAAATTTGCAGTTATAAGTATGAAAAAATAGCTGCCTCCTAATTTTAATGGAGGCTAATTGGTTCCTAGAAATGGCTGAAGTACTGCCAACTCAGATACCTGGAAGCAATTTCCAATTTTTCTTGTGACCAAAATTATGATGCGTTCTGGGTTCATTTGAGAACCCCTCAACTCATTTCCCCACAATATTCCTAACACTTTAAAATACTTGTTTCGGCGTGATGAACACTTTACGTACAAACTACAAACTACTAAACTAACTCCACAACACGAAAGACAATGGGCAAAAAGAGGATACATAAAAAAGTGGCAAGGCAGAAACTAATGCACAGCAAAAAGAACAAGAAAGTTTTTGTACATTTTGCCAAAAAGAAGATGAATGTCTCTGGAAGAATATGGTGTGGATAATGAATCAAAAGTAAACTGTTTTGGACAACATGGGCCCCATTATGTCTGGGGAAAACCAAATACATTCAGCATTTCAGACAAAAACGTTTTAAAGGAGAATTTCAAGAGCTGACGCTGAAGTACAGCTGGGTGATGCAACAAGACAATGATTCCAAAAGTACAAGTAAGGCCGAAAAAAGAAAATTAAAATTATGGAATGGCTCAGTCAAAATCCTGACAACCTAAAAAAGGTAATCATGTTCAAAAAGTTACAAATGTTGCTGAGATAGAGCCTTTCTGCATGGTGTAGGGCAAAATTCTGCAATATTGATGAGACCCTTGTCAACAACTATAGGAAGTGTTTGGGTGCAGTCATTGAAGCTAATGATGGCAAAATCAACTACTGATTGCACATTTCATAATGTTCTACACCAAAGAAATTGTATGAAGATAACGGACTTTAATCCTTGGCTTAATTGTAAGGTGTTTGTGTTGCTGATGGCCCACATCGATGCATTTAAATCAGACAATGAAGTGGTGCTGAAAGCATCCAGGACCAATCTCACTAGTGGCATCAGGATACCCAATGCAATATATACCCAGAGGATTCATGAGCACTGTGTAGACAACGACCTCAGGATGATGTGGCAGGATATACAGACTATAGGTGACTACAAGAATAAGAACAACAGTGTTGATGATGGGAATCTACTGAATGAGCTGAATAACTTCTACACTTGGTTCAAGGCCCTCAAGACCACCCTGGCTATGAAAGCTGTACCTACCCCTGGTGGTCAGGTGCTGTCTGTGTCCCTAGATGATGTGAGGAGGACTCTGGTGAGTGTTAACACATGGAAAGCTGCACCACCAGCATTACTTCAGTAACCAAGAAATGATTGAAATCCTCCTTCAGTGACTACTATCTCATCTCTCTTGTCCCGGGCCCTGGCTTTGAGAGATGAGTAATGTTACATATCAAGGGCTGGGTCTGACATTCCACACTAGACCCACACCAGTATGTCTACTGCTCAATCGATTTATTGAGGATACCGTCACTGCCACAGTACATCTGGTCCTCACCCACCTAGAGGATAAAGACTGTTATGTCAGAATGCTATTCATTGACTTCAGATCAGTATTCAGTACCATCGTCCCCCTGCAGCTGGTCAATAAACTGTCCTCATTGGGTCTAAACGTCCCCTACGTAACTAGATCTTGAACCTCCTCACCAAGGGGCCACAGGCTCTGAGGATCCATGGCAACACTCCCACACCACCATTTTGAACACTGGTGCTGTGTAAGGTTGTGTGCTCAGCCCACTGCTGTTCACCCTCCTAACCCATGACTATGTTGCCAAATACGGCAGCAACAACATCATCAAGTATGCTGATGGCACCACAGTTGTGGGCCTCATCTCTAACAATGATGAGTTGGCCTACAGAGCAGAAGTGGAGGAGCTTGTATCCTGGTGCAGACAACAACCTGTCTTTCAGTGTCAACAAGACCAAGGGGATGTTTGTTGACCTCAACAGTTTGAATTACTCATGCTCCTTTGTGCATTGGTAGCTCAGCAGGGGAGCTGGTACACAGCTTCAAGTTCCTGAGGGAGCACCTGGTAAGAAAGGCACAACAGTCTCTCCACTTCCTAAGAAGACTGATAAGAGCTGGACTTCCATCTCCATCCTCACCAGCTTCTATAGATGTGCCATAGAGAGCATCTGGTTCTCTTGTATCACCATCTGGTGATAGTACTGCATAGTGTCTGGCCAGGGAACTCCACAGCAGGTTGTGGAGACAGCCCAGTCCATCATCAGGACCTCACTATCTACCCTCCTGATCACTTACAATATGCAGTACTTCAGGAGAAGCTTGTACCATCACCACAGACCCAGATCTGGGACATGTTACCACAGCTCAAGAGCCAAAACCATAAGGTTCAGGAACAGCTTTCTACCACAGGCTGTCAAGCTGCTGAACTCCTGACATCTCAGGTCTGATCACCACCAACACTGCCCATGGCCACTGACTGTATGCACGTCTACAGTGTATTTATGTTGCACTGATGTTACACATCTTTTCTATATTATCTTTTTATATCTATGTTACTGTTTTATGTTGCTCTATCTTTTTATATTTTTAATCTCTTATATTTATCTACATCTATATTATCTTTTTTATTTATTGCTCGACATTTACTTTTTACCCATTAAGTGTTCTGTGCACTGTCGACATGAGGAACATACCTGCTGTGTAAGGAAGAAAGACAATAAACAATTTTTGATTTTTGACTGATGATTACTCTGCCTGTATTTATTCACACACTACTAGATTTGACAAAACATGTCATTAAATGATACGATCAAATTTAATGTCAGAAAGGTCCAGAAATCGGAGAAACAGGGTCAGATACTTTTTCTCCGCACAGTGCATGTGTGTATAAATACACACTTATATAACAAAAAGACAAAATATGATTCATGGGCATGGAATAAAAATTTCAAGAATTAAAGAGAAGCTTTTAAGGGGTAAAGTTAGGTTAATAGTAAAAATAGTTTTGCCATACAGTGTATGGGTCTCATATTTACTGGGTGGACTTTTAGAGCACTCCTCCATGGAGAACTGCTTAAGCTGTGTGACATTTGTGAACGCTTTCCTCTGTAGACAGCCGATCAGTGTCTGTCCATAAAACATTGACTGGATTTAAATGTGAGCTCTGATTTAGCCAGTCCAAAACTATTTCTTATTTTTGTCATTCTGTTGTGGGTTTACTGGATTGTTCCGCATCACTGCTTTGTGCAAGATCTCTTCTGTGTTGATACCACTTTTTGACTGATGGCATCAGATTCTGCTTAAGTTTTTTGTGGTTCACTGTGGAATTTATGATTGACTCAAAGATGGCAAATTGGCCCGGTTCTGAAGCAACTCTAGTCTTACAGGCTTGTGTACTGAACAGCCGTTGAGGTATCTGTGCTTTCAGGATGAATAATTTTGTGTTTGTTTGATTGCTTAGTGGTGGTTTAAAAATTTCCTCTTGATTTTTTGTTTAAATCTTTAGTAAAAATTTTATGCTGCATTTTTACTGGATGAAAAGTATTCATTATAATGTCTTACTTACGCAATGATAAAGGTTGTGGTCCATGTAAAGATTACATAGTAATGAAATTGTTAGTGTCCGAATTTCTGTATATTTAGTGTGTAACTGTTAATAGTTTAAATATTCATTTGATCTTCAGCATCAATATGCAGTACAAGTTTTTTTCCCCAGCTTATGTTGCTTGAATGATTGTAAATTAGTCCCAGTGTTTTCATTCTGGGAATTGTTTGTTTTTATCTGTACATTTCTAAATATCTTTTTTTTTGCTTTTTATTTATGTAGGGAACTTATTGCTTGCTTTGTGTATATATGCATGCACAGCTTTTCTTGAAAGGATATAAACATTACCTGTCTGGTGCAGGAAGTCAGATGAAAGTGATAGGACCCTATTGAGGTAAAGCTGCTGTGATGTAAGCAGAGGCACACTGTGGGTCTGAGAGGCAGACGGTGGACACAAGGCGCCTGCTGTCACCTGAAGGTCACATTCCAGGCATGTCACCAACAAAGATTACTGCTGCTGCTGCTGCTGCTGCGCACCCACAATCCTGCAAACCTTAACAGAACTGCTAGAAGTGTGAGGACGTGATTTCCATAGGACTTGGCTCGCTGCGTCATCTATGCCTAAAGCGCCACCTGCTGGTCGAAAGACCATTTATAACTTGGTGTGTGGTGCAAAACTTGACTAGGACGAGCTCTATCTTAACCCTCATACGGAGTGACGTATTACATCTAGTCACATGGCTCTTTGACGTCACGCAGCATACACTGCCAAGAATACAGCAAGAGCACTGCAAGACAGACACACTGATTCAGACCCGACCCATGTGTAAAATCACACAGGAACATTAAACTTTGCAGACGGTCTTATCCATTTCTCACTGAATTGAGGTACAGTCAGTAATTTTATGCATTTTATCACCAAATAAAAAAATAGTTTATTTATTTTAAACCTTCAGACAAATTGTCACCATGCACTTTACAATAAAAATAGTCCCAGACAATCACAGCATTACAGTTTTTAGTAACTGTATGCTAAGGGACACATACACATGCTAAGTCACTCATCAACACTCATGATTTCACCTGTAAGACTAAACTTTTCAGGTGTGCCTTTGCTGCTAATGCTGAGAATTTCTTCCTCAAGCAGTTTCCCCATGTAAACAAATTTATAAATAGAGCTTTATACCAATGACTCCAGTTTGCACAGCTTAGAATAGATATTATCTATTTCTGTTGCAACCAAGGGATAAGCGATCGTGTGTCTATCAAAGAAAAGTGAGGATAATGTATAAGAATATTTGATGGGCAGATGTTGGAAGTGCTCAGCTGTTTCATCGATAAAGGTGAAAAGGTTGGTGAGGGTGTCTTGTTACAGTGTTAAATTACTCCAGATAAAAGTGTGTACGTACAGGAGGTGTCCAAGAACAAACAAGACTGTGTAGAAGAGTGACTCTCGCTATGACGCGCTACTGTGGCCTGTTGCGCCGACTACTTTCGAATGAAAGCAAAAGTGAGGAACTTGATATAGAAGAGGACCCTACCAAGCTTGAGTTAACTGAACAGGGTGAGTCTGCACATCTGTGCTCTTCATGCCTCTCTATGTCTCAACTTTTCCTGATCTCCTTCTCTGTGCTTTGCTGCTTTGCTCCACTAAAAATTAGTTTTCTTCCTCCACCTTAATGTAGCCAAATTAATAAACACTTGCATGAAGATAGGATACTCTGATACAAAGGTATCAAAGGTTCATAAAAAGGTAATTGGAAGCTGTTTTCAGATACCATATAATATGAGGATTTAGACCCCTGTGGGTCCCGAGTTAAAATTTAAAGTGAAGTTAACACAATAAGAGTGCTGACTGCTGCGGTACAAGTGGAACTGACCTTCTGCATGCATACATTGTAATGGGGTAAGCGTGCAGGGACGCCACAAGGATGTAGGGGAAAGTTACCTCTAAGGTCCAGGTCTTATGGCCTTGTTAATAAAAAGTTAACCTAATACTTTTGGCCTTAGGACATTTTGCGCGGTTGTTTAGTACATTTTAAAATTTATGGAAAAAGAAATCATTCAAGAACCAATAATCATTTATTGCCATAAACTGTTCTAAAGTAGGTATACAAGGAAGAAAAAATTAAGTTCCTTTGGTCCACAGTGCATGGAATAGGGAGAAAATAAATTGTTGTAATTCCATGAGACAATCTATGACCTGTAAAAACAAAAGAAAAAAGACCAATAGAATTTTTTGCAGTTACAACTGCATTTGAATATTGGCAGAAAGCTTTAAACACCAACAATTATGGCATATTATATATGTGATGATGACTGGTGTCAAAATTATTATGTGATGGATGTGGGCAGACTTTTTGCATGGAACTTGAGTCCCGTTTATCTTGGTGTTGCTTGCTTGATGCTCTCTTGTTCTGCCATTCCCAGTGTAAAACTTTCCTTGAATCAAAGTTCAGCCAAATGCATTTCCCCTCTCCCTCAGTAATAGCAGTAATAGATATCCAGAGCAGAATATTAATACCTCAGATGTGGGATACTTAATATAGTTGGTACTGGTTTTAACCTGTCATGTGTCTGCAACAGTCCTCTGTGTATTTGCAACTACTTGTTCTTGCAGAAAAACCTTCATCAGTGTTTAACCAAGTAAACAAGTGGCTGTACATATCTCTCTCTCTCTCTCTTGCTCTCTCTCACACACACACACACACACACACACACACACACACATTTCATACCATTGTATGGGTTCATTTTAAAATGTTTTCTCTCCTATATAATATCAATATATAAAATCTCACTCCATGAAAATTTCAAACATGCTAAAGTTCAGTACAAGAGGAGACCAACTTTAAAAATGCATTTCCGTCAGTAGATGTTATGTGATCTATTTTTAAGGGTTTACTATTCTGGTAATGGCAGTTTCCTAGAGACAACCTACACACTCATACAGATACACATGGATGTGGTACTATCTAATGATAACTACTTATTCATATATATATAAACTGTTATATATATATATATATTCATATATATATAGCAGTTTAATGGTTTTATATATCGGGGAATAAATAACAATAGCCTGGTCCTCACCAACTTCTACAATTAGACAAATCCAGCCTCAGATAACAGAAAACATACTTATATATATGTATATATATAAAATTTTAAAATGAACAACTTAGTACCTAGCCAGCTTCTTGTTGTCTGTATGAAATGTTTTTATTTTATGTATAAACAGGTTCTTATGTGTCTGTCATTAGTTTTAAAATTGGCTTGAGGCATAAAACTAGAATCAGGTTGGCTTAGCATGAGACACCTCACAACACCTGGGCTGTTTGGGTGTAGGTTTGAATCCAGCATAGTCTGTGTGGAGTTTGCTTGTCCTCTGTTGGTCTGCATGGGTTTCTTTCTACTGTCCAAAGACACATATTTCAGGTTAACTGGTCACTGGTCTGTAGTGTGTGAATATGTATATGGTTACCCTGCAATGGACTTGCCTTTGATCCAAGATGCACGCCTCCCAGTATAGCACGCAAAAGTTTTGGGATAGACTTCTGACAGCTGGGGTCCTGGCCAGGATAAAGTGGTTAATGGAAATAAGAGAGAGAATATGGAATCTACCTCTCAGATATCGGTAGAATTGGGCTCTTTTACACTTTATTACATTACATTAAATGTCAGTTGTTGTAAAAATACTCGAATGATTTTATTGTTAGAGCCAGATGCTACTAATCAAATGCACTTTATTTGTTGATCTTCGGGAAGTGTGTCCATCCAGAACTTTTGGTGGTCTGGATGTGTATGTTCACGACAGACTAAGGAGAAAAGACATCAGCAATAAAGTCAGAGAAGCAATTTTTGTTCTTCATCTATCTGGGAAGGGTTATAGAGTGATTTCCAAACACTTTGTAATGCATTGCTCTACATTAAGAAGAGTTATTAACAAATGGAGAACATCCACAACATTTGCCAGTTGTCCCAAGAGTGGATGTCCCTGCAAATTCCCCCAAGGCCAGACTGCATAATGCTCAGAGAAATAGCAGGTTCCGAAGAAACTCAAGTTGTCACGGCCCCTGCTCCTTCTGCCGTTCCGCCCAGCTCCACAATCGCCAGCACCTGCTCCTTGTTTCCCACGAACAGGGTATAAGACCTGTGTAGCCCAACAGCCCAGTGCAAAGTATTGCTCATGTTGTTACTGTGTGTACCAAGCAACTCTCTTGTTAGTCTAACTCGTTGTCGACCCTTGTTTCCCTTTGACCACTGTTCTTGCCTGACCCATTCCTGTCCTGCACCGCTTTCTGGTTTCGACCCCCGCCTGTCTCTTGACCACGACCTTGGACCGTCCTGCGCGTCTCCCGACGTCTTACGCCTGCACGCGTCTGTGCCCTCACTCCAGTATTACAGAATACTTTGCCACCCAGCAGACGGCAGGCATGAAGTTTCCCTGGAGAGTGTCGAATGACAGACGGCGCCACTTTCCCGACAGCCCCCCAGACTACAGATCCGGCTACACCTCGCAACCACAACCCTGAGATCTCCATCAGTTTGTGCGTGCTGTAAGTCAGCCCAACCGAAGAGGCTGAAAATGTTTTTCAGTACCAGTTACCTTGTATTGTCTGGATCCGGTGTCTTTCCGGGGCCCGAAGGAAACTTTATGCACTCAGAACTAGTGTGGCAGCTGGGTTTCCAGACCCGTAAACTCCGTGTTCCCATACGGTTGTCCGCCCTCAACGGGAGACCTATCGGCAAGGGTCTCATGACGAAAATTACCGAATCCGTGCGAATGGATGCTAGCGCCCTGCACTCTGAGTCCATATCATTTCTTGTGGTGAATCAGGCTAGTTGTTTAGTCGTGTTAGGATTACCGTGGTTGCAAAGACCCGACCCCCATATTTCTTGGGCGACTCTTGACATTTTATCCTGGTCTCCATTTTGTTCCCGGCACTGTATGTGAAGTCCGATGATCTCGATACACGCTACGTCCATCGGTAGCCCTGACTCCGATTCTGCAACAGGTCCACCCGAGTACGCCGATTTGAGGGAAGTGTTCAATAAACAAAATTCTACGAAACTGCCCCCTCACCGTCCGTACGACTGCGCCATAGATTTAGTGGAAGGACCTTCCTTTCCAAAAGCCGAGATTTATTCCCTGACTCAGGCAGAACTAAAAGCCATGAACTTGTATATTAGGGAGTCGTTAGCCCAGGGGTTTATTTGTCCGTCCACGTCCCCAGTGGCTTCAAGCTTCTTCTTTGTTAAAAAGAAGGATGGGGGACTTGGGCCATGTATTGATTATTGAGACCTCGATGCAATGACAAAAAAAATCCCTTACCCCATACCTTTAGTTCCCGCTGCTCTAGAGCAGCTTCGCGGAGCCAAGATTTTTACAAAACTAGATCTACGGAGCGCGTATAATCTAATTTGTATAAGGAAGGGGGGATGAATGGGAAAACAGCTTTTGTCACCCCTAGTGGGCATTACGAGTACCTAGTAATGCCTTTCGGTCTTTGTAACGGCCAATCGGTTTTTCTATCATTCATTAATAATGTTCTCCGTGATATGGTAGGGAAGTTCATCATCGTTTACCTTGATGACATCTTGGTATATTTTCATAGCTGGAGGACTCATGTTTCTCATGTGCGTAAAGTTCTTTCCAGATTACTGGAGAACCAATTATACGTTAAGGGAGAGAAATGTGAGTTCCATGCCCAGAAAATTTCCTTCTTAGGATACATTATTAGTGCCAATGGCATGGTGATGGATAACACAAAAGTCAAGGCAGTAAGGGATTGGACCCATCCCATGGAATGTGCCAGAGTTACAGTGTTTTTTGGGATTTGCTAATTTTTACAGATGGTTTATTCAGAATTTCAGTAGCAAGGCGGCCCCTCTCACTTCGCTATTAAAAGGCAAGAAGAGGTTTCGAACACTACTCTGGAATCCTCAGGCGGATCAGTTGTTTCACATCCACAAACAAGCATTCACCAGGGCACCCGTGCTAAAACACCCTGACCCGTCAGAACCCTTCATAGTAGAGGTCAATGCCTCAAATGTCATGGTAGGGGCGGTGCTGTCACAAAGAGTAGGAAACCCCCCGAAGCTCCACCCAATTGCGTTTTTTTTCGCATAAACTCACCTCTGCTGAACAGAATTACGGAATAGGGGATCGCGAGCTTCTAGCCATTAAGTTAGCACTAGAAGAATGGCGTTATTGGTTAGAAGGGGCTAACCATCCATTCCAAGTCCTAACCGATCACCGAAATTTAGAATATCTAAGAACTGCCAAACAGTTGAATCCCAGACAGGCCCGTTGGGCACTTTTCTTTTCCCGATTTCATTTTTCCATCAAGTATGTATCAAGTACCCGTAATACCAAGGCTGATGCCCTATCGAGAAGGGACACCTCCCCTACTGAGCCAAGANATTTTTCCATCAAGTATGTATCAAGTACCCGTAATACCAAGGCTGATGCCCTATCGAGAAGGGACACCTCCCCTACTGAGCCAAGAGACGAGGATCCTGCACCAATTCTGCCTCCAGACTGCCAAATCGCGTCCGTCAGGTGGGAAATTGATGAACACATAGAGAAG
>UFQX01001117.1:0-71967 GCA_900497675.1 Arapaima gigas
CGCCCTGCTTCACCTTCATGAGGAAGAGGACCAGCAGATTTCCCACCAGACCCACGACGCACAAAGCAGAATACACGATGGAGATGATGATCCGGAGGACTGGGCTGCTGTCCGCGCTCACCTCGATGTCCTCCAGGTTGAGGAACCGGTCCATGTGGCTCAGTGACCTGTTAGTGGTCCGAGCGCCGCTGTAGTTCAGAACTTCACCTGTCATTCCTGGCCGCGCGCTCACACTAGCAGTTTACATTTGTATTTATGGGTTTTATTTATAGAGCAACTTTAAGAAACAATGTATAAAATACAGTTCTGCAATTAAAAATATTTTTTCCCGAACGCGCGTGTGCTGCAGCGCTTCTACAACGAGCTTTAAGCAAAGTGCGCTTTTGAAGACTCCGCCCTCAGATCACAGCGATTGGTCGGTCTGGTCTGATTGGCATTGAACTTATGGCCGATTATTGGCTGAACAACAGCGGTATCCGTTATAAAGTGACGCTCCGCTTTTTGCTTTCAGTAAACTAACATTAAAAAAAAAAAACAATTTCACATTTTGGGGGTCTAAGAAACGGACAGCAGCAGGAAGGCTGGAGTTCAACCAAAAAACATTGCAGGTGAAACAAAAGTACGTTTTAACCAGATTAGAAACACAGACTTCTATACGCATCTACAGCAGCATCTTTTTATTACAGCCGTAAAAGAATAGACATGGGCAGAATTAAACTGCTCCATTTTAAACATAAAGGCATCTCCTTGACATGGATCCATTTATTTTGGAGAACTTGGCAAGAAACAAACTCACTTGAGTGGGGTTTTGATGAAATCAGAAAATAAATTGTCATGCGGGCTAAGAAATGTATTTTACTGCTTTGGTCCACGCCTGAAATTCCCTGTGTAAGTGGATGACCAAATGGTCCAATTCTGATCTGCTTGAAAAATTAACATGGGATTTTTATGATAATTCAGAGGAATTTTGGAACTTGATCATACATAACCTTTTGACCTTCAGTCCTTGCTATATGTATATATCTGGTATTTTCAATTTTTTCAGTTTGCTGTCACTTCCAGTACGTTCCAAAAAAGAGGAAATTATGGAAAATGCATATTTCAAAACACATTACCATCCACATAATATAATCACTGACAATATAACATGTTTCCAAGGCAGCATAGACAGGTATCATGGAAAAAAGTTTATAAAACTGACCTTTTGAAATGACCTTGATTTCTTGTTCACAGTTGCAGTATTTCCACATCTGATCTGGTACTAATTTGTATTGAAATATATTCCTTTTCTTGAAACAGCCTTTTGTATTCCCCTTCTTCCAAGCACATTCTCAGATCGGATATGTTGTTTAGGGAATGTACTGCCCCCTACTGATTTCTGGGTAGACGCCACAGTTTTAGAAACAATCCAGCACTCAAGTCTGAGCTTCTTGTTAGTCTACGAGTAGAACCAAAGCTTAGAAGCATATGGTTCATACAGAATTTCATATGTACATCTCAGTTTGCATCAGACAAACATACTGTACTGACTACTTAAGCAACAGTTAAAAATAATTTTTCTATTTTCCCATCTGACTTGAATCAGTTATTACTGTCGTGAAAAGTAGCCTTCTAAAAAGACCTTTAACTTCTGGGGATATAAATGGAAGATGAGCTGATTTTGTTCTACTTGCTCGTCGTCTAGCAGGTGCAGACCAAAGTCACAAGGTTCAGACCCAAGACCACTTACAGGGGCTTCATCTTGCTGGTGATGTGGTGACACTGAAGACACTGAAGAATGCGTTCCCAGCTGAATTCCTGCACTAATCTTCTCATATTGCTGTGGCACTGTTTAATTTTAACTCATCATTACAGTCAATGTGCAATATTACGAATATACAGGATAAGTTGACAGATATCCTGCGCTTACCCACTGGAATGAAGCAGAACCCTACCCTACCCATCTAACAACCTACCCACCTACTCCCCTCCAACCCCTAACACACTATACATCCTAACATGCCACCTTGTAAGCTCTTCACCAGAGTCATCAAGTAGGCACCATCCTTCATCCTTTATTTATAACAGAGTCAGTCTCAGTATGTGTATGCTGGAGCTTTTCAAAGTGATAACGTATAGGAGTTATGCCCAGTCAGAATCCACTTGATCTTAAGAATCTATTTAAAAAAAAAAAAAAAATAGAAACGAAAAAAAATTGCTATACTGAATTCAGTTCCTTATCCCATGAAGGTCATATAAACACTCACACCTTTTGAAATGAACCACCTTTAAATGGTTACTTCGACCAGGAGTAAAGATTAACAATCCAAAAATTTAAATTTTTTTGGTAAATGACACATTGTCACTAGGTAACACCAGGATTTTCGCATTCATTACACAGTTAATTGAATCGAGTATGTACTTACCTTTTTTAAGGATCGCATCTGTGTTACCGCAAAATTTGCGCTAATCCTCTGTCAGCATTTTCAGTGGCCACTGTATAGTCACCTTATTTTATAATGTACACAAAAAAAATGAACAGGATCACAAAGGAAAAAACCTTTATCTTTACCAGCATTTCCTGACTTTCTTCCACATGCTTTCCTGTGTTAGAGAGAAAAGCCATCAGCTGCAGGAAAAAGTGCACTTGTGCAGAATTGCGATAGGCTTTTTATTTACAAAAACAAGCAAAATTTTTGTTTGGGATGGAGGCATACTGTAGACTCGACTATGACACCAAATAATCATTTATAATGGCCCCAGTCCAAACACAAACAATGCCTACTTCCAGACAAACCACGCAAAGAAAAAAAAAAAAAAAAAAAAAAAAAAAAGAAAAAAAGAAAAAAGAAAAATGCAAACACCTACACGACTTATCGTATCCAAATAAATTCGTGTATTAATGCTTGACTATCAGAAAAATAAAGACATAAAAATGTAAAGTTAGCTGAATGCGTTTTATTACATCTAAACTTCTCTACATAAACAGGTAACATTCAATAGGTAAACAATTTCTTCCAATGCATGTAATAAATATTTTTCCACTTGGTACTTTATACAAACTGACATTGGTCTACTGTACAACCCCCCCCCCTTCTTCTCCTTCTTTTAAAAAGCCATTTTTTCCTGTTTGACATGCCATAAAGAAACAGAAATGGCGAGTTTAAGGCAGTGAGCTCAGATGTTAGCTGACTTTAGAGAATCTTTAGCAGGTTGGACAAATTTTCATGTCCACATAAGTATTTTTACTTTAAAATATATAAATTAATTTCTGGTGTGTTGTATGCCACAAACAACAAAAAAATTACTGGAGCAACCTCTGCCCAACTGCCAACTACTTTCTTGTAATAATAGAATAAAAATGGTACATTTCCCTTTATTATTCTTTAAGCCACCAAAATAAACTTCACTGATACCTGATAAATTAACTTGTCTCTGGTAGGTCTTCAAATACATACAAGATTATCCTGTAGCTGAGATACTAGCTGAAAGCAGATACAGTGGAAAGAGGACAAGCGACAGCGCTGAGAAGTGCAGGCACACAAGGCTGCAGAGCCTGTTTCTGTATCCGTGGTGACTGCAGGGCTTCTGAAGAGCATGCTCAATTCACTGCAGCACGAGAGCATGTGATGCTAAATGTAGCTGGGAAGCAAAGCATAACCGAAGTGTCAATTGCAAAGGGAAACAAACTGACGATGTTTAAACATGATTAGTCGAGAATCATGCATTCTTTGCCGCTATATATGTCGGTTTTTAAAATGGGGAACATTCAAAGTCCGCTCTCACTTTCTTTGATAGCGCTGCACTATGATCTTCTGGAAGAGATCTGTTCCATAGTTCCTGCATTTTACCTGGGACTAAAGCCTGTGTACATGTATTCACTTTTTTCCTTTACCCTTTAAAAGTTTATATTCAACACCATTATTTAACTTGAAATAACAAGCAGAAACACACAGCTGCAAGGCTAACAACTCCCATGTATTACAGTTCTGCATGAATGAGACACTAACAGGAAAAAAAAAAAAAACAGATGCTTTTTTTTTAAATATATAGTAGGTGACTAAACCACAGAGATTCTTAAATAGTATTATGTAATTACAAACAAAATATCAGGTGTGTAACAGTAATACGTCCATGGAAGTCAATCACAAATGTAAAAATACATTACACAATAAATAAAACACTGATTATATTTTATATATTGGGAAAATGCAAAAAAAAAAAGAAACCATTGGATTGGGAAGAGTGGATAACGTTCCATTGAGTTAAATGAAGCAGGACAACTGAGCTCGAACAGAGCTGACTTGCTTTCGACTTGCTCGCAAACTGCACTAACTAGGATGCAACACCAAGATGCTCATTAGAAAAGGCTGTCAGAGACAATTTAAGTCAGAAACCTAATCACGGTGGAGAGCTGTGTATCACCAGGACTATTTCTAAGACCTTGAGAGACTGAGATTGCAGAAGTCTTGAAGCAACTTTTATAGAACAGGAAGAAAAAAAACTGAAAAGGGTACCACAGGTTACCTTCTCTATATGGTAAAGGGCATAAAATCCCATAATTTCTTAGCACTAAGAAATGCAGGCTTCATATTTGATTGGACCATTCAATGGATGTACTTTCAGTCTGTACTCAGAATGAAAACAGACTGTGCATGGTTGAACATGAGTGAGACAGTCATGATCATATATATGTCTGAATGGTTGAAGGACAAAACTGATCTACTTGTTGATCCATATAAGACATGAGGACTGAGTAATCCATGATTTTTTAAGAGGCAGAAAAATGTGTTACGGGATGCAAGATATGAAACCATACAATTAACCAAAATGGTATTAGAAAGGAATTGCGGGGCCTTTTGTTGCTGTGGTAAAACAAAATGTGTGGGGCCAAGACCAACTGTCTTTAGACCAGCTGTCGCTGAGCATGTCACCAGCCATAAATGAGTCAATTATTGGTCAGGAAGCAACCATTTGCGATCCTCTGGGTTCAACCACAACGGTGACCAATCATTTCCCCTGCAGAGGAAATGGGGGAAGGAATTCCCCTACTTGAAATCACACGAGAAAGTCGGCCCACAGAAACGTTATCCTACGCGTTACTAACTTGACTCTCACAAGGTGTTCGTATCCCGTGAGCCGAACCCCGGCTCACTTGGAATCTGAAGTACTATAGTTTTTCAGTAAGTCAATGTTCTTATCCCAGTGCTTTAAGAACCTTGTCAGAGAAAATACTCACCAAATCTCACGGTTGCTTCACTGACCATTCGATGGACACAGTAGATGGTGAAAACGTACAAAACAGACAAAACCTCACCCTGTGTTATTACCAATTACACAATTACCAGCCACGTTTATCCAGAGGTCCAAAGAATCCAATCAATCCAAAAAAATACAGTCAGGTACTACTGTCGACCAGGACGCTGATCACAGAACAAAGGAAACTGTCATTCATAACACTCAACACAGACACAGCAACAAGAAGACAATGGACCGCGCAGCACAAAAGACATTCTCTGCATGCACTGGGCTACTCAAACCATACAACACAGACTGGGTCTGCTTAACAAAGACTATGGAGACAACGTTCCCCCTAAGAGTCAATCCAAAGTCAAACTGGTGTCAACCTGAAATGCAAAGTACACCAGTAGGTCAAATTAAGTTTAAGTTGTATGACCTGACTCATATTGTCAAACACAAAGCTGTTGCATGCTAAAGGGGCAGCACTACAATAAGTCTCATTCTTTTTTCTTCTGAGGGTTCATTTTTGGCATTGTGCAAATGAAGTGACTGAAAACAGGAAAACTGCTATGACTACGGTATGCTTAATTGTTTCAATCGGAAGAAAAATACAAGCATAAATTTCTCATTAAATAATTAACAAATTACATGAAAGCATGAGCAGTTAGGCAGGAAAGTTAGAAGAGAGTCCAGCTGGTAGAAAACAGACATGTCATACTTTATCCATCTGTGCACCCCTGTAGCTACATCCTGAAAAGGCAAAGGGAATGCTTTTAAACAGTTAATATATCTTACATAACTTAAAAGCATTATAAAATGATCAGCACATATGAATAATAAAACACTTTGTCAACCACTGAGTTAGAATTCTCTTGTAGAAGAAATATTCCTACAATGATTTGAAATAGAAGAGTGATTGGCCTAAAGTAACACCACAGAGGAGAATAATGCCATTGCTGTTGAACAACAAAATAAAACAAAATGAAATACAAAAGCTATAATATAATCAAGAGACAACAAATGTATAGCTGTGAAAAATCTTCAGTATCCACAAAAAAATATCAACTGAAGTCACTGGACAGGCAAAGTCCTAAGTTTATATACAAAAGTAAAACTGAAAATATATTTTGTTCTCTGTACACAGCATCATTCCTTTCTGTTTTTTGTTTTAAAAAAGACCTTACTTCTTTTTTAATCTTCTTTGTTTCAACCGAGTCTGAGTTTATTTTGTGTGCGCGTGCCGGCTAGTGAGTTCAGTCCAGCGAGATGACATCTGGGATGGAACCGTAGATAGCGGCAGCGGCGGCTGCCTCGGCACTAGCCCTGGAGGCGACAGGATGGGCATGGCTGTCACGGATGCTGCTTGACGAAACCAGGCTGCTGCTACTGCCACTACTGCTGCTGCTATTGGCTGGGGCCAGTGTGCTGCCTGCTGGTGTGCCTGGTTGCTCCAGGAACATTTGAGAGGAGCCATAGGGCAGGAAGCGGTTCAGCAGGAGGTCGTGGTCTTCAGAGGCAGAGGCGGCTGCTGCAGCTGCCATCACCATGTTGTAATGCTGTAAGGGAAAGGGAAATGCCAGTGATACATGCACCAGAATTGCACTGTTTATTCAGTGTTATTAAAGCCCAGACAAGGCAGGTTAGCTAAAACTGAACTGCCCACAGAGCTTGGAATTTACAAATAAACAAAAAACATCTCGCGCATTCTTGCAAAACATCACGGTTCACTGTAAAGTCAGCAGTCTCACAGACAAGACTTTTCCTCCGCTACCTTATCTGAAACTATAAGTGTCAAAGCAGGTCTACATTACTTTGTATAATCCGCAAGCTATAACGGCACGGTGTGTTAGACATTGTTCCTCACAGTCTTAATGACCTATATTAAGGACATTTCTCCATCTACATTAACAGAGATAACTAGCATGAGACTAGCTTTACAAGTTGTGCAACATTAAATGCCTACATGCCTACAGTATGTCAGTTGTTCTTAAAGGAATTCACTGGACCTGAAACAAGGCAGTAAGTTTAACCCAGTCACAGATACTATACAAAAAAACTGTACCATCACCAACCACATTGTTGTTACACGACATACCTGATGATTATCACCTTGTAAGAAGGAGAAGAAATTCAGATCTGTAAAAAAGTTAATAAAATCAAAAGTCAAAGTTAATCAAAATATGTAAATATGAATAAATGTAAACATGTACATAAAGAACGGTGTTTAAAATTAGCTTCAGCACTGTTTTCATTAAACTTCCATTAAGACTGGGTTGAGTGATATCCTGGGACTATGAAAAAGTTGCCAGTACATGGGCTGTGGCAGACTGGAAATCAGACAGTGTGTGTACCATTGTTTCTTACCAGACAGATCACTGGGTGTGTGGTAGTAGTGCCGGTAGTCCTGAATGGGGTGTAGTGGCGGTGGTGGAGGGATGTAGTTGGTATCTACAGGAGGCATACTGGGAGTGCGGGCCACTGGAGATGCCTGGGGATGGAGATTCAGCACGCTGCAGGTAGGGATCATTGGAGGGTGTAAATGTCAGGGGAGAAGGGAGGAAAAAAATGAAAAATTTAAAACAGGTACCAAAGGGAAATGAAAGTGCAATAAGAGACTGCTTACTTTTAGTCAATTATAGTTAAGCCAACGATGACACGTCTGTTACAGTATAGTACATATACGGTATATGTTAATGGATAACATATAAGACTGACTGCAGGAACTCAAAACGGCTCATGGTGTGATGAGAATCATTTAATGCCATCAATGCCATCATGCTGTAGAAAACGGAGGCAAGTTTGGACCCACCCCTTGTTCATGGGAGGAGAAGCAGGGGACAAAGAGGGGCAGGTTCTCTTTTGGGGGGGCTCGTCATCTTCATCATCTTCTGAGGAGCTGTCCAGCGTCAGATCAATCACCTCCACCTTCTTGCTGCTGCTGTGGGAGGAGTTGTTTCTGTGCTCAGGAACTACTGTCCGACACCCACCTAGAGCAAAAATGATGAATCAAGAGGGCGTTCATATTCATATTGAAATGCAAACAAAACAAACAGTTCAGAAAGCACTAATAAGGACAGGCACGTATTCATGAGATGTTTCCGTTGTTGACTGCCCATGTCCATTCATCACCATCAATAACGTGTCCAGCATAAGGTCAAAGTGGTCAGGGTACAGCACGGATAAATGCCAGTCCATCATCGGCAATAATGGACAAACTCATTCTGTTAATTTTTTTTGTATCTAGCTTCTGCCTTCCTCTAAGGTAATTTACAATGCCAGATACACCATACTGTATCTATTTTCTAGCCATTCACAGAGGAGTCTGAGACACATTGAAATGTGCGAGCATGTGACTGACTCAACCCCACAGCCTAGGACCTGTAAGGCACCACTGCTACCTACTGCAAATGCAACTACAGATTCAGAGGTACTATATTTCAACCCTGTAGGGTGGGAAGCACTGTAGAGGTCCACAAAGAACAGAAAAATAGCACTTGCCACAGAAACACACCTTCCAGGCCATTGCAAGTGGCAGACACTTCTTGCACCTCCTTCTTTGACCTCATGGGGGCCCAGCTCCCATCTTCTTTGAACTGGATCTCATCACAGTCCACACAGCTGTTCAGGATCTCCATGAATAATCTAGCCAGATGTCAGACAATCACACAACACACTGATAAGACAATTTACTACTGGCTTTCATCACACCAGTACTCCCTTCTGCTGAAATCACACTTCATTACAGTGGAATGACACTACTGGCTTATCCATGCAAGTATAATGGCTGAAATTAGGAAAGGGAAAATTTCATTTATTCATGTATGTTTATGTCCAATAAATCAGCTTTCTGGGTAAGGACACACTGAGGCTCTGCATACAGAGAGTTAGTTCACAGGGGTGGCACTCACCCATCGATGATGAGGTGCTCATAGGGTGCTTTCTTGTCACAGACGGGACACACCCATGTGGGCTTCTTCTCATTCATCTGGATGTAGAGCGTGGCATCAAAGCACTGCAGGTGGGAGCAGGTGATGGCGCGGCACGGAATCATCAGCCGCATTTTCCCCAACTGCCAACACCAACAAGCAGTACAAGGATAATGCAGATGGACGTCAAGCGTGGAGACAAGGCACACAAATACACACAAACAGAAAAGGGCAGCATAAGGCAATGTCATATACTGTTGCTACTTTTAAAACCACCTCCATTAGACATTACAGGAAAACTTTACTGGTATTATGCCTTCATGATATTAAAAGTTTAACAAACCTTAAGTCATTTTATAAGCTTACAGTATACATTTTACAGAGATATAAACACTGAGAATATGATAAAATAGGACTTTATTGATCCACACAGAGAAATTTACTGTACAGCAGCTGGAAATGCAGACACACAAGACACATAACCAATTAAAAAAAGCAAAATAATAAAATAAATCACCAACAAATAACAGAAATAAATAGTCTAATAATGGAGGAAAATGGCTGTTGGTAAGGACTCCTGGAAGCACTCCTTAGTGTACACAAGTTGACTATTCCCAAGAGCTAAAAGAGCTCATGGTTGTCACTTCATTTAGGGGATGTGAGCTATCTACTCATCGTGGCCTCTGCCACAGCATCCACAGAACCAGGGCTCTGATCCATGACAAAACCCACTTCAACAATTTTCTTAAGTCTGTGCCACTCACCAAAGGTGATGTTACCCCGTCAGTACACCACAGCATAAAAGATCACTACTGCCTACAGTCTGGTAGAACATGTGAAGAATGTTAAAGGACTTCAGGCATCTTAGAATTAGAGGTTGCTCTGTCCTTTCTTATATAGTGCATCTGTGTTGTGATACCGGTCCAGTTGGTTTTTTATGTGGACCCCCCCCCCCCCCCCCCCCCCCCCCCCCCCCCCCCCCCCCCCCCCCCCCCCCCCCCCCCCCCCCCCCCCCCCCCCCNCCCCCCCCCCCCCCCCCAAGTATTGCAGGATTGGACCACCTCCATCACTGCACCCTCAATGGTAACCAGGTGCAAGGGCTCCTTAACACTTTAAACCCAGTTTATTTTTGCTTTCTTCCTGGAGCCACTCTCATTCAAGAGTTTTCAAACATTTTAATAACATTACACAACCAGATTTCTGATGCATCCATTCCTGAACGTTTTTGATGTTAGTGATACCCTGTGTCAACCATCACAGTCCAGATATACCACACAACACAGTTAAAACACAAATAAAAGAAAATTTATCAAAAATAAATCCCCACAAAATATTACTTTTCAGGAATAAATTTCCAAATTCTCATAAAAGATCTTGTGTTTGGGTCTGTCATTACAGAAATATCAAACAATATTTTAGATACAGAAACCTAAACACAAAGTCCATTCCAAAAGCTTTCTCTTTGACAGAATTTACTGTCACTCAAATCACCAAGTTAACGAGGAACAAAGCAAGTGCCGAAACAGGGCTGAGCTTGTGGAATGCCTATGAAAAAGGTTGTCATAGCAACCATAAGACCAGGAGCCCCAGACAGCTTGGACACAGCGCAAGGGCTCCACATTGCCGTTTATACAAGTCTCAAAACAGGAAGCACAGCACAAACTCCCTCCTGGCTTCATACCAGACAGGGTCATGGCATCCAACCACACCTGTGGACTTTCTGTTCTCTCAAAACTGCAGACCTACCTTATTCTAAGCTGTGGCTGCAAATAGCTGCAACTGTGTATTCATGCACCACCACCCAAGCTACGGGTCTTCCTCTGGCTCCCGGTGTGCTCTCATTCCAATTGACAGAAAGCAAACCAAACCGCCCTGAGCTGAACAGTTTAACACCCTTCTCACTGCCAAAAAGCTCAGTCCCCCCCCCCCACCCCACCACCAAGCATTCTTCAGCTCCATTACCCAAGACCTTCAAGTAACACTTAAGAAGTCACCTCTGACGTAGTAGCTCCACTGATTACTGTGTGATTATTTACAACCCATGGTTAAAACAGAAAAATATGCCAGAAGCAATTCAACAGTTTGGATTCACTGAGTTTTCAACTAAACACACTGTGTTTCTAAATGTCCTCATAACAAGCTCACCAATTAGGCCCCATCAGGCTTTGCCAGTTGCGTGGGTGAGCCAGAGGCTGCCACCATGGAAAATGTTTGTCACAAGCCTGGCACTCATTGGTGCACAGCCTGCCAGCCGCTGCCACGGAACAACAGTTAATCATCTATCCGCTGAACTTAAATCCAGTGTGGATGAGAGTGTGCGCATCTGGTGTGTGGTCCTACTTCCTACTGTCCGGTACAGTGACATACTGAGAGCATTACTTACCGGGCAGAGCAAGGAGACGCGCAGACTAGTGGTGGCAATTTCACTGTCGGGGTCTGCTGTCAGCTTTTCTTTGACTACGAAAGTGGAGAACACAAAAGCATGAGGCAATTATTAGACACGGTTACCTGTGCACGAACACCCCTACAGTATGTACAACCTGATACAGCACTTTCCCATTCACTTCAATAGGTGAGGATGGAATATCAAGTCTGGCACCTTACCCCAACCAAGGTTGTGAGAAAACAGTGAAATTTTCAGTGAAGTTCAAGAGTTTAGAAAGATTGTGAAATTTTACCTTATTTTGAATGTTTTACTAAGTCTACTAAGACCTGATGCCATGTAACATCTTTCCACCATTTATCAAAAACCAGGTCCTGGGGACTGTCATAGCTTGTAACAAATTCCCAGTAATTTGATGTATAGCAAAAGTACAATGAACAATTTGACAGTAAAAACCCAACTTCCGATGTGAGTAGTATACATAGCACTTCTCAGCTTTATGTGATATTCCTTTTCTCTGGTATGTTTAATGTGGTTCTTCACTCAAGAATCCCTTAAGGCCTCTCTGTTCAGGACCCATTTGTGTTGAAAACACCCAGATTACATTGAGAATTATCTACATGCAAACTGCAGCTTTGGGTGGGGCTTCAGTGGAAACTGATAAGAACATTATCTACAACACATCACATGTGCTGTACTTTTTCTGGAAACAAAATGAGGTGGCCTAATTCAAGAAAGCAAATCTATTTCACATCAAGTGGAAAACTGGGGGTTTAAGCACCCCAATCCCACCAAAAGAACCATTCCTTTGCAGACTTACTAAGGGCTCTCGAGTGGTCTGGGTTGCGGATGCCCTTGGCCCTCAGTCTCTGCAGCAGCACAGTGGAAGATTGCTGCTTCACCAGATACACAGCCATGGAGTAACTCTGAGGAAAGAGACATGAAGTGCATACACAAATTTGCATGCAATTAGTTACTTCATTTCTGAACTATTGCCACTGCTCCAATGTGAGAACATTGTCTCTGCTTTTGATTCACACTTCCTCTCGAATCTAGGAGACCAAAAGTCAGACTCTGACAGCTCTAAAACCCCTGAACTACAGCTTGCTATGGGCATAAATCTGTCCTTCTAGGTTTAGTTGTGTTAAAAATCACATTACATAGATTTCACCGTAAAGGTATGCTTGGATCTCGTTTAGACATGTGCAGCCATAATAAATAATACTCCTACAAAGGGTGATCTGGTATCATAGTGGAAATATGACATTTAGCAGCAAGGATATTTGCTTGTTCCAAAAAGAAATGTCACAACTTACTTTCCTACACTTATTTGACTGATAGCACTGAGACTGCATCTGACAAATTAGTACAACAATTTTAGGAACTTAGAAAGGTTAAATACAGGAGAATTTACTTTTTTCTGAACTCTAAGAATTTTTATTCCTTTATACTTGTCAAGTATCTTTGTTTACAGCATCCCACACCACTTTATTCTGTAGTAATTAAACCGTAATAGTTTGGGTGGTTGCCTACCCTTCCAATTTCAGAAGTCCATGACACCACAATGGTGTTGGGTACTGTTGTGGACAATCTGACCAGTGAGGTAATATTAATGGGTCGGCTGGGTCGCTTTGGCTCTACACCATTTTTGGTTGGAGGAAGATATCCCTGTAGGGGGAAAAGAAATGCAAATAGAGTGTTTGAAACAAAGCAGCAAGATACCATATTCTATTTCCCCATTACTAATATTAAAATAAGGCAAAAATGAAAGTACAGAAATTACTGCACTGTTTGGCTTAAATTTGCTCTGCAGAAAAAAAAAAAAAAAAACACTGGCTCATGCAATAACATTTTTGGCAGAGTACCTACACTCCCAATGACCCACCTAACTAAACACTAATAAACCTCTTTGAACATTGCATTCACTGCACATTAAAGCGCATTATCTGAAAGCAATCCTAGATAGACAGCTATGGCATGCTGAGCTGAGCTAAACAAAGCTGTGCCATGTTGAGTCAGGTGAAGCTGTGCTAGGTTGTGCCAAACCAAATTCTGCAGAGCTATGCTGAGCAAAGGCAACCAGCCACGCCAAGCCAGGACAGGACAGGTCGAACCGTGCCAAAGCAGGTCCATGATGAGCAGAGTCACTCACTGGGAGGCTGCAGGGCTTCCCATTCACTTTCACACCCAGATTGGGAGGAAAGTGGTCTTCCTGAGGGCAGCTCGTTTCTGACAAACAAAATCTGAGGGGGAGGGGATGTTGAACGTTGAACAAGGAGGCAAGTCCCTGAAAACATTCTCACATTCTTAAAATATCTTAGTTCAAGCAAGATGAGATGTACTAGATCAAATGTTCATTTAGTTAGACACCTTTTAATCCAACCTGACCGAAAAAGTTTGCCTTTACAGCAGATTAAACAGACTCCCAGTAGATTTTAACAGATTTTCTAAAAACAGTGTTTAATTAAATTCAAGATAAGCTGAAGGTTATCAAAACAATTTTCCACACTGAACAACTTCTGTCACAGATTTGTTAGTCCAAGAAACTACATCAATGTAGAATGAGAGATCTACAGAGTGGCTTGGATCAAATGATTGGAAGAAGCATACCTTAGCTGGACTTGGACAGTGAAATCGCATTTGGTCCCAGAGATGTCCCTGTGTGCATTATGACAGTTCACTCAGTACTTTCATCAAATACTACTGACATATTTCAGAAATGTAAATTTAATTGATATGGATACTGTATTTAAATAATTCTGCCTCTGTAATCAAAATGGGAGACTTACATTGAGCTGCTGATCTGTTGTACTTGCTGAGGTGTTAATGCAAAAGCAAAACATGTTTCTTGGAACCGCTGGCTGTTATCTGAGGCTGCAAGTAGGAAGGGGAAAGAAATCTGATTACAAAGTTCATCCAGTACAAAGTAACACAAACTCAACAGGTAATAATGATTTGCATATCATGATTTTTTTTGATACAGTATATAAACAAATTGAAAAGGCCATGAGTAACTTGACATTTACATTTCTTTCATGTGAACATCTTATCGATTTATACACAACCCAAAAGAAACAAGCCCATCTTAATGCATTGTTAAAACTGTGGACTCAAGAAGTTTGTAGCTCATCTGCTTAATGGGCTATAATTTATGTATCAGAAAACTGGGAAGAGCAGGAGATGAAAATGCCCCAATTAGTTTCTCCTTTTGCAGGACAGGTTCCCTTCATTTAAACTGAAAAATTTATTATGGTATGAAGTCTTCTTTATATACACCCCCAGAACCAAATTCCCAGCATGCATGCATGCATACATGCATACATGCATACATGCATAAATAAAACCACTGAAAATGTTTGTTCTGGACCAATAAGCAGGTCTTCCTTCTAAAATTTATGATTATGCAACGTAAAAAATACTGTGTAGGTGGAAGCAAAATACAGCTGCAATACTTACTCTTATTATTTCAGACAGTACTGTATCCTACAGATGTAATGCCCATGTATAACATTTCTTTGCATCAAATTGTGCCTATTTGAATTGTAGACTTCTTCAGTTTCAGTCTAGCCTGTGGCATATTCCTGACTACAATACCTACAATATACTTTTGCTCACTCCCTCATATGGGACTGGTCCTTCAGACTGCATGCACTGCAACCCCAGCATCCCCACAAAGTGGAAAAGTAGTACAAGCATCTGCTCCCCAATTCTCCACCTCTCCCATGGAAGGTAAAGCCCAATCACTGACCCCAAAATAGTCTGAGATTAAACAATCCAATCTTTTTAAACAGGGCAGTCCTCCCAGGACAAAGATCAGATGGGACCGTGCTCACAGACATACTGCACAAAGGAGAGCTGGTGTGTTGAGAATCAAAGAGGCGTGCCGTGAATGTATCAAATGTGCACACGCACATCCAACAGACTGTGTAATTGTGCAGAAATTCAGCAATACTTTGCCAATAAACTAACATTAGAAATAAAAAAAAATTAAATTAAGAAGCATGGATTAGTTTAAGGAGCATGAAAATGTTCCAAGCCAGGGCAATTAAAACCCACACAAATGCTGCAGTAGTATTAGAGCCCACTGGCATGGCAGCACAACATTTCCCACCCCTCCACCACTCGGTCAACATGCATAAAACAGAACAACTCTCAGAGAAGAGAAAATGATGTATGCAGCAGGATTCTGTGCTGCCTCCATGACACCACAGCTAAATATAGCTGAGATAGAGCTGTGCAGTTCTGCTATCTGATTTGTTTCTACTACTGACTTTGGAGAGGATTTAAAGGTGTGTGCTTGTCTCCGGGGATTCAAATAACACAATGAGCTCCTTAAACAGCTCGTCTGCCAACAGTACATAGAACCCTCTGGCCCATTATTTCCCTCTGGTCGCACCTTTTTCAATGCTTCAAGCCTCCTGTAACCAGTGCCAGGAGGGGGCAGGGGGATTAAATCAAGCAGAAAGAATGTGCTATACAATATCTGTGGCTTGGGCACATGGAACACACCGCAGCTGGAGTGTGTTAGTGGCACATTGTGTCGGTGAGAAGCCTACAGCAGGGTCTGAGCGGGGAGATGTCTGCCATCACAGAGCCAGAAGGACAGACACAGTTTCTAACATGCAAGCTAAGGAGCAATACAAAAATTTATAACAAAAGTGAGAAGAGAGGGGGACAGAACATCCCAGCATGCAGAGTGAGAAAGACAGGCACAGCTTTCTAAAATACTAGACACGACTCACTGTTGATTCACAAAAATGACTTTTCCCTTTCAATACTGAGAGGTTTCATCATGGAATCCTTGTAATATTTTCAATAGCTGTTTAAAAATAACTATATGAAACCAAAAACACATATGCAAATATGGCGCTTTCTGCAAACATACACTCATCATTCTAAATAAACAATTTCCAGATGTGCTGTGAAAGCTGTCTCACTTTTTCCCCTAGGTTTTGGGTCAAAAATATGTGCACATAGTTTGAGATCAAAAAAATAAATAAATAGTCCTCGTACACACTAGTCAATATATTCTAAGATATGTGAGGCTGCAGTAGTTTTAATATAATGCTACAACTCTACACACAACATCCGTGTCTCGATTGGCTACTGTGTAACACTGCTGTTGTTGCAAATAGTCTTAAAACTTTGGCAACAAAAGCAAATAAACTATGAGAAACTTGAACATTTTCTCAAAGGTGCCAAAGAGTCCACTTTTCAAGCACATTTTAACCCTATTTACCAAAACCAGGATAAAATATAAGGAAACATTACTGCTTAACTAAAGTTCATCACAACAAACAAGGAGACATGAAACACCAAGCCTGTCATCCTGTCCCAAGGACACCCGAGTGTTTGTCTGTTGCTGTGCACAGAAAACACGCCAGAAATAATGAGAAAGGGATTTGGATATCTAAAGTTTCAAGTCCAAAAAGGATCTACTGTTCACCATTGATAAACAGTTACCCCTGTAATATATAAAGCTATGTTCCAAAGCATACAAAATAGTGCAGACTATGTAGGTAATTAAATGTCACTCTCAGATTAAAGATGAACGCACTGCTCAATTCAAGGAATGGTAATGGTAATCCAGCTGTATTTACAGAGAAATCACCATCATTTTAACAGTCTTAAATACCATTTTATTTTAGAAATGCAGTGAATTTACAAAAATTATAGGAACTGAGACCTCATTGTTTATTGAATTTTGCTGTTATTATTTTAAGAGTTTATTAATAAATTCAAAGCAGATACTTCATTATACATTACAGGGGTACAGCTATGTCATTAAAAAGATATATTCAAAGCTTAACATTCTGAAAGAAAAGGTACCAGTGCTGGTCCCGAGTACAGAAGTCTCCCATATTACAATCATCTTAATTGTAGTGACATTCTGCTGAACGATGATCTTAAATGCTGCAATGCTTTTGGGAAAGAGACCTCAAAATTGCTCTTCTATGGCAGGACAACTAAAAATTCACCTTTTAGTTCATTATATAACTCATCAAAAAATAATCTTGGCTTTACAAGTATTACACTAAATATATGTAAACCATCAAAATGAACTTGATCAATCCTTTATTGTTATTGTCAACCTCTGTTTAAAAAGAGTTATAGCAAGTAAACATTTATCACGTGTTTTTAGTGTAACTGATGAAATGTTCAGTCCTTTTTGGTCTTCAGTCCATTTTTACACTAACACACTAGCATCATGCAACTGCTCTTTGCAAAGGGATACAAAGAGTATACAACATTTTGCCAGACATTTCCAGAGGATGTGCTGCCTAGTGACTGTTGCTAAGCAGTAACTGGTACAGTAAAATGTCAGTCATTATTTTACAAATGCACCCAATGTATACATGGTAGTGGGTGGGTGAGTGGTTGATAACACTGCTTTTAAAAGAAAAAACCAGTCATAATATCAATACAGCATATGAAATGAAATAGGATGCCTTATAACTGTCTCAAACATTATTTTAAAATGTTCTCATGCATTATTCTGACATTCCAAGGACAACCATACTGTCAGATTTACAGTATATCTTGTGGCAAATAACAAAAGCAGACTACTCATTTAGTAAGATCAGTTTGAAAGCTCTTTTACATGTGCTCATAACACAATTATTTAAATGTTAAATTATTTAAAACTCCAGTCCACTGAAACTATATCTAGCAGAAGACTTTGGTCTATGCTTATTAAACCCAGAAAACTTATCGGATATGGTTAACATTCCAGGAAATGCATCATTAGCTAAAGTACACGAGGGCTGCTTATCTTTCTCCGGGGACTTGAATGCGACACTCATGTTTTCATTTTTCCCCCCCCTGTAATTTCAAGCATAGAGTATGACACTGAAATGAACTTAAATTTAAACAATGAGATGAGTGAAAATCATGATAATTAAGGAGGGTTAAACTGAATTTAAAACAAATGAATTTCACAACATGAATTAAAGTCCCTGCTACCTGTGGAAATTAATATGGAGCAGATGAAACAGGTGGCCATGAGGAGGCCCTGAGCAGTGAGGGGCCCATGAAATACAGCAGGAGATGTTTCACTCTGCATCTCAATGGTAGACAACTCTCAGCACCCTGCTGGCTGGACAAAGGCCTTGTTCTGCAATCTAAATTAAGAATAACACAATTTACAACTTTGGTGCTCTGACCAGTAGTCATTTACACACCTGTGATGGTATGCAAATGATAAACAAATTGGTTGCAACACAGCAAGACTGAAGGCATGTATCTGGTAATATGACACTTTACATACAGCCACCTGTCTCTTCAAATATATAATTTCGAAACTTACGTGGGTTTTGTACACATGGGGGAATAGGAAAGAGGTGTACTAACAGTTCTGGTAAGCACTTTGTACATCATGAAGCATGTCCATTGACTAATGTCTCCCCACTGATTTCAGTTGCAAATGTATGCAAAGATACACATGCAGAAAAAACCAAACTCACATCTAACATTCCTACATGGTTGTGTAAAAATATAAGACTAAAAAAACATTTTAACTGCATAAACTGCAAGCTTAAGTTCTGTAAATATGCTTCAAATCAGTGGCCTGCGGGAAGCAGTTGAAGGAAATTTTGCATAATGTTGAATTAACACATACCAACACAGTCAAAAGCAAAAGAAAAAAAAATAATTGAAATGGTGCAATTCAAATGAGTGAAACTGCTATGTAAATTTTTTGGCCCATCTGGATTATTAGCCTCAGCTGCAAACTTTGTTTTAGAGTACCTAGCATAAGCATTTAAGCCTATATGGAATAAAAAAAATCCATTATAATGAAAGATAAATACCTGTCTACCACGGCATCTCAGACTGTTACGCATGAATCCAAATCACTTTTTTCCAAAAGCAAACTTTCTCATACATGCTGATCTATTAATACTGTATGTACCAGATACAAAAAAAAAAAAAAAAAAAAAAAAAAAAATCAGAGTTTTTATTCATTGTTCACCTGTACAAATGGGTACATCATAAGCAGTTTTGGAGAAAAGAGTTATTTAATTGAATAAAAGTTATTCCTGGGCTCACAACTAAAACATAAACTACTGTATACTTCAGGTTTAAAGGTAGCTCATTTCACCATCATTATGTGATAGTAAGCAGGTGGAATAACAGTTACTGTTATTTTGTCAATCACAGGACTGTGTTTGAGCAATGAACTTGTGCTCAACTGGTCCAGTAAAAACTGTTAGGCTGTATAATGGAGTCATTGTAAGAAATTTGGTGCACAACCCTTGCACTGGTGGAGAAAAGCACAAGCTAAACAAACAAACAAAACAAAACATTTTTGTGGTTAATTTGTGTAAAAGGCAGTCTTATAAAGAGGACTTTACAGTGCACATAGTAATTTACAGCTTATTTAACTAAAGATAAATTTCTCAGGCACTTCACAGGAGGACCAGTGATATTATTTCATCTTGGTGCCATCATACCCAGTTTTGTGTCTAGATGAATGCTGTTCTAAATTTAAAAGAGGTCCAGGCATAATATACATTTTAAAAGTTACGGCAGATTATAATGAAAGCTGTGATAGGCACTGAAAGAAAACCACAGGAAAACCACCTGACATAGCAATTTCCTGCTAACGTAAAGGAAATTGCTACCAAAAAAAAAAAAAAAAAAAAAAAAAAAAAAAACTTCTTGCTACACATGCTAGAAAGTTACACGTCTCGCTTCCATTTTTTACACTTCCAATTAATTTACCACACAACTGAGTTGACAACTACAGACAACTAAAGATGCTAGATCAAAAAATGTCAGGAAAACACAGGCAGGTACAGCGACACTAAAACAGGAAAACAAATTGTTAACGACAGTTACGGGTAATGACGGACAGCAAAGTCTGGAGAAGACTGAAGGATGGAGCAGCACACTCACCCAGGCTGGTGGGCTTGATGAGCTCATCCAGCATGTCATAGAAGGGAAGCCTCTGTAGCTTGACATCAGGGTGCACAGGGTTGAGTGCCGAGGGCAGATGGGGCAGGCTCAGCTCGTGCTTGGGTCCTAGCAGGGAGACATTGAGTAGGGGCGAGGGGGCACCATGGCCATCAAAAGCCAGCTGGGTAAGGCCAGCAGGCAGAGCATTGCTGGCTGAGTGCACACTGGGTAGGGCCAGATCTGCAGGGGACACCATTTTGGTGGGGAAGCGCCGCCGGTACAGTTCTTTGATTTTCATCTGCACGGCAGGGCTGCAGCCGGCCTTCAGTAAGTGCAGTGCCTTGGTCAACAGTTCGTGTTTGCGCCCGTGCTTGTTCCGACCTGCGTATCCCAGTAGTACTTGGAGCTCCGAAACACGAAGGCTCATTACCATTTGCTGTCAGGGTAGAGCAAGAAAAAGTGGCACATTACTCCACAGTAGATCTGATAATACATTTAATGTAATTTCTTCTCCAATTAAACTACTTAGGTTTAAATAAATTAACATTTAACATAATTTGAAACTTTTTCCTATAATCTGCACAGCACCTGAACCATCAGTGAGTACCTACACTGATCAGAAATAATGGTCTGTGTCTGCCTGTGTGTCTCAAACCCAGTGAAGTTACTTTATCGTGATATACTACACACTAATCTTAAGTGCAATTAATGAACATTGTATCAGTCAATTATGCACTTCCATCTAACTGAAATTACACACAGCTTTGAACACACAAAAAAAGTTTTGTTTTTTTTTTTTTTTACTAACAAGAACTTACATATTCAGGCAAACAACATACTGAGCTATGAGTCATCAAGAGTCAGTGCAATTTTTTATCATGTGTATGCAGCTTATATTGTCAGCTATATATATCTGAAAATATTGAAATAAATAAAAATTTCCCTATTGAAGCTCATTTGCACATTTTTGTTTATACAAGCAGTTGTTTTACTAGAATAACACACATTGAAATAAAAATATTTATGTTTGTAATGGTGGGTGTAAAACAATGGTATGCATGTTAGCTTCCATTTCCCAATTTTGTGGTGAAGTCCAGGTATCCTTAGCAACCCAGGAAAACCAAAGTACAGTGAATGCGCGCAGACAGGCCCCATGGCTGCAGCAGAGTGACCTGTGGTGGCTGCACTCAGAATAACTAGTAACTTTCTTTCAGAGAAAGAATGCAACAAGTGCGTGCACACTCACACACACACACACAGTCCCATTCAATTTCTTTACAGGATATGTGTTGTCCATCACTATAATGCATCACCTGTTTAGACTCAGCACCTTGTGTTTTGGCAGCTTCAGTGTCTGGATTCTGGAAACAAAGCAAGAAAGCCAGGCCTGAACATAACCTCCACTGCTTTACTGCTCAAACATCTTCTATAGAACTAGTAGGGCCAAATGCCCTGGCTAGTCCATGGACTGCAGAATTCGGTCTTTCTTTGAGCTTTACATGACATAATCCATTATTGATGAAATCAGCAGTAGACTGCATCTCCCATTTCACTTTTCCAGAAAACCTTCTGTGTTCAACCTCCCTATCAGCAGTAATGCTTACTAATGTTTGCCAACATCACTCAGACACAAATATATAGACCTTCTGTCTTTGGGGCCTACCACCTTCTCAGAGCTCTTCCCAGACCCTACCAAATGCACACTCAGCACTGTCATAAACTAGGGCCTAATGTGTGGACAGGAAGGCACACACCCACCCAAGTAATGGCCCAGTCCATGAAATATGCATACACGCCGCTGCTGTGTGGGGGGGAGTTGGGGTTGATGAGGAGCAGCCAGGCCGCTGGGGGGGTTGGTGTGGAATAGCCACTCTGTTGGTTATGCAGCATTCCAGCTGCCTGGAGGAGAAAAAAAAGGCAGAAAGAAAATAAAGAGGGAAGAGAGTGTGCAACACTGAGGAGGTGGGCGAGACTCCTCGTGTTTAAGGCTGCATCTTCAGCAACCATTTCTACTCTCTACTCCAGTACTTGCCACCCATTCCTCTGCTCCCACAGTGCCCACTACCAAACCTCCCACACATTCATTTGTGCATCTCCTGCTCCTCCCACTACCTAATCTCCTGCCATTACTAAGGAGTCTGGGCCACAGGGTAAACACGATGTTATGCTGGACTGCACTCTCATACACGCACCGTCCGGCCAAACACAACAGACAAAGTCATGAGACATGGAAGCATTTTCTCACTTCACACACAGATGTTCTCTCACACCCCCACCATCCACAAAAGGGGCAGTAAACACAATGCAGACTCCCCAGTATGAGATGTAAAGATATTCTGATCTCTCACACACACACACACACACACACACACACACAGTCAGTGTGGGAATTGCTGCCAGTGCCATCCGTATGTTCGATCAACAAAGTAGCTGCTAAATCTGCACAAATAAAAATGCGGGAAAAAAAGACATTATATGTGACATACACAGCACTGCACATATTAGTGATGTAAGGGTAATAAAGTGTGGTGATACAGTTTGTTTCCCCACCCCCTTTCCAATTACAACTGGTGCATATGTCACTTTTTATGGTGTTCACCTGTCTTACAGGACTAACTATACTTATGTACTAAATGCAACCATTTTAAATCTAAAACTGTTTTGTGATTATATAATGTATTCATTTTTACCTTTACACCACTACACTTTTTTGACCCAGGCAGCACCAGGTAACTCGGGTAGTAATTTCTAAAGTTGTAATGGTTTGGAAATCGTGACTTTTTAAATCATGGGTAATTGTGAAACAGGACAATCACAACATCCATACATCAAAGTAACCCCCAACTATAGCAATACAATCTGAGATTGCCATTTACAAATGCCAAACCACCATCCAGTTTTAAATTTGTCTAACTCCCACCAACATGCTTATGACGCCACATTTTGGTCTGTATCCTACAAACAAGGTCGCCACCCACTCCCAAATGACACTTGCAGAAAGCATCTCATACAGAGCAAGCACAGAATACAGTTCTTCTGTTTCTCAGCACTACATAGCTTAAACCAGTTTCCACTGAATAATCACTTCCACATACTGTCATTTACCTTCCAAAAAGAAGAAAATCTCCCAAGTATATGCTGTCCTGCAGGGGAGATCACCTCCTTTGAAGTTTCAGCAGAAATGATGAGGAACTCCTTACTTTTATATCTTACAGATGATTTCGTCACATTTCTTGTTCATTACTTGAAAGTATTTTGATCATACATGAAACTAGCATGCATGGAAAGACAGCTTACATTACCATATCAGGGAGGACCATGGCCTGCATGTGTATTTTCTTTATATTGTATGTGATATAAAGAAAACCACAAAAACCTGCAAATCCTCAAAACATACAAAACAATAAAAGATCTAGTCTGTTGGAGTCACTATGAAGAATACACACACACACACACACACACACACACACACACACAGCACCAGAGTCTGTGTGGCTTCCTATTCTGCATACATTCTGGCTACAGTATGTGTGGCCATTTGCTTGAAACAGAAAGCAGAGCTTAAATGTATATCCAAAAAAGTGATCCAAAAAAAAAAAAAAAAAAAAAAAAAAGGAGATAGCATGCAGTAAGCAACTATGAGTAAAAGCTCGCATTGCCTTGGCCAGTGAACAACTTTTCTGCCCTTCCAAGGCAGTGATTCAGCTGTAAGAGAATGTAGTAACTTCTAACAAGGGCAACATCCCCAGCAATGTTAATTAGTGTGCAGAGGTAAACACCAGGCCTTTGGAGGGCCTACAGCAAGACACTGTGGCCTTTCTAAACACAATGTGATCTTTCCATTATGACTACACTGTGGCCAATTCAAACTCCTCTTCATCAAACAGTGTGCAACATTCCTCTGAAAGGCAGGCAGGGAGTCAAAGAAAGATCTCAGTCACCTTGTCAAACCTATCACTGGCTTTAATCATTAGAGCTCTTGAAGAGTCATTCAGCAGATCTGGTTTAAAAAATAAATAAATAAATAAATAAATAAAAACTGAAATTGTGGGAGAAACCTACACCTTCTAAAAGCCATCACACAGAGAGACAACCCTTGCTATGGCCACTAATCATAGGTACTGAATCTTGTAGCAGTGGTACTCATACTTGTATAGCACTCTAACCCCTTCACATAACTCCAGTCTGGAAGGTGTGACTGACCAAATGATACAAATATTTAGCACTGTAAAACAATACAACTTAAATATCCCACTGCTAGTCACATTTCTGCATAAACTTCTTGGAATTGCACACAATGCCCATAATGCAGATCATGGAAGACATTTCTGCAAACAAACAAACTTATTCAGTTAAATAGAAAATGTTTGTATTTTTGTAAACAAAGTACAATTTACAAACAGGAAAAACCAAGATGTTTCTGCTGGACAATCCCTACCTTGCCATCATGTTTACTAGATCTATCCAACTAACTTGGATAATTCTGGCTGGGAAAAAAAAAAAAAGCTCGATTCCTACCCTGCTACCCCTCCCTATCCAGGAACAGTTAATGCTAAAACCAAGTAACTGCTTTGTCTTATGCTAAAGACCTGACTATTTAGACTTCTATTTAATTTTTTCCCTTGCACCAGGAAGCCTAGAACCAGGTCTCTCAAGAAATACAAAGTATTGTGGCTATTATTTTTGGAAACTTGCACATTTGGCTATTTATTGGTGGTGCTACAGTACTTGACTGTAGTTATTCCACACTAACATCCTTAAGTGAATAAATATCAGTTGTAGCATAAAGGTACTTATAAATTTTCACTCTGGATTCCATAAGCAGAGAAGTAGAAAGCAACAGGTACAAAAGTAATTCATAAACATGTAAAGTAACTATGCTTAAGATAAGGCAACATAAGAGAACAACACCATCTCAAATAAGAATCAATTATTATCACTTTATCACCACAACTGAAACATTCTTTTACGTGTAGTTGACGGTCTTTTCCAAAGTCAAACAATTAAGTAGAGTAATTTTTACTGCACAAATTCACTGCAAGCACCTGGATCAGATTTATTAGAGTAGTAGATGGGATACAAACCTGGGTGCTTAGAATTACTATAGAAAGAAACAAATATGAAATGGTTTATTTAGTTTTTTATATCATGAAAATGTGTGTTCTTTAAGGGCGCAAGATTGAGGACATATGAGATTTGTGCTCTTATTGCCAATCTTTAAAGAAATATGATTAGCAAAGGATGAGAGTATAGGAATTCAACACACAGACCAGCAGGATATTCTCTGGCAGGGCTCTGTGTCCTCCTACTCCCCAGGACGTTTTAAATAAAGGTTCACTGTGAAATTTGTTGTATGTGCTGTGTATGTGCAATCACTCCATTCATGCTGCTTGTGCACACCATGACTTGCATGAAACACACATCAACAGCTTTATGAATAACTTTATAGTAGTGTAAACAAAGGTTTGAAAGAGATCAAATAAAGATTATCAAATATCAAACATCTGGGAGTAACACTATTCAGCACCTCTAACAACAAAGTGACTGTGTGCTTACAGATTTAAGATGTTTGAACGACAGACATGTTGGGAAACAATTTGAATATTAAAATATCATAAATATCACTGAGTCAAACGATCAAAACATCTGTGCCCAATGGACTGTGTGCCTTGTCTCACACCTTGCGCTTGCAAGGTAGACTTCAAACCACCATGACCCTGCATTGGACAAGCAGTTAATGATAATTTTGATCATTCAATGATTTTAAGACAAGCTAGAAATACTTATTACAAATATGAAATATGTTTTTGTGAATAACCTCCATTTTGAATTTTTAATTAGTTTTAGGAAACTTTTTTGTCCTGGGAACTAATTAAATATTTGCCCATAAGAAATGTTAATGTGATCTATTCACAATGGGAATTCGCCCAAAACAGTGATTTTTGTGGGAAAGAAAAATTTACCCTAACAAGTGTATTTGACACACCTGAAATCTGAGGTAGCAGTAAGTGCAGTGCATTTCCTATTTCTAAATATTTTTCCTGACAGAAGTAAACACAGGCAATGACTTGACATGAAAAATTACCATTTATGTCTCTTCACATGCTTACATCCTGTAAGTGTATACTTTATAGTCTAAGAAAACTTGCAATGCAAGTGTAATGGTGAATGAACAAAGCAGTACTTGAATGAACAAAGGAGTAGATGTCTTTTTAAAGGTTCTCAAAGAAAGGCACAATATAATGTAAACACCCACAGAAATCCGGATACATTGTGTCATCCTCTAAAACGAACAACTATCTTGCTTTTAAGCGATTTTGAGTGCATACCACTTCCCTTAGCTGGTTTCTCTTCTGTGAACCTCAACCTTCACCTTACAGTCTATACACTGGTAATATTTTACTTTGATCCTGCAGCAAAACAAATGACCCCAAGCAAGAGAAAGGGAGGGGCAGGTAGGAATGACTGGATGAGGTATCTGAACAGAGTTTTTGGGGAGGGGGGGTCTATGGAAGATATTTCAGCAGGCAAACTTATTCAGTTAGTTAAACAGGAAAAAAAAGTTTTGTACTTTTATAAACAAATGGATCAGTTGTCACTGCCCACATCTGCTACACAAAAGAAGAAACACACTGGCTCAGTCACCTCATGTCTGCTTCAACTACATCAAAAGGGTGGAAAATATGGGCTTCCTTTGGTGGCAACCACTAGGAATGTCATTTTGGAGTGGGGAGAAATGGAGGGAGCATTGAGGATGAACCACAAGATACCAAGATTCTAAAAGAAATGAAAAACTTTATAGTTGAAGAGCAAAGAGTTGCACACATGTACACACTTTTACTCTGTCAGGGGAGGCAGCTCAAGTTTCTCACCCTGGAAACAGGGCCCCTGATGTGCTCTTGCTCCTCCTGCCCCACCCTGCTTGCTTTACAAACTGACCACCATGCCACTTTCCAGAACACTGGACTGGTCTTGTCCTTGCAGCAGCACTGTGGTAGGGCCCCATTACACCATGTCAACTGACAAGAGTAACCAGGCAAAGCGTTACATTCAATGCTTGCAAACAATTATAAAAAAAGTCTTACAAAAAACAGACTTGGGTTCCTTATGTACTTTAGCCTTTAGAGGAGTAATGCAGTGGGTTTTTGTCTTCAAATCTATACATGTGCACAAGGTATGACAATACCATTAACAAATGATCAACAAATCTTTCTTTCTTGCACAACAGCCTTGGAGAATGTCCTGCAAAAGTGGAGCGATGACACAAACCGGGCTCATCCAAATGGGAAAGTTGCCCATGTTTATATGATAATAAAAAATTGGAAAGGGGGAAAAAAAGCTATAAGCTGAGCAGTTTCAAAAAGAGCACTAAGAGTTCAGTGTTTGAGCAACATTGCACAGAATATAATCAAATACACAGTTACACAAAAAACAGGTACACACACACACACACACCTGCTCAGGCTCTGTTCTGAGCCCCACAGTAGCCAAAACACCTTAACAAGATGAGACGGCTCAACAAAATGGAGCTTTGAAGCAGCAGCCGCCAGCAGCTCAGCTGAGAGGCCTCGCTCAGAGCGCTCTGTTTAATCCGCCAGGAGAATCACAGTGCAACACGACTGCTGCAGCTGCTAATCAACTCCAATTACTGTGGCACAGGAGGGTGGTCTGCTACTCTCTCAGCAAAGGCCACGCGCACACACACACTTTCTGCACAGACAGAAACAAGCACACACTGATCGAAGAAATTAGTACTTGGGAACCAGCAGCGTATGACCACAGAATAACAAAGACAGACCTAATTCTGAAGAAAACAAACTACAGAGATCTTTTCATTCTACAAACAGCACATTACTTAACAAAAGGAAATGAATTTCAGAAATACAACTCACTGTCGCTAGTTTTTCTGTATGACATCATCTTAATTTGGTTGTATCCATAGCAGTATTACAAATATTTCTCAGAAAAGTAACATCTTTATTTACATTGTTGTAATCACTGTATTCAAAAGCAATGAAAATGGCATTTTAAGATAAAGTACTCTGTAATCTGCCCTCAAAAAACTAGACATGAAAGTAGGTTTGAGTGCTTTCTGCAATGTTTATACATTTTGTTCCAGACATGTTTAGACCCATTTCTTAAAAGGGTAGCCAAAGCAAGTATTTTCTGTGTTTTTCCTGGACTCAGCTGTGGAATCTAAAGAAAGAGACGTGAAGGTTCAACACCTGAGCAATTCGTACAGTTGCAAGGCATTTAAAGAGTGGAAGCTAGTTCTGCTTATACTTCATGGGAGTCATCTACTGGACAGCTCCTGGGCCTCTCATGCAGGCACTTTTTTAGACGACCTAAAAAGAAAAAAGAAAAAAAAAAAAAAAAAAGCCCAACAAATGTCACTAAGCTCTAAGGGGAGAAGGCATTTCACCTGTCCCTTACATAAGACTTGAGTCCCAGCTGGATAGAGAGTGCGCTTTTTTCCTTGTGCCAAGCTCGGCCCCCTGCGCTCCTCCAGTCTCTCAGTTCATGGGCTCAGAATAAACAATAAAAAACCTTGTTTTCTTCTGTGCCTGGAACGCTGCTGCAATATCATAGGTTGGGCAAGGGACATGGGCACATACAGGGCTGATGGGGGCCCAAAACATTTATTCTCTTAAGCAAAATTTGGGCACAACTGTATTTTTTTTTTCTTTTTTTTGAAAAAGGCATGCCCTTTCCTATACCAAGAATTTCACCTTCACAAGGTCATCGCACACAGAGAACAAGATTTACAGGGCCTACTTATTAAACAGGCTCCCCCTTCCAACATTACACAGAAAATGATACACAGATGTTGGCTTTAGGAGCCACAAATAGTATGTCTCAAAGTGTCACATTACGTACCCTAACCTGAAAAACACATACACTCGGGCTGTGACTGGTTACACTGAGAAACACACAAAAAAAAAAATTTTTAAAAAAGCTGTGTTGTGTTCTTTCACCTAATTTCTACTGTAACAAAGTAACAAAACAGAAGTCCACTCCACAAAAAATAAGTACTTTATCAGAACAAATAAAACACTAATGTCCTTTGTGAAAAACCTACAGTTTGTGTGAGAACATTAAACTCCAATTACACTCCTGCTGTGCTGGACAGAGATGGAAGCATTGAGTTCAGCAGTGTTGCCCCAAAACAGTAAGGCAAAGGCAATGGATCGTCAGAACCTGTCTGATAGGTAACTTGATAAGAGACCACAGTGACAAAATCTAAATTCTATTCACATAAAGCACTGCAAATACAGGAACAGAGCTCTAGGATCTTCAAATATACACAAATTCATACACTTGGGTTTACCCATCTTTACGTGTATATCTGTAAGACTTTGAATGAACATACAGGATTTCTAGTTTTTGTACATTGGCTCAAATACCTGATATTAAAACAAGCCTGCATATGCAAGTACATGTACACACTTGCCCTCTCTCTTTGAGAAACACACCCCCATGAATACACCTCCTGGATGACACAGATCATCTTTCCTTTCAGGGTGCCCAAAGTAACCTCTGTCTTTACAATTGAACAAACATGGCTGTGACCATGTGAAGTCAACCTGTATTATGTGCATCTCCCAAGCATACAGTTCATTGGGGGGCAGAAGTTTGTGGAATGTTACTGCATTTCTGTTCTTTTAGGCATCCAGAAAGCAGTAATGATACATCAAAATTTAAACCAAGTTCTGTCTAACAAGTAATAGATCCTCTCAGCACTCGGCCCAAAAGCTCATGCCATCTAACTATTGTTACTATGATGTCTAATGCAGCATCAAAACATTTTACTATTAGGGAAATTCATTTCAGGAAATAGACTGTTAAAGTTGGGTAGCTGGGTAGATTCTTTATCAAGTGAATTAAAACTGATAAACACAGGGATTAGAATCAGCCTCGCAATAAGCAGTAGGAAGCACACTGTCAAGAGAAGAGAACTAATCTACCCCCTCCTAACACCTACCAAGTTCTTTACATTTTTGAAAGTTCTTATCTATTGAAAGACTAATTCAAAAATTATTTGCAGTATCAGGAAAAAGAAGATAAAAAATAACTTGGTGATTATCAGCTCATTATGACT
Organism: Arapaima gigas; assembly: GCA_900497675.1. Classification (NCBI taxonomy): domain Eukaryota; kingdom Metazoa; phylum Chordata; class Actinopteri; order Osteoglossiformes; family Osteoglossidae; genus Arapaima; species Arapaima gigas. The sequence goes on from UFQX01001117.1 coordinate 30,524, forward strand.
ACTATGGTACAAAGGGGGACTTGTTATAATAGATTCCCTTCAACTTAGCATATTTTCTTACAGAAGGCACACCAGTTGAATGTGTCAATGTTTTATTATCCAGTGTGCATTCAACTAAAAAGCACAAGAGGAGGGTTACCCTGATGTATTCCGAAGCCAAGCTGCCTCAAATGATCACTTTATTAATATAATACAGCTGTTAAAAGCAATTTCACACAATTTCTTTTAAGCAATTTGAGCCACTGCTCAAAACTCTAAGTTCTGATTTTCAAGAAAATGGGCCAGCTTTGCTGACATGACTGCTTCCATCACCTGCATGATGCACTGAATTCACCTGTGAGGGAAATGGGTGTTTCTGAAATGGGCCAAGTCAGGGGAGGAACTAGATCTATTTCTACCATCAAGGCCTTTAAATCCCCTTCACTTAAAGGGGATTGTCTTCAAAATGTCTAACTATTTTTGTACAACATTTAATTTTTCTGCTTGTTTTTAAGCAGGCTTTAAATGAGACATTTCATTATTGTTTTTTATTTTTATTTTTTTATTTTCTATGCTCCCAAACTGACATCTGCATGGATTTTTCAGCAGTGGACCAACCAATGAAATATTTAAGAAGACAAGCTGAAACAGACACCAGCAGAGTTCACTGCTCTGAGTTTCAGGCTCTACAAAGCACACCAATATGGTGTACATTTTATATTCCTGTTACCTGACTTGACTCACAAACACAAGACTCAAAAATAACAGTTTTAAAGTCAAGGTAAAACAGAAGTGTCATCAGCTAAGAAATACTTTTACAGCAGATCAGACAACGTTACCAGTAAAGGATATTTAGTACTAAAGGGATGTGGATAGTTCCTCCCATCGAGGACGGTGAAAGCCACAAGAGACAGGTTCCCTGATGCCACTGTGCCCTCTTCACATGAGCAATACAGAACCTGAGGCTCTGCAGGTGAGTATCCTTCCTTTGTGCAACCAACTTCAGTGCACAGAGACAGGGGGACACAGGGAATTTTATATAAACAATTTTAGGCTCAGGTATACACTAAAATCTACATGTGTAGATCTATGAAACTATCTTTAGGTGACCAACTACTACAGAGACAAAGCCACATTTAGTGTATTATTAAATCAATCAATATTACCCTTGTAATACAGAGAGACAGAGGTATATTCACAAACCAAGAAAGAGTCCTAAGAAAAAAGGAGCAAATCCAAAACTGCTGTATGTGCCTACTGTAGTATTTAATCAGTGCAAATGTGCAGAGGGTTAACTTGTTACAAGTGCCATAAAGTCCACAAATGGGTAGCGGCTGCCTGGCTGGAAGTAATCTGCACATGGGGGTTCCAGCCTCCCCTCCCATCCTCCCTGCCCCCCCCCCCCCCTTGTCTCACACTGAGAAATGAACAAGACCTTCAACCCAAGCCATGTCCGCCTAAACTTGAGAAAGTTAAGGGGGAGAAAGCCTCCAACTGTGATCTCATAGCTTGGGTCAGATTTTTCATATACTCAAAGTACATCATCCACAATCAAGTCCAAACCCCAGTGGATATTTCATTTCCTATCAATTCCAGAACAAGCCAAATAAACACATTATAGCATATATCTTTGTCAGCTGACAGTTCAAATCAGCATCCAAGACAAGGAGGAAGGGGTTACTTGAGAGGTGTCATACAGTATAACAACCCATGCAATGTAGTGTGTGGTATTCAAACAACTGAGGATTCTTAAGGGATTTATGAAAGGAATGATTTAATTATAAGTCATACAACAGAAACTTTGCAGGAACCTGAATTTAGTACTTAAGATTTATTTTTTAATTCTCTACTGTTCAATAACATTTTATGCACTTTTAAAAAACATTATCAAAATACCTCAAAATGAAAGTGCACACATATTGGAAAAAACATAATTTGGCAGTTTAAAATTGCCTTTTCCATGGCAAAATTTTCTGAGCAATCCACCCTGATTAATTCATGGTAGTCTAACTGTTGTGAGGAAGCATTCTTTTCAAAGTGAAAACCAATTCAAATCAGAACAAAGGCAAATCCATTCACTGTATAGTTTAACAGCAAAAACCTGAGTCCAGCACTTATTTCAAAACATAGAATTATCTCTTGCTGCTGTTCCATTGCAAATCTGCCTTTTTATGTTGCCAGCATTTCAAATATCAGCTAAATTTCCAATCATTGTTTCATCTAATGAGACAGTAAACAGTAAATATACAGTTGGACAATTTAACCTGTGAAACAATTATGGGACAGCAACTAACACAGTGGTCACAGTAGTGTCCATGCAATCAGAAAGTTGCAGACACAAATCCCTGCTCCTGCTGCAGTAAGCACGAACAAGATTTTGAACTACTGCAAAAAAAAAATAAAAAATAAAAAAAATAACAAATAGTATAAATAGCTAAACAATTGAAACTAGCCTAGTATACACATCCAACACTGTAAGCCACTATAGAAAAAAGCACTGGCATAATGAAAATAATTTAAAATCAAATGAAAAGAACAGATAATCTCTTACTGTTATCTGCCATTGAATTGTGCAAAACTGAACTGTGTAATACTACCTGACTGGGTAGTTTGTACCCAGTAATACATTTAGCTTAAAACAGCAGAAAAAGCATTTCATATTCCAACATGTAAGCCTCCTTCTTATCTTTAATGTCAAAGTGCCAATGGCATTTAAATTTGTGGGCCTGAAGGTTTTAAAAAAAAAATTGTGCGTGTGTGTGTGTGTGTGTGTGTGTGTGTGTGTGTGTGTGTGTATATATAACATTTTTAAAAAAAAAAAAAAAAAAAAAAATCAGGCATAGTGGAAGACCAGGGAAAGTGTAAGGGAATCCCTGGCATTGTTGATAGATTTTTTTTTTTTTTTTGAAAATCCATGAAGAACACAGGACGACTTATCGAAGGGATAGCCAATCTAAGAGCACAGCTTCTAGATGATACCACATCTTTCTATGACTTCCAGCAGTAAGAGCCTAGTACACAGAACAGCTAATAAGTATATAAAGTGATCTGTGCTTTACTCACCTAGACTAAATCTAGCCTGAGGAATGGCTATGTACATAACACCTCTGACAGAAACAGCTGCTGTTCTTCAGGAAGGATACAGCCTTCAGTGACACAGGTGACATTCCCTGTGTAGCATCACTGGTGGTACAGAGGAAAAAGGTAAAGACTGTGACAGGAAGCTGTCTGTGAAGGCATGGTCAAGATGCTCTGGAGCAGCTGTCTGTGTAAAGGTGCCTTATACTGTGACAAAGAACAGTAACAAACACCACCACTGTCACCACCACAGAGGAAGAAATTACAATTCTCCTCTGCTAGTGAGAAATATATTTATCTTTTGTCTTTAATATTTTATGGTCAGATCAACTTAACTAAATACTTCTATGCTTTCCCCTTCATTTTGTCTGTCACATCAAATTAAAAACTTTGCAAGTAGAGACAATAATAGCACTGCTGCAGTAAAACAAATTAAATATAAACAAAATATATAGTGCAAAAAAGTAATCCAGAAGTTTAACACTACATGTATCCTAACCAAAGCTAGTTGCGGATTTATAGAGTAATGATTAGAATTAAAAAGGTTTTTCTTCATTTCAACAGGCAACTTAAGAATTGTTTTTTAATAAATTACAGGTAGAACACATGATATACAGACCATAAGAAATCTGAACATTTGCTGTATTCTCTTTTGCTCCCCCAATTGTCTCCTAAGGAGGAATGTCATCAGACTTGGAATTGTTCTCAGAGCATGTCAACATGTTCTTTAAAAGCAAAACCTTTAGGTGAGAAACACTTTCAGAACCCCCTAACAGCATCATAGTAGTCTCAAACCCCAATAAAGAAAGCAAGTGCGTCACTGCTGAGCTGAGCCTCATGAACAGAACACACTGCAGACCTGCAAAATATCCAAGCTCAAACTACACATACTAGGTTAAAAACGCCAAACCTTGCAGCCGAGAACCTCGATGGGTAATTATGCCCCAAAAACACAGCTGCAAGCAGTTTTTGATGACAGGGAAATAACGTTTCAGTAGACTGCGTAGCCAATATATGGTATTACCTACCTTAGTGGCAGCTTCATGTGCAAACATGTAGACAGATAGGCATCCTTTTACTGTAGCGCAGATTTTATGGTATTAAGAATGTCAGCTGTGGTAACTAAAGAATAAATTAGTTGCTTGCTATTTAGGCCAGTCTAGACCTCATATCCAGTGAGAACAACTCTGGACATGTATTAAAAGAGCTTTTCGCTATAACATTTAAAATGCACACTGAAATTGCAGTGAACTGCTATCACCTCCTACCCTCTTCCATTACTGACACACACAGACCCATACTTCCTAGGAAACACAAAGATATGGAAATACAAAACTGGAGTTTTTGGCAGCAAATGGATCAATACCAGACCAAGCTCCTCACTGCAACAACTTCACTTAGCTAAACTATGGTCACTATGGCTGTGCTCCTGTGCCACAGAAACTTTAGGTTTCTTAATTCTTTTCAAACCTCTGGTACTTATTTCTAATGTGTGTTAACTATACTGCAGTTTAACAACTGAGGTTACCAACAGAGGTCTGGTCCTTAATCCTTATCATGTATTGCTTAGGATCATGTACTTCCATGCATAAATACCTTGACGCAGAAGAAAAGTAAAAAGAACCCAAAGATGTAAAGAACAACTGAATGCTAAGTGGACAGTATAGACTAAAATCAATTAAAAAATTAACCCAATCATATTATGCATAGACTGTCCCAAATGAAAGAGGACATTGGTGGAAACCACAACTTTCACAAGCATTTCAGTAGAGGCCTTGATGGCTGAATTGTACTACAGCAACTGTGATGTCAGGAAATAAGGTGGAAATGTAAACAAGTACCATTGTGATTGCTAGTCGTTTGTGAAAGAGCATCTGAATTGTAAGGAACCATTACAAAATGGTTCTAGTTTGTCAGGAGGAAGTAACTGGAATAAGCTGTCTGCCATTACAATTGAACATCTATAGTAAAATTAAGAAAGAAAGCATTGAGGAGTCTGCTCTGACAAACTGACATACAGCAGCAGCACCTGCACCAAAACAGACTGACACACCCACAGCACATCCTACCTGCAGACACCACAACTCATATAATACAAGAATTTCAAAACACAATTTTTGCCAGTAATGACAATGTTACATCACCAAATAATTTGGAAAATTGTCTGTTTTAAAATGAACTGGTTAATGAAAAACAGACCATGTCTAATATAACAATATGGTCTTAGTAAGATGATTTAGTCATGTCAGAGGTTAACCTTTCTCCATGTGATTGGACTGAAGCATCACAAAATCTTCCAGCTGTCAGATTAAAACCATGAGGGCAACATGTTAACTTGGACATACAGCATTGCTAAAGTAAGTACCTTACCAACAACAAAAATTGAACCTTTTTGGTTGAACCGGAAACATGAGTCATTCTGATGCATTTTAAAAGATAGTTTAACAACTTAAGTTCAATATTTTGGTCAATAATAAAACTGATGTCCCCTTTAGGATTTGAATAACACACTTTTTTGATCACAAGTTTAGATCATGAACCATTGCACTACCTGCAGTTTCACTTCAGGAAAAAATGTCAAAAAACAACACTGCAAGAAAAGGAACAATGCAGAATTTCCCACCCTGCAGCCCTCTGATCCACCCATGGCAACAAGACAGTGCTACCACCTGCTCTCGCGTCACACTCACAGTGAGCAGTGGCTCCAGGATACAACCAGTGGGTGCAAAGTGTCTGAGGATTGAGGCCTGGGCACCGAGAGCCACAGAATTCACTGGCAGTGTGGGGACCAGTTCTCCCTGGCACTACCCCCGAATCCCCACACACACACACACACACACACACACACACACACACACACACACACACACACACACACACACAGTCTGTCTGTCTGGCTGTCTGTCTGTCTCTTGTGCATGCTCGCTCTCTCCCCCTCTCCCTCTCTCCACCCACACATCGACACTTCTAGACTCAGACACCACCACAGACTGTTTAAAAAAGAAGAAATTCTGTATTTTGAGTGGGACTTTTCCCACCATGGTCTTCCTATGTCATTACCATAACAACATCAGATGTAATTATCACTTTTACACAGCTGTGAAAACTGACCTTTTTGAAACTTATACTTTTTTTTTTTTAAACATGGGAAACACACACACACACACACACACACTACACTAAAAAAACCATAAACACATACACTTACATGCTAGTCTGACAAAAAAGAGTATCCTTAATAAAAAAAAAAAAAACAAGACAAACATAAGCCTTCTATATATCTAACATGCTAAACATTTAAGCCACAAAAATTACAAAACATCTGACAGGTTAAAAATAGTGTGATGTCTGTCAACAGCAATCAAACATTCGCTAACAATGCTTGTATAGACAGTACATGCAAAAGATACCCACACAGCCTCCAGAACAGAATTACCATAGTAAAATCAGTTCTCATCTTACATCACTAAAATTACATATCCATAACACTTTAAATAGCCCTTCACTTGTTTCTGTATTTTAAAAAGGGTAAGCCTGTCTGAAACTGTATCTTAACTCTTCCAAGGGAAGATGAGTGCAGAGTTCCCCAACACAAATATCTAATGTAGGCTCTGTGTTTAACTTCCACATCTGCAGTACTACCCTTTTAGTTATTACCATCAAAGTAAGATGGGTTGTGCCTGGTATTCATCACAGCAATTTTAAGTTGTCCCTAAAATGCCTATTGAAGAATTTGGCTCTTATTTTACAAAATACACCCATGAACTCCAAAATGCTTGTATCTCATGGCACAACCAGAAGCATTGTAAAAGTGGACTTTCTGTTTTGCATGCATTACACAACAGCATTGTCAGAACTTGTATAATTTGAAGTTTTCTCCATTTGAAAGAATACAAACCAGTAGTTTCCAGTAAAATCAGAACACAACCATAATGTCATGGGCTACGTGATAAAAACACTTGAGTTTTCTGTGTAGCATAAATACATACAACAGAATAAATGACAGCAGGGAAACAGTTTCTGGCATTTTTAAATGCCACTGAACTTGCACCTCATGTTTTGGTTCGTTCAACCATGTTTACTCTAACTGGCTCTATTTCAGCAGGTGATCTTAGCTTGTACTATATAGTAAATGACCTTTTGAAAGCATAGTAGAGGTCAGAAGATCAGAAAACAACCCAAAACATATTTCACTCATGTTTCCTCTCAAAAAAGCATAACCCCTGCACTTTATTCCCAAAGAACCCTTCCATTAGCCTTAAAAAAATCTATTGCTGCACAAGTTATTTCAAATTTTTTTTTGACTTTATATTGATTCAATCATGGTGTTCACAGGTGTCTACAACTGTCAAACTCCTACCTATCCATATAAATACAAGGGAAACATTTATTTAGGAGATGCTGTCTCAAAAGCAAATCAAGTCAAGTTTGTACACTAAGCTACTTACAATGATTTACCAGTTTATACAGATGGTTGATTTTTACTTGGATAGGCTCAAGGGAACCGCAGCAAGGATTTGAACCAGAGTGCTTTTGCTTTCAGGGCCACAGCTCCGACCACTACTCTTTGCACTGCCCCTACATTGGTACCAAACACTATATATTTACACACAAGGTCCCAAAGAACAAAGGCTCACTTCCACCTCACACCAACATCCATTATTCTTACCAGCTGTGAGTGAGAAAGGCCGTTTCCGCTGTTCGGACCCGACACCAGCCGACTTTGCTAATTAAAAAAAGATGTTCCCCGTGTGTCCATTACACACATAAACAAATGACTCATAACTAATCTCATTTATAAAGGCAGCACGTACCAAAGTACAGCACACCTCCTGACAACATCCAGCTTTCATGTGGCCAGCTGCGCACCTGTGTGAATCTGACACCTACACACACTGGAATAACTCTCACATACACAGCTTAATATACAGTGAAATATTAAATCCTCCTATTAAGAATGTCACACTGGTCGAACGTTCAACCTACCTCACTACTATTTTTTGAAAGATAACAGGAGCAGAGACAGGTTGATAGCTGACAAGTGACAGGTTGTTGTACGTTTTAAATATTTACATCACGAGGAAAAAATTACAACCAGTAAGGTTAATCTTCACCACATACCAAACTTGGTGGTATAAAATCGGGGGAAACAAGAGGAGGCTGTCAGATCTCTCCAGTCCGTCTGAAAGGCTCCGTCGCTGTCAGTTAATTCAAAGACAACACGAGTCGTTCTCTTTCATGACATAAACGCCAGAGACGCGCGAATTTCACGCTTTCGACGCCGAACCTCGTGCGAAACGTACCCGGGGAGGGGAAAAAGCGGGAAAATGCGGGGCTGTTAGCCGAAGGGACTCCCGCAGCCACAGCCTCCACAGCGCTCGCTCGGCGGTCGCCCGCTCTCCTGACAGCCCGTCCGCGCCAGCTCTTCCCGCCTCAGAGAAACCAACCGTCAACCGCCCTCCGACAGGCAGCCACGGCGACGCCACGTTGGGCCACAAGCGAGCGCGCTCCCCGCTCGGCCGGCAGGCAGGCGCTGACCCACGTCGTCAGAGCGGAGCGGCTCGAAGCAGCGTCGTTCTAGAAACTCGTCGCGGCGTTAGCCAGCCAGCTAGCCGTGAACATCAACAATAACATGTCCACATCTCCACAGCGAACCGCATCGCCGAGTGTCGCGCTCTCACTGCCACGGTCAGACGGAAAATCGGCTAATAAAGTTGCCAGGCGTTTTTATAAACCGCGACGTGGCACTGAGTGTGTGTAATACCGACTGCTGAGCGATGAAATAAATAGTGGTTTGAAGCTGCGACTTACCTTCAGTTCCGCACTCTCCGCCATCTTGTTCCTCTTGGCGCAGGCGTGATCAACCCCCCGGCACGTGGGCCGGACGTGTGTGACGCACAGACGTGCGCGTGCACGCCGCGAATCGTGCAGCATGTTGCGCATGTAACGGAAGAGGTGTTTAGACAGCGGTGTTCGGGGATCTCTGGACGGATGTGCTTCTGCGCTCAATTCTACAGTAACCTTTATAGATCACGGTACTCTGGAGTCAGCCTGTTTGTTCTTGGAATCAGTTAAAAATAATTGATTTAACTGTTTCGCAAGAGGAAATGAAGGCCTGCGATACTCCCATTACTACAGATGAGATAACAGCATGTAGTATGGGCTAGAAGAGTAATAAATCACCAAGAATTTAAGCTGAATACATACAGCTGAACTCTCTAAAAACTTGCTCCATTCTTTCTTTTTTGTAAAGCTCAGAAAGGCGGAACTGTTTTAGAAAGCTGGCGCCCTATAAATATATTCAATGACGTTTATAACATACTTGCCTTCATTTTTGCAAAAAAAGGATAAAAAATATCCTAGAAAATATTACAGATGAAACTCAAAATGGCTTTATGAAAAACACCACATTCTTAATAATGTTTGATTATTATTAGATTTTTTGGCAGATAACACCACAGAATTCCTTAAAGTCTGCTTCCAAGTTCCTGTAGCTATTTGTTTACCTAAAGATTTCTCTAAGGCATTGGGACTTTTTCTGAACAGTAACCAAATGTGAATGAATGGTTTCCAGAAATAATGTAACATCAAATATATGTGACATTCCAGTATAAACAAGGAGTAACATACTTTGGTCTGACAATAACTAAAGATGACAGTGTAAGGTGTTCTCTAAATCTAAATCTAGTTTTAGAAAAAACCCAGAAGAAACTAAATTATTGGCCAGAGACAGACTTTTTTCTAAAAAGAACCCTTCTAAGAAAGGCAGAAGACATCTCGATTAACATAAATCGCTCTTTCACTAAATACTGACAATGTGTTTGCCAAAACAATTGATAAAATATTATTCCATTTTATATGGAAGAAAAGGGCACATTATGTTACATTTGTAATAATAAATACAAACGTGTGTGGTAGTTTGAATTTCCTTGACTTTACAACATTGAACAGCACCTTCAAAATTAATTGGTTAAACAGTTTCTTCTTCCTCATCTATTTGACACTACTACATGTTTTTTCTAATGTATGTGGTTTCTGTTCACTTTCTATTATGTATTATCATCTGAATCTCCATTACTTACGAATATACAGGATAAGTTGACAGATATCCTGCACTTACCCACTTGGGATGAAGCACAGAGCCCTACCCTACCCATCTAACAACCTACCCACCTACTCCCTCCAACCCTAACACACTATACACCCTAACACGCCACCTTGTAAGCTCTTCACCGGGGTCATCAGGTAGGCACCATCCTTCATCGGTGTTTTGCTGACTTGGGCCCATGACACCTCCGGATGAATCTCCATTAAACTGTCCAGTTTCCAAAAACGGATGCTTTTACCCAGGCCTCTACTTTATAAGCACAACCTCTCTCCACATAAACGTATAATTTGGGACAATGGGGATATCTTGTACAAAAACAAGTTAATATTTTTTAAGAACTGGGTGAAGAATAATATTTTAATGGTATTGCATCTCACACATTCAGCTTACGAATTGTGGTGAATTTCTGACAAAATACAAAATACCTGTTACTCCCAAAGGAGTTTTCTATAGGTTTCACGTGCTCTTATGCTTCTAAGAAGCCGCTGTCTTCTGCAACCCCTTCCTTATATTTCTCATATGGATCCCTTGCTGTGGGGCAAACATGCTTTTCACCCAGGACTCATAAAAATAATAAAAGTAGCCTGGTTTTTGTTTCAAGAAAATATTGGCACAGTCTCATAAGTGGTCTCATACTGGAGAGGTTTTGTTGACAGTATCCCTTAGAAAAAGGTATAGACTTCACCTTTGAAGTTTCTGCTCACTAACAAAGTGAGAGGTTTCCACAAATTAATCCGTAGATTTTATTGTTCCAAAAGTTTCATTCAAAGACTTAAAAAGACATTCATACCAGGTGGTCGTTCTGTGAAAGACCCACAGAAAACAGCTTTTGATTTGTTTTGGTCCTGTAGGCACATTGAGAAATTTTGGTCAGATCTTCTTTGTTCATTGAACACCTGTATTTGTTGTAATTTTTCTTTACCTAAACATAGTAGTTGTTTTTTGTGACGACGAGACAGATAAAGACAGTTACTATATAATTAAACTTCTGTTTTAGTTATCAAAATACCTTATACCCAAGTGCAAATTCAGTAACAAAAAAACCATTCTTTCTTCTACTTGTATAGGAGGTAAATCAATACAAGAATGCAATCTTATTCTCAAAAATCCCCAAAGCTGCTAGATCTTTGCTTCTCATGACATCTTATCACATTTATGATGTATGGTCTTATATGTTTTATTGTCTTTTTTCCCTGCTGTCTTTGGTGTAATCCCACTGGCATGGGTGGGAACTTGTTCAATTCTGTTATGTATGTGTTATGAAGTTTGTAACTGATGACAATGTTAATAAAAGTTTATTAAATACATTTTTTTAAAAACTGTGAAGGGAGCTGTGGAATAGTGGACCTTAACTGTGAAAGGTCATGCCATATATTCCCACTCTCACTTCACATGTTTCAGTGGGTAAATTTGTTGTTTGAAAGAGAATTCCAGTGTAAATGACTAAGAGTTTACACCGTCACAAAAATATCTTCAAATGTATTTTTGTATTTGTCATTTTCCAGAAATGAGTGGAAAATTACAGCTGGTAAGAACCAAAATTTGATGGAACAAGGTTAAATTCATGCTCTTTTTGTACAGGAAGACAATTCAGTGTTGGTTTAAGAGGTCATAAATCTTTGTTTCGGCTGGTTTAGCTAATTTATGTTTTTAGAATGTTTTAATGTATTGGCAGCCATGGAAATAAATCTTTGTGAGTAACATAACTCCATTATAAGTATTAAGGGATTTTGTTTTTTGTGATAGTAGAAAAAACTTGCTATGGACCACCCAAAAAAAAATTCTGTGTAGAAGACATCGCTACAATGGAAAACATAGCTATTAACTAGTGATTTACTGTACTTAATTTGCTTTAATACAGTGCTGATGTCAACATGAAAACAGATGGTTCCCATATTAAATGACAATTTTGATAAATGAATGCTATGTATGTCAAAACATTATATATCCTGGATATTTCCCCTAAACAAATGCAGTATGAATGGTTTCTACCTTGAAAACCTTTGAGTAACAAACTTTTCACCAATATAAACTTTTTTGAGAAGTACTCTGACAAAGGTTCTGAACCACCATGACCCTGACTGGGGTAAAGCAGTTAAAAGATGGATGGATGGATGGATGGATGGATGGATGGATGGAAGAGTGGATGAAAAGGTGGCAGACATACCAGCTGGAATCACAAGGCAAAGTGTTACCACATGCAGCAACAGACTGGCCTTCAGTTTTTAGGGTGAAAAGCTAGAGAAGGTGAATGAACAATAGATAATCCTAAACATTCTCTATCTACCAGTTTTGGGCCTGTCAGTCGAAGCCCCACCTCTCCATCTTTCTGAACCTCCAGAGAACACCTCCCTCTCACAGCTGTAAACCTTGATATATACAATAGATATCAAAAGTCTACACAGCATTATTGAAATTTCAGATTTTGTTGATGTAAACACTGAAATTAAGACAAATGATGTCGAAACGTATTCACCTTTCATAATATTTTGAAACAAACAACACTTAAGTGAGAAACAAAAGGATGACTTTTCTGAAAATTCACCAAAAAAACAAAATGTTAGGAACCCTGTCTAGTTTCATTGTGTGCACACCATTTACAGTAGGCTTTGTAATTCTTGTCTGTTTGCAACACTCACATTGCAGATCATTTCTTAAAGTAATCTGAACTCAGCTGAGTTCAGCTGAAGTGACTCTGATTTGCCCTATGAACAAAATAAGGTTTCATGATTGAATATTAGAGGAATAATCGTGGTCTGTAAAGAGACACCAAAAACTCTTCAAGAAGAAATAAACAAGATCTTGTTGCTGAAAGGTACAAATCAGAAGAGGGGTGTAAAAAAATTTAAAGGAATTTGATATATCATTGAATACTGCCAAGACATCATAAAGAATTAGCAGAAGTATGGGACCACCTGGACTTTGCAAAGATCAGGAGATACCTCAAAAGTTGATAGTGAAGTGAAGAAAAAGTGCATTGGGGAAGCTACCAAAAAGCCAATGGAAACCTCGAAAGAGTTGCAGGAATTTAAGGCAGTAAGAAGCCATTGCTTGTATATCATGACCATTTTTTGTACACTTGATTGAATCCGAGCTGTGGACTAAGGTAGCAAGAAGAAAGTCCTAAAAAGAACTTCAAAACCCATTTCAAGTTTTCTAAAAGGTATATTTAGTCTCCCAAAATCACATGTTAAAAAATGATGATGAAACAAACTTTACATTTTTATGTCATGGCTCCAAAATATGTTTGGTGTACAGCCTAACATGGCGATGGAGGATCTAGTTGTGAGGCTGCTGTTCTTCGACTGGGACAAAGGCTCTGGTTAAGATAGAGTGGAAAACGAACAGTTCCAAATACAAAGAAATTTTGGCGCAAAACCTGTTTCCTTCTGCCAGAAAGCTGAAATCAAAGAACTTCATCTTTCAACATGAGCGTAACTCAAAACATGCAGCTAACTCCAAGGAATGTGTTAGGAAAAGGATGATCAACGTCCTGTAATGACCCAGCCAGAGCCCACACCTCAATCCTTTTGAAAATCTATGGACTGACCTGAAGAAGGCTGTTCAGAAGAGATCACCTCCCAGTTTAACTGCATTTCAGCTGTACTGTAAAAAAGATTGTGGCAAAAATGTTTAACTCCCAGTGGACTGAAATCTATCCAAACAGACTTACAGCTGGGATCAAAGCAAAAGGGTACTTTGACAAAGTACTATTTAAAAGATACACACACAACCAAGGCATTTTTTATTTTTAAATTATTAATAAAAGTCATCCTTTTGTTGTCCTTTTATTTATTTTTATTATATTTTTTGTTTCAGTAGCTTATTAAAGGCAAAAAAGATCTGGTGTGATTGGTCTTGATTTCAGTTTTTACACTGACAAAATCTGAAATTTCTGTACAGGTGTGAAGAATTTTGATATCCACCCTGTGTGTGTGTGTGTGTGTGTGTGTGTGTCAATATCCTGGCTCAGGGACTCAAACCCCAAGGCACATGCAGGATGCATCCCAACTGGTGAGAAAGATGCTGGGAGAAGGAAGTAGTGCTGTTCAGTTCATATCCAAAAAGCCCCACTGTTGTCTCCCATCCTGCAGGGCTCTCCAGGCCACTGACAGTGGTACACTAAGGAAGAGGGGTGGTGGGGGGAGTCAATTTTCCCCCCGGGTGCCAGTTTTGTGGGCACAATTTACACGAGTATCTGAATTTAATGATGAGACCTGGCCTGCTATGTGTCACAATCCATTTACAAACTTTTTGAGCAATAAACCAGCTTTTGCTGTCAGTTTGTAAGCAGGAGACCAAGTGTAATGGAAAGTGTTGTTAATATGGACCGATGTGGCGTTAATGAAACATCTGAAAAACATGCGGTCCAAGTCAGCTTTTCATCTGCTGTGTGTGTTTTAGAATCAGTGTGGTGAACTTCAGAGGTTCTTGGGGTGAATACACAGGAAACATTTGCAAAAAACGTGTGAGGAAAGTCAGAAATAACAAAAAGTGAAGTGAAACTGGGGGTGGATGATATGGAATTCACAAAGAGCAAGAAACACTTGGTCAACCAGATTTCATATCAGTCTTAACTTTATTATGGAATCATTACTGCATTTGTTCATTTTCCATTCTTTTGCATAATTATTTTGCTAATGCAATAATAATTATCAGTTACTGCATTATAGCATTTTTAGGATGCTGTGAGTATATTATGGTAGCACAGTAAATCCAGTGTGACACTAGGAGATGGGAAAAATGCATGTTGTCACTGGTGTAGAAATGATATGTACAGCACCTGTGATCCCTAACTGTTCATGAAAAGGAGATGCTCTACATTTTGATGGTTTCTTGTTTTTCTTTTTGTATTATGTTAAAGATTTACTGTCACTTTAAGGAAATCCCCCCTCTCTCACACTTTCTCACCTGCTAGGACTTTCATACAATATTAAACAAAATGAGAACACAAATATTTTATGTTTCCCTTACCTTTATTTTGAGTTTAAAAGCTTATCTCTGCAGGTCTAGAGACTCATGTGCAGGGATAAAATGTTTTACGGTCAAACAGCCACAAATGAGAAGCACAGGATTTGACTCACCATTTGACCATTTGACAAAGGCAGGCAAGCGTCTAGGGCTCCAAGAATCCTAGGGACCTATGGAAAAAAATCTGCATTTTTATATATATACTGAGTTTTATTTAAGCTGAAATACCAAACGTACTAAAATTTGTTATGCCTAATATTTCTAAAACCTTCCATCAATGTGGTGTCCACCTTCAGCGCAGCTTGTAATGGATGATTTCAAGTTGTTGCACCAAATAAAAACAAACTAAACAAAAACCAAAGAGAAGCCTGACCGAGAGTAGAACATAAATACTGGAAAATAACAGCAAGATTTTATCAGCTGCTATAAAACTTTCATACTCACACAAACAGGTTTAACAGCAGAAACCGGGCTTTATGGTAGCTGATGATGATATGAAGTAGGATACTGGTGCTGTTTTCACTTACAATAAATGTAAAGCACTAAATTCTACAGTTATGGATTTATTTCAGTTTTAAAGGTAACGTTTGTTTCCCAAACATTTATGTTAGTTATATCAGTGAGTTGAAAAATTCAGCATTATTAGTTTCATGATTAATTATATACATTTAGAAACTGATCAGTTCTAATGTTCCATCTTTTTTGTTAAACTATTGTAACCATTAATATGAAAATCTTGATTTTTTTTATTGTAGCCACTAGGAGTTTAATATCACATGCAGGAGTCTATAGAAATCATGACACACTTAATAGCGCAGCTTCAAACTGGCACCTCGCTCTACTGTATGTTAATAGTGTGACTACACATCTGTCGAAGGTCGGAAAAGCTGAAGTGATAGTTAGACGACAGTTATCCCGGTCTGGGATATTCAGACAAGTCACAGAAGTCAGATCTTATACCTCTCAAGTCAGAGCGCATGGGATAGAGATTGATGGCATGTGCAAAGATGCAATCCACTGAATAACTGTAAAAGAAAATTGTGGTGCAGTGGCCTAGTGGGTGGGTGGGTGGGTGCGGTCTGCCCCAGGTCCAGGCAGAAAGAAGGTCCCGGTACTGTGAAGAAACTACTGTTTACAGGGATTTTTTTTTTAAAGTTGAATTTTGGGGTAAACAGGTAAAAAACTGGTCATCTTTGTCGATGCTGGTGCTTTGCACCACTATGTATTTGGGTGGTATGTCAAAAAATGGATTGGCTCTGGGTGCAGAACACGGTTGTTTTGGTTTTTTTTATTTTAATTCTCTGCTGTTGCCTGCACACAACTGAAAAGACGGGAAAACAGCAGTTACATTTAAACCCTGCTGTAATAGTCCAAGCAGCCTAAGTGAAGAACAAGGCAAGTGCACAGATTTAAAAGTTTATAGCGGGTTATAATGTTAAATTCATTTTTCATACATTCCTGAGAACATAATTATTTTCTCACAGATTATTATACAGGCAACATACAGTCCGGATCTCTGCAGCAGCTCCTCTGCTAAGCACTACAGGGACCAGCGAAAAGGCATTTTTATAACTCGGCCTAATTGTTTAGACTAATAACAATCGAAAAAGAGGAGGTTGGGATTTACGAGGCCCCCTCTGCCTAGGACCAACAAACCATTAAATCCGCTTCTAATGAAAAGGGAAGTTATATGTCAAACAACGTAGAGCGGGGCGTCGTACAGCGAGGACCGTTTTCAAACGGACGTCATTAAAAAATTATTTCGCCTGCTGTTCTCTAAAGTCGCCAAAAGATGTCGCTCTTGCATTTTAAAAACAGTAAGTGACGCTACCCATCAGTTAAGGTAGAAGGAGAAGAACAGAACAAAAGGAGATCAAGAGTGAATGTAAAAGTCGACGGAAATGTGAAATATAATATGCACGATTAGAATAATCACTTAAATGTTGAATTTTAGCAAAGAGTTCTGCTAGAAGGATGGCTTAACGTCACGTCTTTGTCAAAACCAACAATTCATTCATTCACCTTGTAAAAATGTAAAGAAATTCAAGTTATAGACAATGAACAGTAGACGTTTGATTATAATATAGTTTAGTAAAATGTCTTTAAAATATATTTTAAAACCAATTAAACATAAAGCACATCTTGAATTTTAACCTGCGTAAATGTCTGGTTGTGACCTGTCCAAAAATAACAGCAAAATGTAAAGTGTCTTCATCCCTCCAATTATAAAGAGAGGTCAGACACACACCTCTTTATTATGCTGTATTGGCATTAGTTTTTTTTCCTTTTATTTATCACTAACTTAATACTAATAGTAATCATTCTGCTTTTTTGCTTATTTGTTGTTACATTTTCCCTTTTTACTAGCTAAATGTAACCGGCAGTATTTCTTATTCAGGAACTTAATGCATTTTTCATCACATTTTAATAGCATTGTTTGCATGTCTACTAATATTGATATTGTGTGATATTATTTTATAGCTTTACGACAAATTATTTTCATTATGAATAAGAAAACTATTGTAGATGTCAGACTGACAACTGTTCTGTGGGAGGGTAAAATTTAATGTGAAGAAGGACGATAAATTACAACTTATGTGGCCAGTAGAACAGAACAGTTTTTTTCCCCTGTAAATTGTTGTAAAAGACACAACAAATCATCCCTTTAAAAACTTTTGCTTACAAGTATTTTTTCCCTAAGCTTTAAAACTTTAATTCGTTTTAAGGTAGTTTTCTTTCCTGCTTCTTTCTTAATATAAGAGCTTTGTGGTTGTACGGTGTTTCAGGGTAGTGCATGTGTGCTGGATAGATCAAGGTGGCAATATTTTTACATCACGGGCAACAGTCCCCTGCATATTCACTAAAGTTCAATTTAAAGAGCTGAAAATTGTAAAGCAGGGAATTTATCAATACTCTGAAAGTTTGACACAGCAACTTGCATTTATGTTAATTAAAACCTTTATTGGCTGGGTGGCATCAGCACCTCAAGTGTCAGCATTTAGCTACACCATGGTCACTGTTTACCCCAGAGCAGAGTAGAAAAGACCCTGAAATGGGGGGTGGGTGGGGGGGGGACAGACTGTGGACATAAGTAATACTGTCTGACTAACGGAATAACATTTTATTATAATAAAATGTTAATAAGACTTTATTAAATGTGACAGTCCACTTAGATATCCATTATTACAGTGTTTGTGTGTAATTACTGGAATGTTTTTCACCTCAATTACAGAAAATGTACTAATTTGGTATATAGACTGATATATAACTCGAATCAGAAAATACAAAGGTTGCTGTGGGTTAAACTGATCTTTAAGTTGTGGCATATCAGTGTAAAACGTTTATCGTAGTTTTTTTTAAAAATTTTTTTACATTGGACAGGTGTGTAATGGTAGTATAATAGTTTCTTTTAATGGTTTATTTTTGTAAAAATAACTTATTGTAATAAGAATTTTTTTAAATCTATTCTCTGTAGATTTTTCATGAGAACTGTTTTCTGTCACACAATCTGTCATATATCTTCCACCATATGAATTAAACGTGAGAGACCCAGATTCCTATTGTACTCCTCAGTTTCTCAGCAAGTCATTCTTCCTGTCAGATTCAGATCAGCCTCTATTCTGTACATCAGCTTTTCATGTTTGGGCAGCAGTTGGTGAAGTGGTTTTTAGAAAGGTTACAGACTCAAAACCCAGATGGGAAACTGAATTTCTGCCCTTGAGCAAGGTGCTTAACTTGAATTGCTTAAATAAAAATATCCATGTGCTTTGCACTTTGGATACAGCCTCTGTCCAGAACACAAAAAAAAATAGCAGTAATATCTTGGATTACTTAATTGAATCCATTCTTGGATTTGAAGTAAACAAAAAGTTATATTTTCAACCTATTCAACACCTAATCGTTTTAAATAGAATTAAATGTCACAGTAAATTATCTTTAGCCTAGTCTTGATTGTGATAAAACTCAAGATTAAAACAGTGTAAAAACCAACAGGGTGCACATGTAAATCCTGTTAAAAACGCTTCTCTGCATACCTTTGCCACGGTAATTTTCCTGAATTGCTTCAGTACAAACATTGACATGTATAAATGGTTGGAAATATAAAATGGCAATACTGTCCTTGTAAAGCTCCTTTGCGCAAAACTGTCACCTAAATGCATTAGACATAAAATTACAACCCAAAATTAAATTGCCAACCAACAGAATACTTACAGCTCAACATTTATGTCCAGTGTTTATATAAGTACCATATGATTTTCGCTAATAAAATCGAAAAATTGCGCATTACAATAATTACAACAATAAGGATTTATAATGATAAACTTGGTTGATACATTTAATTCTCAAACAAGATTTTTTTATTACAGGTCTAAGTTAATAGGATATCCAGTTTAAAGTGCTTTACATCAATAATATACAAACTGTTTTAGATGACAGCAAACAGATAGACGACAAAAAAAATGTAAAAACCCATAGATAAAGTATTAAATCCAAATAAACAAAAATGAAGAGTACCATTTTACTAACAAAAAAGAATCACAGTATACATATATATTAATTGCACATAGCCACGTAATATATGCCAGTGATACCTAAAGGTGGTCATATCTTTCCAGAGGACAATATAAAATCCTCTAGAAGAGCTCTTTAAAACTTTATATTAACAATCTACAGTACATACAGCGGGCCGGGAGATTCAGTCTAGACGTGTTGAACGGATGATCTACCGGCGCGAGTCTTGAACTCAGGAGTGAGATGCTGTTGCGTGTTTCCTGTCCGCTAACTAATGTGCGTCAGAGTCACGTGGGAGTCGCGCTCCTGCACCGCGTCTTCGGCGCCCATCCTCGGCGTCCCCAAGCGGGGAAGGAGGTCCCGCTCCCCCCGGAGCAGCTGTCACTGTCGCCGTGACCCCGCGCCGCGCGCTACGGCGGCAGCAGCGGAGGCTTGAACGAGCACGTGCCCGTGCAGTGGCGCGGCGTGAGCATCTTGCACGAGAAATGGTGTAGCGCGTCGTGAGCTTCTGGGGACAAAGCGGGCGGATCAGTTAACAGAGTCACAGGGCACTGGGTGCAACGTCACTCCCACTACGGTAAGGCGGGAGGAGACACCCCCCGCCACCCCCCCCCCGAACCCCCCGCCACCTCAGTGTTTACGCAGTAAACGGGGTAAACGAGGTGACAGATCAAAGTCCATGTGGCGTGTGTTCCGCCTCGCGCTCCCACTCGTGCCCGCGCGCTACGAAAAGATAAATTACCTTTAAGTTTCTGCTGTATCGCATAACGAGCTTTTCTCTCTTGGTCCAACTCGCTGCATAAAGTGTCTTCGGAGAGAAACAAATAAACAAGTATGATTTAGTGTAAACGATGAGTGATCCAACACAAGTTAAAAATGTTCTGTATTTGTGAGCACATTTCACATTCGGGGGCGATCTCTAAAATACACAAGTGCAGTTTGTTGTGTTTAACAAAGCATTTGATAAATATATGCATACATTTTGTAAATACGTTCAATCAAAAATCACTGCGATTATTTGTGTTCTGTCACCCCACTGAACTGACATTAAAACTTGAATTGGATTTCTGTAAAATTGTGAAGCCCAAAACGATAAACATACCAAACTGAAGCAACAAAGTTTCAGCAGCCAGAGAAGCATTTTAATTTTTCCTCATTTGGGAAACTCGGGTTTTTAAATCAATTTTTAATTTTACTGTTCCATTTATTATGGAAAATCCTCTGCTGGTAAAAATGGACAATAACAAACTAACCTGGATTTCCATAAATGGAAGTGGTCAATCATCCCATATAGTAGTGCGTGCGTGCGTGCGTGCGTGCGTGCGTGCGTGCGTGCGCTCACCTCGCACTATCTGGAGCTGCTGCACCATCTCCTCTCTGTAGGACAGTTCTCTCTTCATCTGATCCTGGAAATTGTCTACCGGGAAACGAGACCAGCCACTGTAATCGCCATTATAACATTACAAACCTCCCCTCAGTAAGAAATATACACTGTTGAGTAAACGACACATCAGCAAAGTCCAGTCACTGTAACACACCGATCACACGGTACTGGGACATAAATTGATACAGAGGGGGTTGCTAATAAAAACAGATCGTCAATAAACCGCATGCTATGAACACGTGAATATGTAATAAAGTAAATATAAGAACGTAGTGCAAAAGCCTCTGAAACCACGTGCACTGTACCAGGTACTGTATAGTGTGCATACTTTCTTACTGTCAGCATACCCTTCAGGCTCTGGAATTCTCGCTCCAGCTTTTTTCTCAGCTCCACCTGTTCCATGAGCTGCCTCTGCAATTCATCTGTAAAAACAATTTACAATAAAAGAAAAAAAAAATTAGATCACACAAAACCGGTAACGACTATTTTCCAATGTCTTCAGTTGGTAAAATATAGAGATAATTAGTATTCCTTTAAATGGTTACTTAGAGAAATAAAAACGACAATCTGTAGGAAGGAGGACATTATGTTTATAGCAACGCGGTACAGCAGTTACTGTTTTTATAACTTATGTGCGTATTTCTGAGCTAAATGTGGACGGTGTGTGTGATACACAAGGTGTGTATAAGACGGACGGTTGAACAATAATTATTGCAATAAGGTGATTTTCTGTAGGTTAACATGCTGTAACGAAAATATCCTTAATTCAAAGAAGAATTTAAAACTGGAATGTTAAGTAGGCTTTCGTAGCAGTGTTAGGGTAGGTTTCCATATAAAACACACATAAAAGTATATATAATAACGCATAATGTATAACTAAAAAGACACAATAAGGTGACAGTTCTCACTGTTGGAAAAAGTTGAAACTATAATTCCCTGAGAGTTGACTGAACATTATTTTTTATTCTCTTTTTCGGTGGAAAAACCTAGCTCGGATTTACCATGTGAGGTACTGAATCTTTTCAGACAAAACCGAAATCAAAATCTAAAACTGAACATTTTAACTATTCATTTGCAAATACTGCAATTAGTAGTATATAAACTTGTAGGTTTTCGTAATTCAGTTTATAAGTTTTCTAAATAAACCATTTAAAATCTAAGCTCATTTTAAATGTGTTCAACATATTTTTATGCTTGTGATGTGTCGGTCGTTGAGATTTAGCCCCTAGGCACAAAATGGCACCATGTCTACAGCGCCCCCCATCGGTCTCAGCAGTTTCCGTGGCCAAACCTGCACCAAGCAAACCGTTTCATTGTTTATGAATTTCATAATCTCGCCCGCCACTATAAAGCCAACTTAAAATGAGGGACCAAAAGGCAAATTTTTCACATACCACTGCCTCATCATTTGAGTATTTCGGTACATCTGGCTTGTTAAAATCTGTTATACTCATTAAAGTCGCTTAAAGTCAAACATATGTTTAAACGTTGTCAATTTTAACTGCTCCAAACCAGCCTAAATGTGGTCTGTCTCACTGCATAGTACTGAAATCATACCGGTGTCAAAATATGATCATTTACAGCCAACATCATAGTTTTGTAACGCAAATGTATATTCTAAGACCAAAATAACGAACGAAGCAGGTGTCATGTAAATTTCCCTTTGTTTCTTTTTTATTTATTTATTTATTATGTAAGCTACTAATAAGTCCATCAGCACTTGAGAAGTATCCGGGCAAATGTTAAGTCGTCCAGAGAACCTTAAAGCCGTGTACATAACCTTTGAAAAGTAAGTACTTGTAATAAGATTACCTCCACATAAGCCAATAACCCCCCGCCAAAAGTGTGCGTCCCTGTTTCCGAGTAAAGCCGCTGATCAGCTGTACAGTCATAGTTACAGCATCATTATCAGTCCTCAGTCCTCAGTCCTCATCCCTCATCCACGGGGAGCTTTTAGCTGAGCGCATTAGCGCCAGGATTTCCCTGCAGGGACCGACCGGGGACCAACAGGAAGCGGACAAGTGAAGTGACGTCACGCCCTCAAATGCCCTCTTCCCTGAATGACCTTAACGGGGGTCCTGGCGCGAGATCCAACGAAGACCGCAGGCGCAGCGACGTTCTGCTAAATGTTCTGCCAGTGAATATATACTATCAGCAGTAAATGTTCTAATAAATGTTGTACTTAATGTTATGTCAGTAAATGTTCCGTTAAATGTTGTACTAGTAAATGTTCTATCCGTAACTGTTCTATTTAGAGTTGTATTAGTCAATGTTCTATTAAATGTTCTATTAACCGAGACACTGGTTTACGTAAGTCAAGGGATTTTTCAGGAACAACTTATACGAATTTAGTATGAACAGACTTAATACTCACATATTCATATTGATTCATTAAACAATGATAAAATTTGTTCATTTTATTGACAACGATGTGGTAATAAAGTGCGTTCGGCATATTTCTGTGTGCCCCTCTTATTCGAGCGCTGAGACTGCGGTGCGGTGATGAAAACTTTGTGCCCAAAGCCATCCATTGTGAGCCAGTGTGCATCGCTATATTTCACTATGTATCACTGTGCATTATTGTGCACGATCACTGTGTACCACTCTGCCTCACTGTGTATCATCGTATACCACTGTGTATCTCTATATTTCACAGTAAAACATTGTGTGTCACTGTGTGCTACTGTGTCTCACTATCAATCTCCGTGTGTCACTGTATCTCTACGGACCACTGTGCATCACTGTGTGTCATTATATTTCACTCTTTACCACTTTGCATCACTATATTTCACTGTGTAGAACTGTGTACCACTGTATAAAACTGTTACTGTGTATCATTGTGCGTCACTGTGTTTCACTATATTTCGCTGTGTATCATCATATTTCACGGGGTATCACTGCTACATGAACCCCTTGAGGAGACCAAAGTAGTGGTCGCTACATTTAGGCATAACTTGCAGACCCATATGAAAACGTTTTGAAATATTGCTGGAACGCAATAATAATAATAATAATAATAGTTATTACGGTTCTTTATTAATAAAACAAAGTTTTCAGTCGAAATAGGTTTATTTATTTAAGAGGCTTTTTAAAAAAGGGAGGGTTGGGGGTGCACATTGAAATGTAATTTGGGGAAACCAACTCCTAAATGAATAAATTTAAATGAAAATAAGTAAAGTTCATACGCCGATTTCTTATCACTGCAGAGAATAGTGCTTTTTACTGAATAAAATTATTTATGGTGAGATTCCTACCTTTTGCCATATTTTCTATGTCCTTCTCCATGAGTGTTACTCTGGTGACATCAGCGCGCACCACCTCCTCACCTGTGTACACATGAAACACACTGAGGACGGAGGACACACACCCGCATGCAAACACACCTGTACCTGCTTGTACTTTAAAAATGTATTTAAGAAGCGGGAACAAACGGGACACGACAGACGAACCCACCCCCGACAGCTTCTCTCGAACTTTCCTTGGACACGCTTCCCGGATCCTCATAAGTTTTCTTGAGCTCCGCTTCTTTTGGTGCAGAGGAAATGTCTTCCTTTAAAGTATCTTTAAAACATATAAAGTAAACAAATTAATAACTGCCCGATATTTTCACTTGGTAATGTTCCAGTAACTGACCTGCTTTCCTTGTAACTTTCATATGCAATATCATATTATTACTATAGAGCATGCGATCAATACACTACGACAGATGCTACTCAAAGTACAAAAGGGGTTTGTTTATGAACACAGACACATAAAGGAATAGAGATCACTGTTATATACCGCTTGAGTCCAGAGGCCCGCACTGATAATTGGTGGTCGCTCCAAAATTAGCCGGGCCATTCAGGGCCATGTGATCATCCCTTTCACGTGCGTACACCTGTAAAATTAACCTGGTAATTAAATGTAATTACCCACAATTCTCTAATCTCACGCAGCCCCAGACCTTTATTCCTGTTACACATCTGATACACCCGTTTGCGTGTGTGTTGCTAAATTGTGCACGGTTAATAAGTAACAATTAATGTTTTATGCGCTCCGGTTTGCGCCCCAGTTTGGCCCTTTGCTGCCGACCCAAATTAGGACGATATTCGGGGTCTATTATTTATAAATAAACATAATTATGGCCCTTCCACATAAATGGCTGCGATTGAAATTCAGGG
The DNA here is from genome assembly GCA_900497675.1 of Arapaima gigas. Lineage (NCBI taxonomy): Eukaryota > Metazoa > Chordata > Actinopteri > Osteoglossiformes > Osteoglossidae > Arapaima > Arapaima gigas. The sequence continues at coordinate 55,716 of UFQX01001117.1, forward strand.
CCAGGCGGTGGAAGCTCTTCAAAGGGCCAAGCCCGGTGTCTCCAAATACATCCTCATTGAAAATTCATCTCAAGTGAATTAGATGCGCTGTTTTTTTCTCAGTTCTGTGCGTAAAACATGTGTATATTGGAGTCTTTATTTTTGTCTGCTTTAGTCTGATTATATTAACGCTACATCGAATACACACATACATGTATAAAAGGACACTGTACGTCTATCACTCAAGGGTCACAGTTGCTATTTATAATTAATAATCATAGAGACAAATGTTCTTTACTCTTGACACTATTTTACTCCGGTAATGCCCCTTGGTATCCGGATCGTTTCCTCGTGTCGCTCCATAATTAATAATGAAGGAATACTGCACTTTACTGCGTTTCTTACCCTGGTGACAGCCCTGCGAGGGTCGACACACTCACCCCGTACAGCGCCGCCGGGTGGTCTCCGCTCTCCGACGACGCTTCCTTCTGGTGCTCCTCGTCCGTGGAGACCCCGTCCGCGAAGGGTCCCCTCTGGTGCTCCTCCAGGCTGGCCAGAGGCTCGTTCTCGGCCTCCTGGTTCTTCTCCGACCCAACCTGAGCGAGGACCAGATCTGGGGGACTCTGGCGGTCCTCCACCGATAGCTGCACCGATTCTTCATCTTCCTGCACCCTGTTGGACTCCACGTCCACGTCGGGCTCTTCCACGCTGTCCACGTCTGGGGACACGGATCTGTAGCTGGAGCTCTCGCTCATGAAGTCTGGAGACATGTAGCCGGCGGGGCCTCCGTTGTACGCCTCCCTGTTGCCGTACAGTTTGGCGATGCTCTCCGCGTCCTTGACGACTGGCCGAAACGCAGAGATATAGCTTGTCTTCCTGTGGGCGATGGGCAACCCTTCCGTGGACCTCGTCTCGTCTCCGGACTTGTCTTCCTCGTTCCTGGCGGACTGGGTGCTGGAGCAGCGCTCGCTGTCCAGAAGGCTGTCCTTCGGGGTGTTGGTGCTCCCGTCGCTCTGCTCGGACACGTCTGGCTCATTTTGTCTGACGCCCAGCAGCTCCGTGGGGGGTTTGGGCTGTGCCCCCGGGTACGGAGGAAGGGGCAGACCACCAGCAGCGGGCCAGAACATGGGGAAGGACGGGTACACGCTGTCCTTCGCGCCCGGCCAGAAAACGCCCGGCAGATTGTTCTTGTTCTGCTCTCCGAGTCCCACAGACTCGTCCTTCTTCTGACACAGTCCGAAGGCGGGGAATCCGTACGGGTGCGGGAACAGGGGCGGCGGGATCTTCTGCAGCATCCCGAAACTCTTGCTCGGAACCGGGATTACCGGGTAGCTGCGCACGCCGCTCGCCAGACCCACGGCCGTGCGGTCCTCCTCGCAGCGCAGGGCTTTGTGTGGGACCTCTGGTGAACTTCTTGGCGGGAGGCCGCCGGAGCTCTGCTGCTTCAGGGGGGAGGACTGCTCGGAAGCGCCCACCGGCAGCGTCCTTTTCCGGCTCCCCCCGTTGAACATGGCCTTGACGTCCTCCCACGCGTGGGCCACGTCCTCGCTCGGGGTTTTTTCGGTCAGCTTGAGGTGGCGCCTCCATGAGTTGAAGTTGGCCGCGTCAGGCTGCGTGTACTTGGAGTCGGGGGTGCGGTGCGAGTGGAAGATGAACTTGTTGGGGGAGAAGTACATGTTGCAATACGAGCACTTGATGCACTTGGCTCTGGAGCTGTTGTAGCGCGCGGGAATGAAGCTGCCGCGGCTCCCCCACGCGCACTCGTGCGACACGTCGAACGCAAAGTTCTCGGGCAGCTTGGGGGGGTTGTGCGCCCCCAGGAACGACTTGCAGAGGCGCTCGGCCTCGCGCTTTGTGATCATGCCGCAGCGCCGCGAGGAGATGGGCATAGCCCCCGCGCGCCGCAGGATCTCGAGCTGCACCGGCGTGCACTGCACGCACGTGATGCCGAGCGCCACGCGCCTGTTGTGGATTTCGTTGTAGCTGTAGTTCTTAAGCAGCGTGTTGGAGATCTGCGCCAGGCACAGCCTCTCCTGCCCGTCGATGACCAGGGACACGATGGGCACCCCGTACAGCGCCGTCTCGCTGACCTGGTTAGGCTTGAGGGAGCTGGAGCCGGAGAAGGGCTGCAGATCCTGCTTGGAGTTTGGGGAAGAGCTCGAATCTCGTCCCGCTGGAAGCTGGCTGGGAATGGACTCCATCCCTGGAGGTCTGCAAACAGCCGCCAACGGTCGTTCACATTAATGCCTGCAGTTATCATGTGATTACAGACCTAACTTCAAATAACAAAAAAAAGATGTTCGTAAATAAATAATCGTGTTCATAAAAATAATCGTACCAATAAAACAAAAGTCCCGCCCATAAAAAGAAGCAATCACGTTCATGAAAAATAGCTGGAATGTCTGCTTATACTTAAGCGAATTCTTTTCTATTTAGCCTTGGATATACTTCTATTTAGTAAATAATTTATTATATTTATTCTGTTCAACAAGGAATTTTATTATGACTACCGTATCCAATTCAGGTTGTTTTTAGGAATCGTATTTAACACTTACGGGAAGGAGGGTCTTTATTGATTTTTTAAAAGGCAATATTGCTTTTCCGTGTCTAACTGGAGGTATTAATGCCGTTTATTTTAAAATTATGTCAAACATGCAGTTATGAGCGGAAGTGAAATTCCACGAGAAAAAAGTGGAATATTAAAATAGCGTAATTAATCATACGAAACAACAGTTATTTTCATCGCGAAGGTAAGCACAGTTACTCGTAAAAAAAAAAAAGACTGCGAACTTTACAGATTTAGAGGACTACGATATATGGAAGAAGGAATAATTAAACTTTATAAACCGTTACAGTTAATTATGAGAGGGAAACTGCCGCTGTTGGTGGTGACTCCTTGTTCACCACTGACCGCTGCCGTTTTAAATAAACTTTTTTTTAAGATTAACCTACCGTCCCACTTCGGGTTTTGGGCAATGGTTCTTTAATCCAAATAAAATCCTGATAATCTGGATTAAGGTTTTTAGTAACATAGAACGAGCTGCCTAATTGGCACCCTAAGTATTTTTAACAGAACTGAAATAAAACTATTAATCCAGCGTGTATATTACGTTATTATTCGGCTTTCTAGCGGTCAGTTCGAGTTAGATGAGCGGACTGTGATCAGTGCGACAGGGTCCGGATTAGCGGGTAGTAACGCATAAGGAGCAGAAGGAGAGCCGTTCCGAGCCGCCAAAGCGCTTTACCTGCAGGAGCCACGCAGTTCATCCCCTTTGCGTGTAATTACACAGATTGAGCCGCAGACGCAGCCGCAGCCGCAGACGCAGCCGCAGCCGCAGCGCTGTATAATTACAGCATCATAGCGCCACCTTCCCTTCCGCTATAACCGCTAATCGATCAATAAACCCCCCGATCGGACCCCTTGAAACCCCGCAACATATTTATACCCCCCAGGCCTATAATTTCTCCAAAATAACAAAATAGCGGCGTCTGATTAAAAGGAACAACACACGGGTCCAAATAAAACAATGTATCCGTGTGAAAATAATAAAAGAGGCCAAACCGGGTGGTAATTTGACTAGTTGAATTAAAAAGTGAGTCTGATGGGTTATAATAAATAAATGTGAGTTTTGGCTGGACGGCGAGGCAGAAGGATGTGAAAGGGGGAGAAATGAGGCGAGAGCGCGCGCTCCTACCTTATTTCGTGAGAAGAAATCAGCTCCTCGGCAACACCGCTGACCGATTAGACCAAAGTGTAGAGAAAATGACGGCGGTACCTGTCGGGGAGCGTCCTGCGTGGGAGGCGACCCGCGTGCACGACTGACGTGTTTAAATTTGGTCACAGATACTGGACTGTATCGGCCTGTTTATCTCTCTCTCTCTCTCTCTCTCCCTCCATCTCTCTCTCTCTCTCTCTCTCTTTCTCTCTCTCTCTCTCGTGCAGTCTGCGTGGGGGGTGTGCAGGGTGCGCGAGGACAGCGGCCACGTGGCGGTCCAGATCCACTGACAGCTCCACTAATGTCCAAACACTCCCATTCAGCGGCAACACATTCACAATGTGTTCACACGGACAGCGCGCCTTCGGGAGCGCCTGTCTCTCTCTCTCTCTCTCTCTCTCTCTCACACACACACACACACACACACACACACTCCACGGTCGGCCTGCAGTCTTTGACCCAGCCCGGGAAAGGAGGACAGCACATAGGAGGTGGAGTGTATGTGCTGTGTTCACTAAATAAAATAATCTCTGCCTCTCCATAGAATCACAGATGAACACAGAAACTGCCACTGTTGTCGCGCAGTTTATTTTAAATATTACACTTGCCAGATTGCTTTTATTGACGTATGCAGGGAGACAGAAAGTTTGTTTATATCGAATTAAAAAAATAAATTGCAGGATTCGTTTCGAAAACGAATGACCAAACACACTATAAACCATCCTGCATAGGAAAAATAATCAAGCAAAAAAGATGACAACTTAATGCCGTTACGTATTATTGAATATGACACACAGCCACGTGGAGGCAGAAATCAATGATGGTCTTCTGGTGAAGACAGAAACCTGACCAAGACACTGACTGACGTGCAGCCAAATTCATTTTATAGTCACAAAAACACGACGTCGCTCATTTATTATGATAGAATAGACGTTAAAGGTCGTTTATCGTAACTGTCCCCCGAATAAAATATTAAACTGAATATGATCCTCCTTTATTTTTAGCCCCTCACATACACGCCTCCTGTCTTTTCATGGGGACAATTTGTTGAGCACAAACACACACATTTGTGTGTCCCCAAGTAGTCTTAAGCGCTTAACCATTTATTGAAAATAAATACTGAATATCAATACCTGTCAGAAAACCTCGTGGAGGCTCAAATGATCAGTTTTTGTCGTACTGAAAACATCCTTCTAGAAAATTATCGACCGGTTCACGGCGTTAAAAAACATAAAATGTACTTGCGATAATTTGGTACAGTCATCCTGAACTGGAACAAGGTAGATTTACCATCAGTCTTATTGTTGGTATGACTGAAACACAAGAAATTGCCAGCGCACAACATATAACGTGGAGAAATAGAACACACGGAAAACAGGTTATAGTCAGACAAAATACGAGAAAATGACAGAACTGAAAAAACACTAATAATTTCTTAAATTACTGGATTGTTTGAGTAATTTAACAACATAACACCAATAATAATAATAATAATAATAATAATAATAATAATAATAAACGACCTTGTGACCGTGGTATAATTTATTTATCTATTTCATTCACCCAGAAGGGCTTATCTGCGGCCGTCTAAACAACATCTGTATGTTCACGAGCACTTTCGTACTCCATAGGATACAATTTAAATACAAATTACAATGCATTAAGAGCCTACATTTCCCGAGGTTCTTTATACGATGCCATATTATTAACTGTCCTTAATGGACGCGTTGATTAAACTGTAATTAATCATGGTCTCTGGGCCAAAATGTGAACAATTACCCCGATCAAACGTCCACAAACGGCCTCCAGCTACACTTTTGCTAAGCAGATCCTACTGAACTAGAGCAGCTTGTGCCGTTAAGCAGCGCTCGGTTTACATAGTCATAGACACAGCAGAGTAGAGTACAGTACAGCAGAGTACAGTATACATTATTTACCCCATTATTGCCGGCTCCGACATTCTGCCCTGCATACACGCATCAGCGGAGTGTTCAGCCCGCACACTTAATGTTTTCATATATCAACACCGTATTGTTCTCAAACAATCTAAAATATTTACTTCTTCGACTCACAAACTGACCAGGTGTTCTCTGATAAAGAGCCGCATGAGACGATACAAATGGCAGTTGTTATAAGGTACATGCACGTTCTAGGTTTGTACTGATGGTCAAAAGGTACGTTTGCGACATGGAAATATTTACTCGAATTTGGCACGTGTGCACTGCGGAAAAATAATGTACACTCACGGTCTGTAAAAGTGTGCTGGGGAAATACGCTCAGATTTGCTATGTGTGTTACGCACATATAAATAGTGACAAAACCGGGTATATATTTGGTGTGTATGTAGTAACACGAATATTTTGTACTTGTTCGCTATGGAAATAGTGTTTTTGGGGGAAATACAATGAATGCTTATATTTTTATTGTATTCCTGTTGGAGAAATCCATCCATCCATCCATCCATCCACCCATCCATCCGTTTCCTACAACCGCTCTTGCCGGTCAGGGAGGCGGCGGTCCGGAGTGCATCGCGGCAAACAGGGCGCCGGGCTGCGAAAGTACACCCTGAGTCACAGGGTGGTGCAAAAATGCAGTATATACTCTATATCTGAAACGTGTTTATTGTGGAAATACAGTATAAATACACCGATATTTTAGTATATGCGCGTTCTGGAAATAGTCGCTATTTATATCTGGTGCGCTTGCGACGTAGAAATGGTGTATCTCATATTTGTTAATACATGTGCATTTTAAAGTATTCTGTACACTCAAATTTGGCATTTGCTGTAGAAATATACCGTATCATCTAGTATATGTGCGTTCTGACAATATTGCGCACATCCTTTCAGAGGCACCGGTGGCGCCGGTTCCACGTTAAGGTCCGCAGAGTCCGCTATTTACTAGTGTATGACTGTGTACAGTAGCTGTACTTGGGATGTGTACTGTTGTGGGCCGTCGGGACCCTGTGCCCCGCTCAGCGGGGGCCGGCAGCCCGACTCGATGCAATATTAATGTCGAGAGCAACTTAAACCGGCTCTGGTCCGGCAGTGTCGGCTTTCAAAGGCAAGAGCTTTTCCTCCTCCCCAACAATAATTACCATTTTATACTGTAATTATTTCTCTCTTCTCAATAATTCAGAGCGCACGCTAAATGTCGCATTGTGGCGGGATTATTCTCAACTATCCCGAAAGGCTTGCAAGACTCCGGGTTCAGCCCGGGTTCAGCCCGGGTTCAGCCCGGGCTGAGCTCAAGTCCAGCGCCTTTAATGAGACGTGTCAGCGGTCATTTCAGCTGAACCACTTCTATTACGGGCGGACAAACCTGAATAAGATTTTCTCAGAGTAAATGATCTGAGCCGCATTTGCGCGCTTTCAATTGTTTAAACAAATTAGCATTTAAATATTAATAAGGACGAAGATTGAGGCCGTTAAACTATGCGCACTGTAACACACCTGCAAACCTTGGCTTCTTTCACGGTATACAGTCAACGCTCTTTAGCAGGGTTCGAAACTACACTGCTATATGGCTCATAATTTCAAAAATATGTACTAAAAAGAATCAAATGGGCTTTTTAAACACTATTCAACAACTGTTAAGTGAAAATTCCTGCTTTCCCTCGGCGACACAACCTGAATTTGTAAGCGCGATTGCAAAATAACATTTAAAAACTAATATCAATAGTTCAGCGCTTTATTAATGTGCCTGTCAAGCAGGAGATGTGTCGGCAGTACATAATTCTACTTACATTTCAATGTTTTTCCTAAGACCACTGAAATAAAACGGACGGGAGGGAAGAATTAAAAGGCAGGTAACAGCCGCGATAAAAGCCTCCCTCACTGAGGGGAAACGGCTTTATGCGGCCCGACATGAGGCTGTTTATAAAGGCTCCTTTTTAATTGGGCCGCTGGAGGAGCCGGACTTTGCGGACCAACGCTGTAAAAGTGGCGCATTCGGGCGCTGAACCGAGGACTCATCTGTCAGAGACGCCGATATCTCCCTGAATGAAGTCCCTCCTTTTGTGGAGCCCTTTTCACACAAAAAAGTGGTGCTGCTTCAGGTCAATTGTACTTCGCCACTGGGTAAACTGGATTTTTGTTCCCATTTTTAAATGGGACCTTAGACAATACCCAGCAAATTTCTTTTTCTGCCAACCATGGTCAAAACCCAGCAGCTCTCAACACATTTCTTTTAGCTCTTTTTCGCGTAAATAGGCTAAAAGGATAGAATATGATGGACGGAAATATTAAATTACTTTAAATAACAACCCATATTAAGTATCATCTGGTTATTTCGTTCGTTTTAAGTTTCTTTTTTTTAAGGAGAAATTCATCAGCAGCCTTTTCATTCGCTCGCATTCTGAATTTAGCTCTGCACCTGTTCAGCTGCGCCAGGGTTTATATCCACGGCCAAAAACGGAATAATGTTCATTTTCACCATCAACTCAAAAGCCCGGCAAATGTTCTAAAGATTCCACAGGGAGTTAACGCTAAGTCATTTTACAGATGACCAAACGAAGACCCCCCCCCCCCGCAAAGCGGGCGGTATTACAGCTCCTTCTGTGTTTAAATGTCACTTTAGAAGGGACATAGTCAGGTGCTGTGCTTTGACTAATATTTATTAAGTACTGTATTTTGCTAACCGTTAGGCGGGCAGTTTCTCCAGGTCCAGTTTAGTGCTCAGCGCGCTAAGACAACCAGGGGCCGCAGTTCTGCAGCAGCTCATCTGCGTGTGACGTCTGAAACTCTTTTTTGCAGAGTCCCAGCAGACGATCGACCGACTTACCTTTTGTAGGGTTTTGTTGGGTTCTAACATCCCACGTGTGAAAAGCAGCAGTCATCCAAATAACTATTCCGTTCTACCTTAAAGGCGCGGGTGACCACCTATAGCCCTGTTCAGACGCACGTGACGCGTGATGTGTTTGTCCCCCTCTACAGGAGTACCCCGTTAAACAAATGTAACAACTTCTTATATAAAGATAAAACGAACTATTTTTGCGTTTCTGAATCTGCAGTTTCTTCTAAACTTTAGTGTACTTTGAATGCTTAATCCGCATTAGAAAATCCCAAGGTAAAAATAGTGATTCCAACACCAGACACTTCTGGATGCGACAAACAAGACAAACACTCAAGTGCCCCCCCCCCCAAATAGACATTGCCGTTTCAGGGAAGAATTTTGGGAAAGTAAAGTACGGATTCTAGTAATATCCTTCACACTGTAGTGTCTGAATAGCATAACATTTCTCACAACCATAACGAGCTCAGACCTGTTTTAAATGTCATACAGCAGTGGAATAAGCACATTTAAGGGGAGGGGGGATATTTAAAGTTTAAAAAATACATTTAACTGCTTCTAATATCCACGTCGTTGCACTGTGGTGTTTCTGTATAAAAAGTAACAGGTCCAGCTGAAAGAACCCGTACTATTTGTCGTTACGGCCTCATCTTACCTCTGCGGTGTCACCATATGTCCCCCTACCCCCAGATGCACGAACTAATTGGATTTGTTTTCAATTTTCGTAACTTCAAAGCAAAACCAAATCGTTCTGTCTTTATAAATGAGTCGGTAAAGAGATGGTAGCATAAGAAGTGTTTTATTATCATTATTCTAATGGAAGTGTTAATTAAGGAAAAGCGCCGCGCGCGCGTGCAGGATCACAGCTCTGTACTAATTTGCCTCTCAGCTTCGGATATTAATACAGAGTGTTTGTGTGGCCCAGCACCCCCCCCCCCAAAAAAAACACACCACACACTCGTGTGCAAATGTGCAGTGTTCACTCACAAGCTGGAAGACTCCGTACCACCACCATCATCTCCTATTTCCGCTCATAAATCCAAAGGAGATCAATAACGGTGTGAATGGAACCCAGCAGGAAGTGACATCACATATTAAAGCAGCAATAAATTAACCTGTTTAGATAAATTTTTTGACCGTCCCATTGCCAGATGCCTCCATCTAGACCATTATGTGAACTGCCTGCGTTTTGTAGAAGAGTAGAACTCATTTTATTTATGGTGGTGGTAATTATTATATTATTACTTTTATAATAATAACAATAATAATAATAATAATAGCAGCAGCAGCAGCAACAATAACTGTTGATCTCAGATTATTGCGACCCGGACGACACCGGAGAAAAGAGAAGGGGACCTGTGGCAAACGGTCTGGGCCCATAGTGCGACCCACCAGCTAGAGCCACTAGAATGTAGGAAGTTATCATTCACCCCCCCCCCCCACACACACGCGTGTGGTGTACCTGTGTGCGGACAGTAAGATGGTTTGAGTCTGGACATTATGACGCTCCCTACTACGGACAGATGTACGTACGCTGGACAGCGACAGTCACACACGGGGGGGGATCTCTCTCTCTCTCTCTCTCTCACACACACACACACACACACACACCCCTCAGAGCCTTCTCACATGTACACTGTCCCCATTACATGCCTGCTGAGCTTTAAACGAGCCCATGTTCTCCGGTGTACAGGGGACTAATGAGGGGATGAAATACACCAGAAATAAACAAAAAGCTCGTTTCACTAAAAAAAGACCATAACTATTGATAGTAATAGACACTATTAACAGTTAAAATGAAATTAAAATATATTGATTTTCTTTATGGATATTTAGGAGCGATTAAACAGCAACAAAACACTTATGTTGTATTATTAACAATTAAACAGAAATCTTTAAATTATATTTTGTGAAGGACCCTGTCGATACAGGCAGAAAAATGGATGTGAACTAACAGCCTCCTCCAATATATCCGAAGATCTGACTCTAGCGCAGTTTTGTGTTTATCCCTCAATTCTCACGGTGCGGCTTTGCACAAACATACAGCCGGAACGGCTCTTGCACAATCGGACCCTGTACACAACCGGCGGGCTGTTGAGCATGGAGCGCGGGCAGATGGCAGAGAGGGGGCGTCACTGCGCAGGGGCAGTCGGGCTGAGGCTATTCCCAGAGTGCCAGGGAGGGGCCCCTGACCTCCACACACCTCTTAATTGTTTATTTATGACAGTGAAAAGCGCTCATCACCCCCCCCCCCCCCCGCCCGGGGGCCCCCCCCCNTCTTAATTGTTTTTTTATGACAGTGAAAAGCGCTCATCCCCCCCCCCCCCCCCCGGTCAGGGAGCTCCCCCCAGTTCACGCTCAAATCACAGCGATGAATACGTGAATAAAGGCGCTGTCAACGCAGCGTCAGAACTTCATAGTTTAACACGAAAGATCCCAGAGAAGCACATGGCACCAACAGACGGGCACAGTTACCTTATGAAGAGGATGATGGGGGGGGGGGGACGAACTGCACTGAGCGCAGGAACAAGGAAACGAAGGAAAAACAGGACGGCTCCGTTTTGAAGCAGCCCGGCAAATGTTTAGGTTAAAACTTAGAAGAGCGTATCATATAAAAATGAGGCTTTGCGAGGGTTTGTCCTGGAGGCCCGCGGAAAGATTGCCACATAAATCACAGCAGTCTAATTCTGGGGAAGTTTAATAAAGGCGCCTATTGAAAAAGAGTGTTCTCCATTTAACAGTTGTATCAGCGCCCTATAAAACCGTGACCCCAATAAATTTAATTTTAGAGGCAGATCAATCCGCTCATTTCATATTGATCCCGGCCTGATACAGCCCTTTGTTTCCAGCGGAGCCGCGGTTCGATTACACCCTTTATTAGGGGCCGATTGCTCCGCGCGCCGCCCTGGACCCGCTATTAAACGGTGACATTTTAATTACTGGACATTGATGAAGGGATCCTGGCAGCGGCTGTTCGCGGGGCCGCGCGCTCCGCGTGTCCGACTTGCTCGGCGGAGAGGTCGCGAGCGCCGGCGCGGGCAGGAGCGGCGCGCGGAACGAGGTGAAGGAGGAACGACCCGAACCAAACCATCTGGTACCAGATCACGGCCCACACACCGCTATTTTTATTATTCTACACTTTCAGTAGTTTGTGCAAACTTCCTTAGCTGGAAAAAGAGCTGTGCGCGTAGACGTCCAATCTCCAGCATGCCAGTAAGAGGGAAATACTAACAGTGTGGATATTTCAAAAGAGAGAAAGTTTAATGAATAATTATATTGGAAATTCCCCAGTTAAACAGTGAGCTTGCATGGCACTTAATGCTGAATTAAAATATACTTTTATCATTAAATCACACTGAGCACAAAAAGTAAAGATGAAATGAAAGGTGCAATCGATGAAGTTAAATAAGGAATCATTTCCATGCTTCAGTTTACCTGTCCCAAATATTTAAATTTTAGCTCCATATTTAAGTACTGTAGGTAGGATCATCATGATGTGTAGGTCATTCCCCAGTCTAATGGACTGGCCTACAGTAACACGACAGAAAGGATTACAGCAGGAGGAAAAAATAAAAATATTCATTAGATGTGCAACAGAAAGCTGCTCATTTGGTGGTCCTCCTGCTGCTGCTTTCAGTAACCTGATGCCATAATGGAAGCTCCTCCTTGGGAGAACTCCTTTACTTGTAAACCAAAAATACTCGAAAATTATCACTATATTCAACTGCTCAAATCTCTGTCACAGACAATTCAAACAGCACATGTTAGTTTTATGTTTTTTGTCTCTCTATATTACACTTCTCTACCTGAGTAGCGTTCATGTGAAGGGCTCCCTGTGACGTCCTGCCTAATTCGCCTTGATGTGGAGGCCTGCAGTCTGTGAGCGAACCAGTGAAATGAACACCAGCTCGTCAATATGCACAAGGCCATCGATTGGGATGAGCTCTGCAGACACTAAACGGCTCCAACAGAGACAGAAACAAGATGAGACAAATTAAAACATCACCATGCATCCCTAACAATCCTCCTGTAGTTGGAGATAAATGACTGTGTAGAAATGTAAAACTGTTTAAATGCATATACACATTCATAAACCAGTGTGACGCAATGTGACATATGACACATTTTTAAAAATGCTGTTAGCTTTTCAAAGACAAATGTAAGTTAAAAAACCCAAAGAATTTATCAGAATATGCACCTCTCAGTGAAATGATTCCCTCCAGAGGTTTCACAGCAACTAATGTATACATTCCAGAAATATTCAGATCACCTTTTGCTACTAACATGAGAACAGGGTTATATATTACAAAGGCTTGCACTGTATTTATTGGTTATTACTTTTAAACTTAACACCATCTGGAATTACATTTGGAAAAGATGACCTAATAAATCGATCCTTACGGTACAGTAAATGAACACTTCTGCAACAAAATAAAGCCTTTCTATAATGGTTTATATATTATTGCACACAGCCCCCCAATGAAACTATTAAAATGAGTGTAAGGGTGCACCTCGACTGTATGGTATCACCACTGACACATTTCACTGTCACTTGCAGCAACAGTCACTGAGCTCAAAGGGAGGCAGTGTTTCCGAGTGACTCACAGTAGAGCATTTGTGGAACTGCAAAAAAGAGCATAAAATGCACTTGTTACAGGTGTAGGTCAGAGGATGGCACACGTGCAGCAGAAAGTAGTAAACCAAAGATCTTAAAGAGGCCAGAGCATCCACTGCAGTGAGAATAGCTGAAGCAACCACTCCCCCAGGAAAACTACAGCATGATCAGTTACAATTATTTAAATGCGAATTTACGTTTCCACGCAAACGGACATTGTTGTTAATTGTGATGTCAACAGCTGTTGGTTGGTTAGGAATTACCTCACTATAATTAAGACAGAGGACACTTTTTGGTACTGGAAAGTTTGTGCTTTTCCACAAATCTTCCTTCTTATTGTACTTTGAAACTTTAGAGAATCATGTGTTGAAGGCTGTACATCTCCATATTTTTTTAAACATGGAAGCACAAACAGTTACACTTATACAGTAAATAAATTTTTTCAGAACTGTTTTTCTTATATACTGCAGAGTGATTTTGTTTTTCAAAAGCAGTGTCCTCTGCTAATACTAAAGTATAATTAGATAGTGAAATAAGTACAGTAACTCTGAATTTTTAATGAAATAGAGACTGGGAAAAGGAGAAAGTTAGGCAGCAAAGTTAAATGTCCATCCATCCACCTTTCTCAAATGACACTGAATAAACATACTTGTGTTAGCATTAGCGACAGCAGTCGTCAACTTCTCAATTTATACAATTGATTTTGGATAAGTGCATAAGTCTTTATGTGGAGAAATACACCAACAAAGTAAATATTTGTCAAAACAACTGTGACTGGAATTTTGCTATGGTGTCTATTTACAGTTGACAAGGTGCTCAATATGTTTAGATATCTAAAATTTTAAGGTCTCCTGCAGTTTTTCCCAGTATGACTCTACATACTGTCATATGTAACTATTAAACTATTTAACACTTTTCTTTTAAAACATAACAAATGTGAACACCACATATAAATATTCAGTACAGCTCAGAAATGAATGTGACTAAACTCAATAAAATTCTTTGAACCCAAGGGGGGGGACAGCAGAAGACTCAAGGTGAAAAACAGTGGTGATAGATGTAGTTCCCAATGTCAGCAAATGGACAAAAGGCTAATGATGTCAATACCTTCCTGCTTTGAACTCGCCATAGCAGAATCATTTTTGATTGGCTCAACTCAGTGAATGGTGCCACATTAAATGGTTCACAAGACCCCATTCCCTCAAGAAAACAGTTGGGTTTGTTTACAAGGATAAAGCTTTTTGTACATTACTCGGGTTGTAAATTCAGCCAGTCCTCATTGAATGGAGTAACATTCATTGGTACTTCAGTCAACTTCAGCACTTATCTTAAAAGCTGTCACATCTGGACCATGTTTTACAGTACATCAGCCAGCAGCCAAAATATTAAACTTTACAATAACCACAAGTTATGTTTTAAATGCAATGAAGGTAGAATATTATGAGTGTATTTTCTGAACACCAATTTAGTTCTTGAGAAATACTCCTGGACAAGTGACTGCACTTGCAGGACTGAGAATTAACATTGCTTAGCAAAATCAAACAGAGGGGACTTGGGTCAACCTGCAGCCACAAGTCACTCCAACGCTGCTCACCAGTGGCAAAGCAGGGATTCCAAGTCACAACCCGCAGTCACAGAGACAGAGGTAGACCTTGGAGCTAGTAAGACTGTAATGGGTTCATCGACAATCATCACTAAAAGTGAAGGAGAAGACCACACAAGTGAACAAAACAGAGTCACTGAGGCTACTGCAGAACATGTTGGCTTGAAACCTGAAAAACTCGTTACAAAGACACCAATGATAAAGCATAGCCAGCATGGGAAGACGCCTTGGAAACAGCACTTTTTCTCAGGCCAGACTCCTGCAGCCACAGTTCTGGAGGCCTTCCCCACTTGAATGAGCGAAAACAAAGAAGGCCATGACAAAGAGAGAGAGGAATCTTCATTCTTTAGACATTCACATCCATGCAAAAAAAAAAAAAAAAATCCAGCCCACAGAGGCCACATCTGTGTCCCCTTCTGTGTTCGTAACTCTCTCAAATTGCCTTTAAAGCATCCAGAAACTTCTGTTAAAGTGGTTCTCAAAAACAAGCAGCAGTGAGTGCGGCAGGGGGGAGCACCTTCATCCAGGGGTGGTTCAAGGTTTCTCCCAGAACACCTGTTTTTATTAAGGCTTTGCTGCAGCCCCATGTTGTGCAGACTGAGGTTACGGCGTTGTGCATCCTGCACTGTACACTAGAGGTGCGCTTCAGACATTCTGCCGAGGTCCTTCCATCCACTGGGGGGGTAAGGGCTTGACAGAGGGCAGACATCATGCTTCTCTGAACACGGGACGTCCCTCGCTGCCCTCGTGCGGTCACATGACACCTTGGGACTGCAGTTGCTGGGCCCGCCGCTCTTCTAGGCAGCGACACACCCACATGGACACCACCTCAGCATTGCCATCATTGTACTTCATGATGAAGGGATGGTCCTAGAGAGGGAGGGAGACAGGCAGACGTCACAAACCTCAAGGTGGCATCAGTTCTTGGATAAGCCTCTGGTGTTTTTCACTTGTCAAAAGTACTTGAGTTACTCCAGGAAAATAAATATGCAAAACTATAATAATAATCAAACTAAACTCAATAACAGCACGTTTACTGTAGCCAACAGCACATCTGTTACAAGAGAACTTCAAAAATGTCATTAGTATAAATTTGTTCTCATCAGAGTAAAGTGGAACATTAGAGCAAAGACACAACTGTCCTATTCCTGGATGAACTAATGCAGGAGGTCACAAGGAAAGGACAGACAACAAACATGGTAAGAACCTGAAAAAAGGGAGCACATCCCTACTACACTCACCTCCTCTGACATCATGAAGCCCCAGTCAACAACTCCGAAGCACTATGCTAGCAGGTGGTAGAGTTCAACAAATTCCACACTGCACTCCAGCGCAGGAACGGGCAAAAGGTGCAGTAACTACACATGTAGCTCTGACCTGGGGTCAGGCAGGCGGACAGTACACACAGTGTACAACGGCCGCTTCCACATACTCAATGTGACAACCTGTTGGGCAGGAGCACAGCTTTGCTGATATGCTCTGCTTGCCAGGTTAATGGTGAAGGAAATGGAAAGTGAATAGGTTTCTCCCCCCCCCCCCCCCCCCCCC